>CM046387.1:24310170-24370530 GCA_025413485.1 Ficus microcarpa | reverse complement strand
AACTAGAATCGAAATCAAACAGAACATGAAATCAACAAGAAATTGTTAAGATTTCTTTAATTTTAAACCTATTCCAGCTTATGAGCTCTCAATTTTTAAGAGGTCTTATTCTTTTCAGGCTCATTGCTCAATTTTCGTCTCATATATCCACCTTGGCTATTTTTTCTCTTCTTCCAAGAACCAGAAACAACAATTTTCATCTTCTTGTAAGCAAGCATACAACTTGTTGAATTGAGCGTCCGCTTGGAAAGTTTGATCCTCAGAAAAGCCTTTTAACTGTTAAATCTTTCGCCCTATAGGACTCTCTCTGATGTCATTTGTCATTTGACATGTAAATAGCTATTCATGGCGTCTAATATATAAAAATACTTCCAATAGGACGATGATTTTGTAATTTCAGTAAGGAATTTTATTATTTGTCATCTGACATCCTTTTCTTTGTAGAGTAAACTTAATCAGTACCATCAAAATTTTTTTTTGGTTGAAACAGTAATATCAATGTTGCACGATAATCAGTTGTACTTGTACACTTCATTTTTTATTTTGGGTAAAAAAAAAAAATTTTGAAAGAAAGAGTATAATACGAGGACTTACTAAGTGGTCACCAATCCTAGTACTATTCTCGTCCAATCCCACACAATTGCAAAGTTCTGATAAGATCTAATGCATTAGTGCTGGTTTGATCGCATCCATTATATCCTGTACACTTCATTGACTCCTTTTCAGATATCTTTGCGCTTGTGTTTGTATTCAAGTCTCATAAAGTACTTCTCATGACTGATTGAAATGGAAAAATATGTTGCGGTGGGGGTTAAGATTGAGAACCATAAATATTGAGCCTTTTTTTTTTTTTTTTTTAAATGTCTTTTGGGTTACGTAATGAGTGGTAACTTGATGAAAAATGTTCACAAGCTAGTGAGATAGTGGTGGAGAAAATGACATTTGCACCTTTTTGATTGTAAAAATGGTTATTTTATTTTATTTTAGTTCCATGGTTACACAATAAATGTTAGTTCTCTTAATGCTAATTGTCCGATCTTTTATTTATTTATTTACTATTTGTATACCTCGTCAATACAGATCCCCAAAAAAAAAAAATGTGTAAGAAGAAAAACCAAACTTACAAAATTAATGATGTACTCTGTCTAAGAGAGATACCTCATAAAAACTCAGAGTAAATATAGGAGATACCTCTGATATTTTATATCATTTGAAGTGACTCTTTATATGACTTATCATTTAATAAGAGATGAGACCTATCTTATCAAATAAAAAAACAAAACAATTTTATTATTTTTCGTTTACGTAATGTGGTGAGGGGCACCAAAGATGAGCCTTAACTTTATTTTCAAAAACTCATGACATGGTGAAATTCTGAAAGGGGAAAAAAAAAAAAAACATGATAGATCAAATAAACAAAAGAGAATGTGCAAAAACGAAAAAAAGAATCTTTTTTTTTTTTTTGGCTCTTCCTTTTGGACTAAATGCGTAAAAGCTAATACGCATTTTCATGCAAATTAGGGTGAATGCTTTACGTACTGTGTGTAATAACTAAATATAAGAGCTTGCATATTTAATAAAAGAAGTACTTACACAAAATGGTAATTTTCAAACATCCCTTTTAAAAAATGTCTAAAAACAGACTTATTCACAAATTTGAAGAAATTTAAAATTCCATCCCTTTTTTTTTTTTTTTTTTCCAGATCTCACCTTCAACATTTTTTTGACACGTTTTTTCATATATAAGGATTGTCTTTCTATGGAAAAACATTTTTCCATAAATTTTTTTTTTGAAATTTTTTTGTTACGTATCCAGAATCCTTCAACATTTTTTTGACACGTTTTATGGAAAAAAATTGTTTTTGTTACATATCCAGATTCCTCTTTTATATACACATATATATTTACCAAGATTCAATGTTATATATATCTGGATTTTTGTTATCAATAATGATCATAATATTAAAGATTTAAATTTTTATATGGAGGAAAAAATAATATGGTCAATACGGTAATGGCTTTGTCACTTTAGCGACTATATTTTGTCACATGATATTTATACTATAAGGATTTTATCGTTATTGCATATCTCTAATTAGTTATAATATGATCATAATAAATATGATAATAATTATATTAATTTATGAAAAAACTTCATATAGTATATTGCAGGTTTTATCACAATCACTACCATATTGACCTTGTCATTGAGAAAAAAAAAAATTGTACACACCAATTATATAATTTCCTTGCATATTTACCTCATCAATAACATAATGACAGTAAATACAACCAAAAAAAAAAAAAAAACCAACGACAAATAATAAAAATATATGATCAGTTTTTTGGGATGAAGTTTTAGGTGAATGAGATTTTTTTTTAAGGAAAAAATCAATTTGGGTAACTGATATAAATGAGGTCTATTTTAATGATGAATTTTTTTAAATTAGAATTTAGAGTATTTATGCAAAGACAACATGATCAATTGTCTTTTTTGTTCAATTTTGCAAATAAGTTTGTTTTTGGATATTTTTTAAAACCACAATTCAAATTTGGCCATATATGTAGATGATCCTTAATAAAACTTGGAAGTTGGCGTGATAGGGGCGACGAGATTATTGTTCAAGGATTTTGGGTGCATAGTTGTCTGACGGGAGAAAAAAGAGAAGTAAATAGATTGGACCAGAGATTTTAAATTCTACATAAAATCTTAATTTCAATCTCTCCCAATAAAAAAAATTTAGAGGAAAAAGTCAAAATTTTCTTAATAAGAGAGACAGTTCTTTCTCTTTTTATCACCTAAGTGTTATGGGTAAAAGAAACCAAATACTGTATTTTAAGTGGAGTGACATAACACCCTTGTCGGTTTGTAATTGTTGCTATAATTCTATAATGGGGGACCTGGGTTTCTTTTTACCCAAAACATGCCCTCACAAGATAAGGATTTGGGGTTTTTTTTAAAATTATTTTTTTAAATACTTTTAATACGCCCCTACAAGATGGTACTCTCTTTGGAGTTACCAATCTTGTATTGGATGGGATTAGGTGGCTCGTTTGAGCTTCTTAGGCTCTGATATTATGTGAAGATTGGAGAGAAGAAGAAAAATTTAGGACTAATAAGGGATTGAGCTTCCATTTGACAATCCTAAGTTCCTACAAGGAAAATGATAAGCTGTATAATTTCACATCTCTTGGGAGTGAATATATGTTTGTGATGATTTATAAGCAAAGATATCACATCCTAATGATATAGGCCATTGGCATAAAGCCCAAAAGCAAATTCATGCGAGTCGAGGCCCAAAGTGGATAATATCATATTATGAGAGGCTTGAGTTGTTACAAATGGCATCAGAGGCTATACCCAACTGAAAGTGTGGCTAACAAGGACATTGGGCCACGAAAAGAAGGTTGACTGTGATAGTTATCAGCCATGCTAGAAGAAAAATCGTTAGTTGTGCAGTACCACATTCTTTGAAATGGATATATGTGATGGTTCATATATAAAGAGACCACCTCCTAATATTATAAGACCTTTTAAGGTTAAGCGCAGAAGCAAAATCATGCAAGTCGAGACCCAAAACTAACAATATCATATCAAAGGAAGACATGATTGTTACATTCCTTCTTAAAATTTTAACCTTTTACGTGGAGTAGCTCAACACCCTAATATGTCTATAATTGTTATTATAATTTAACGACGTGGGACTTGAGTTTTTTTTACTCTTAAAACTAAGTTAGATACCTTTCTTCTTCTCTTACCAAACACAACCTAAATCTCATTGCTCAAATATCTAACCCAACGGCAAGAAAGTACTTCAGAATTAATTAGAGGTTTCTGTTAGCTGGTGACATGTTATTATAAGATTTAGAACTTTTGGACGGTACGAATAATTGAACTGTAGATTTTAGGACGGTACGTTTAACTACTTTGATGCTAGCTATTATGATCTTTGAGCACGGGACTGGACTTTTTAATGGTTCTTTTTTGTTTATAAGCAGAAATTTATTTTTTCTTTTTCATTTTCTTAATTCAAAGCCCTTCCTCAGAGGTGCTCTCAATTTGTAAGAGGTCTTAAGTTCCAGCTTCGATATTTTTTTGTCCCAAAAACTAAAAATGACAATTTTCATTTATCTCTATATAAGACTGTTGAGTTAGATCATCCGATTTGAAAGTTCCATCTTTGAGTATTAAATATTTGGACCTAGTGGAATAGGACTCTGTCAATTGTCATTTACCGTATTGTCTGGTTGCATCACTAGATTCATAGTTCTTAAATAGCTGTTCACTAGATGATGATTTTGTAATTTCAGTGTAAAGATTTTTTTGAAAAAAAATAAATAAAAAAAGCACTCACCAGTTGATAATTTTTTGTATCTAAAAAATTCATCCCTTTCTCTATACAGTTAACTAGATCAGTACCACCAATAAATTTTTTTTTTTGGGCTGGAACAGAACCACCAATATTGCATGTATAAATATATATTTGTAATGCACATAAAATACTTGTCATGAATGATTGAATGGTAAAATATATTGGGGTGGGGTTAAACAAGAGAACCAAAATTTTAAGCTGATTTTTTTTTTTTAACTTTTTATTTTTCGGTTACGTAGTGACTCAATGAGTGGTAACTTTGATGAAAAAGTTCATAAGTGAGATAATGTGTTGGAGAGACTATGACAATATTGCACCTATTCTCTCTAATAAAAATGGCTAATTTCTCTTTTTAGTTCAATTGTTATACATCAATAAATAACCAATTTGTGTTAGTTCTCTTGGTGTCCATTTTGCCGATCTCTTTTTTGTTTACTATTAACCTCAAAAAAAAAAAAAAAAAAAAAAAAACTAGCGAAATTAATACTCTTTCCAAGAGAAAGGCCCTGTTAAAATCTCACGACGTGAACCCCTGAAAAATTTTTTTTAGAAAAATAACTAAAAAATTACATGATCAATCTCATAATTAACGAAACCATCTAATTAGTTCTTGATATGATAGTGAGGGAGCTGCAGTATATCTCGAGCAGCATAGGCTGGATTTGATTAAAATCCAAAGGCAAAAGAGCATGTTCAAAAAATTAAAAAAAAAAAAAAAAACCTTATTTTCTTTTCATCTTTAATTGCCTTCCATGAGAAACTCTAACTTTCAACTAGTCAGCAACGTCAAAACATTAATATCCATTGATTAAGTTATGAAGTCTAATTAAGATAGTGTTTTATTAAGGGTATTTAATATCCATTGTGTGACGCCCCCTTACTACGTAGGGCCGTCACTCCTTACCTTACATTATTTACTTACTTACTTTACTTGAAAATTTGAGGAGATATTTTTTTTTTTGACTTTATATATATATATATATATATTTTTTTTTGAAACTTACTTGTAAAACATTTGTCTTTGGTAAGACATCATTACTACTTAAGTAAACGTTTACTTAAGGTATTTAGTTCCAAAATACCATAAAGCATAATTTGTCTTCATCATACATGCTTCTATACAAAAACTTCTTTACATCAAAAGATTTGCGGAAACAATGCGTAGTGGTATCCATACCGCCTTCGTCTGCCGCCACACCGCTCCAACAATGCCCAGCATTAAGCTGCGGGTTTCTTACCTACAGTATGAAATATAACTTGATGAGCTTTCGCCCAGTAAGCACAAACATAATCTCACAAAAACATTTAAAACATCATGAAAACATTCATCATCATATGCATATGCGTGAACCAGTTATGTTCCATTTATGCATTTCTTTAACTTTCTTATCTTGCTTATGGGCCCCTTAGTGTACGTACCCTTAGCATATAGCGCGCCTCTAGATACAGTTAGATGGGATTGCAAGTCCCTAACTGCTCTAGGAAACATAAGTGATTACACCCTCTTACATAAATGAGAGGGCGAATCCATATTTTATCATAAGGATCCTCTACCTTGGTGGAGGTTGGTACGACACTTTACTTGTGATTTCTTACCATGTTATTCATCTTTAGTGAACATATCTTATGATGTCACTATATGATAACATACTTTTCATCTCATTAATAACATGGCATGACATTCTTTTCATTCATGGCAATTGCAAACATGAAATTTTCATAAACATGACATTTTGTAAATATAGCACTTTTATAATCTTTTGCAAAAATAGCATCTTTTTATAACCATAGCATTTTACGAAAATAGCGCATTTTATAAACATGGCATTTCGCAAAAATAGCACCTTTAATAACATAGCATTTTACGAAAATAGCACATTTTATAAACATGGCATTTCGTAAAAATAGCACTTTTCATAAACATAACATTTCATAGATATAGCACACAATATATTGCAGTATATTTGAAAACCACATACTTGAACATAATTTACTAGTTTTCATACTGCAGGTGAGGTTTGTACTTACCTCTAGTGCGGTATCCCTTAGAATCGCGTCCCTTAAGTCGTCGGCAACCGCAATTCACTTTCCTGATATTCCAAAAATATAGGATCAGGATCATTTCGTAAGGTGTTGGCGACTTACCAACACTCATATTTACTTTTGGTTGTATGTCCCCTATTCATGATATTCATCTAGGCCATTTTTATCCCTATTCTTTATTGAACTTGGATAATTCCTTATGAGTTTACATTGGGTAACCTTTTTTTTTTTTTTGTTAGAGCCTTGTTTTCTTATTGGGCTTTTCTCATACATCTTTGTTATTGGGTTATTTCCATTAACCCTTTAAATCTTAGCCCAATTGTACATGTAGGTATCCCTTAGGGTTATATTGGGTAACCCTTAAGGTTAACCTCAATTAACCTTGGGTCAACCTTTTGTTAACCCTTGGTTATCCTTGGATTCGTAACTCGGATATAATATCCGGTTACCGTTCGTAATCGGCTTGTTTACCAATTTTACTTTAAAATTTCTTTTCCTTATTTTTGGAAAATCTTGTGTAATTAATCTCCCAAAAATCCTTCATTTTGCTTATAAAATTTCTAACCCTTTTAATTAGAAAATTCATTGGCTCAAATTCATTATTTTCTTTGACTTGTAATTTCTTGGTTGAAACCCTCTTTTTCTTTACTTTGGAGAAAACGTGAATTTCAAACCCGAGCCCTTAAAATTCATGGTTTTCGAAACGAATCATTTATAAAATTATTTGGGGTCAGAAACCGCCTTTGGAATGGTTTCCGATGCTAAAATGACCATTTTAGAACACTTCATGATTTTTCTAGAAAAGATTTTCGTGAGATTTATTTGCTAGTTTTCGGACTCTCTGCGCGTCTCTCACAAAATGCTCCCAGTTTAAAAATCGGCTCGGAATCTGAAAAACTTTTCTTCACGAAAGTTGTAGCTATCGAAAAATGCTAAAACTTTTGTGTTTTGCACAAAATCTAGTTCGGCCTAGATCAGTACCAGTTTTTATTTGAAAACGGGTTAACTCTGGAAAACTGTGTGGAGAACGTCCCAGGGTTCAGCCACGGATTTCGGGTAAAACGAAGGCCTTTGGAGCCTTATTTCGAGATTCTGTCTGCGTTGTCCTCTAGGAAAAGTTGTTCCGAACAACTTTCGTGTTTTGAGTTTTTCCCTGTTTGGCCTCTAAAGGCCTTATAAATGATAGATTAGTGAAAAAACGGACTGTCACTATTCAAAATATCAGGTACTTACAAATAATGTATCATTAAAAATATATTTCTAAAAATTTTATAATTTATTATTAACATATTATTTATTTGTATTCATTTTGTTCAACAGAGAGGAAACACTTAGTGTAACTCTTTGGGGAGAACTTGGAGAAAATTTTAATGAAAGTGCAATCCAAACAATGTCTGAACTAGTTGTCGCAACATTTTCAGCAATGGCGGTAAAACAATATATGGGTAAATATATATACAACAATTAAAAAAAAAAGCCCTATAATCTTAACTTTAAAAATTTTAAAAATTTAT
Organism: Ficus microcarpa; assembly: GCA_025413485.1. Lineage (NCBI taxonomy): Eukaryota > Viridiplantae > Streptophyta > Magnoliopsida > Rosales > Moraceae > Ficus > Ficus microcarpa. The sequence continues at coordinate 24,362,600 of CM046387.1, read as the reverse complement.
ATCACTAATCACCAATTATTGTAATTACACATATACAGGTGGGCTTTATGTCGCAAGCACCACTGGTTCATCATATTATCTTGATCCAGATATTGCTGAAACCAAAAAAATTAAAAAAAGGTACCATAAATTTTTATTCATAAATCATTACAATTATTTGTATTTACTAATTTAAAAAAAAAAAAAAGGAACTAACTTTGTTTAACATATTGATTTCCCACAGATTTAGTCATTCTATCCAAGGAATCGACTTTATTGCTGGATCAACAAAACAAGCATTATCACTAGAGGAACAAAAGATTGCCAACCGAACAACAGTCGCACAACTTCAAGCTTTAAACCCATATCAAAATCAGGTAAATATCAAATTATTATATACAAGATAACATAAATAATTTAATCAATACTATTAACATTATTTCATCAAACAGGAAACAAAATTCACTGTTAAAGCAACAATTACCGAACTTGATATTCGCCAAGGTTGGTTCTACAATGCATGTCCAAGATGTTACAGACAACTAAAACAATCAGGAACATCATGGTGGTGCGACAGTCATGGTCATTTGACAACAATGCCAATCACTTGGTAATACATTTCATTTCTATTAAAAAAATCATTTTTGTTTTTTTTTTTTTTTACATATATCAATATCAAATTAATTAAAAATTAAATAAATGTTAAAATTTTCAAACAGGTACAAAATTAATGCACGAATTGAAGACAACACTGGAGGAATGAACGTCATCATGTTTGGAAAAACTGTTCAATCATTAATAAATAAACCTTGCTCCATCCTAACGATACAAGAAGGATATACTAATCCAACCATTATTCATCCTATCCTAAACCAACTGAAAGGCATATCAAAAATATTTGTCATCCAATTTCGCTTACGAGGTGTCTTCATCGATGCAGTCATTATAAAAACATTTGATGATGATATACAACCAATGCTATTGCCTGCACCAACAACAACGTCATCTGAAGAAATTCAACCATCATCAACATTTATTGATCCAGAGACACCTCAATTAGGAAGCAAAAAAAGTGTAAAAAAACAACTAACATTTACCGAAGCTTATCATCGAAGAAGCAAAATCAAGGTATGTTATTATTTATATTTTAATTTAATTTTTCAATTATTTAATTTAACATCTACATTTATATATTATTAATAATTATATAATTTTATCTATTGTTATTTTAGTCCTCAACATCAACCTCCTTCATCGCATCATCAAATTGAATCTCCAAGTGATCCCACAAAAAAACGAAAAGAAATCAGGTAATATTATTTTTTTATATATGTTTACACAATAAATTAATAAATTTATTTCAATTTATATTTTAAATATAAATATTATCTTACTAACATATAAAAATGTTTTTATCATAACAGATCAGAAGAGAAGATGAAGAAGGTTAAACACGAGTGACCCTTGATCATTTTCCAAAAAAAAAAAAAAACAATTCCCTACTTCAAGACTTTTTATGTGTATAAATATAAATATATATCTATACTGATATATATAATAAAAACATCTTAATGTAAATATAAGTATGTAAAAAAAACAAACTTAAATACCAAAATTATTGTAAATATATTATGTTTGTTTTTTATTTTCATGCTTTGTTTATTTTATTTTATTTTTTAAACACTCTTTTTTTTTTAATCATTTTGTACACATTTTTCCCTCTGTTTTTTTTTTCTATATTAAAAATTCTTTTTTTTTTTTGTTCTTACATATATATAACCTAACAAAAATTTATTTTTTCCTTTTTTGATATTCTTTTTTTAAACAAAGAAGACTTTTTTGAAAAAGAACAATAAAGCAAAAAACCCAAAATCTAAAAAGGTAAAACACAATCACCCATAACCTGCATACATATTGTATTAATATCATATTCAACACTCTTAATAACACCTGTAAGTTCTCAGATTCTTGATCTCACAGAGCATTTACAATCACTTATATAGAAATTTTTGTGGGAAAGATAATTTCCATTTTAAAAGTTTTTGACTGATACCATCAACACATTTTCTTTCACCAATTCTCAGGTAGACTATCATTACCATCAATGTTACAATTTCCATTCATACTATATCAAAACAAAGGCATCTTATTTTTTTAAACAAAGAATACTTTCTTTGAAAAAAAAAAAAAAACAAAACAAAAGCAACAACGAAGTGAAAAACCCAAAATCCAAAAAGGTAAAACACAATCACCCACAACCTATAAACATGTTGTCTTAATATGATATCCAATACTCTTAATAACACCTAAAAATTCTCAAATTCTTGACCTCACAAAGCATTTACAATCACTTACATGGAAATTTTTGCAGCAAAGCTAATTTCTACTTTAAAAAGTTTTGACTGATACTATCAACGCATTTTCTTTCAGCAATTCTCAGATAAACTACCATGACCATCAATGTTACAATTTCCATTCATACTATATCAAAACAGAGGCATCTTAATATAAATATAAATATACAAAAAAAAAACCTAAATCCCAAAATTATTATAAATATATTATCTCTGTTTTTTTATTTTCATACTTTATTTATTTTATGCTATTTTTTAAACACTCTTTTTTTTAAATCATTTTGTACACATTTTTTCCCCTGTTTTTTTCCAATAATAAAAATTCCTTTTTTTTGTTCTTGCATATATATAACCTAATAAAAATTTATTTTTTCCTTTTTTTGATACTCTTTTTTTAAACAAAGAAGACTTTTTTAGAAAACAACAAAAGAAAAAAAAAAAAACAATGAAGCGAAAAACTCAAAATCCAAAAAGGTAAAACACAATCATCCACAACCTGCATACATATTTTGTTAATATGATATCCAACACCCTTACTAACTTCTGAAAATTCTCAGATTTTTGATCTCACAGAGCATTTACAATGATTTACATAAAAATTTTTGCAGCAAAGCTAATTTCCACTTTAAAGTTTTTGACTGAAACTAACGACACATTTTCTTACGACAATTCTCAGATAGACTACCATCACCATCAATACTACAATTTCTATTCTTACTATATAAAAACAAAGACATTCTAATGTAAATATAAATATACAAAAAAATAAATAAAACTTAAATCCCAAAATTATTATAAATATATTATCTTTTTTTTTTATTTTCATGCTTTGTTTATTTTATTTTATTTTTTAAACACTCTTTTTTTTAATCATTTTATACACATTTTTTTATCTGTCTTTTTTCCGATACTAAAAATTCCTTTCTTACATATACATAACCTAAGAAAAATTTATTTTTTCATTTCTTTAATATTCTTTTTTTAAACAAAAAAGACTTAAAAAAAAAAAAAAACGAAACCAAACTAACAACAAACTGAAAAACCCAAAATCCAAAAAGGTAAAACACAATCACCCACAACCTGTATACATGTTGTCTTAATCTGATACCCAATACTCTTAATAATACCTAAGAAAATTTATACAAATTATAATTTTAATATTTAACTCAATAAATAATACTCAATTTTTTTTATTTATTTTTTCTTTCCCGTGCATCGCACGAGTATTAAACTCGTTACTATATACTAAAGTAGAGGGGATTTTTACTATTCCCTCTACAGTGCGCCACAGTGCTTTTCCCCTTTCTCTTTGGTTTTCGCAGGCTTATTTACAGTAATGTACAGTATCGCACAGTGCAATTACTTTTTTGCCCTTATGATGTTGCTTGCCTGCTGAGAGCACCACAGTAAATGGGCGGTTTTGCCCCTATAATGCTGTGAGAACCGATTGGCCCTCGGTTCCTCCACTGCAGGTCACTGACACTGTTCTTTCTACAGTGATTGAACAGTGCTTTTTGGTTTTTTTGTTCATTTTTCCTTCTTCTGCTACAGTACTGTACAGTTTTGTACAGTACTGCACCACCGACAGACCACTACCGGCAGACCACCATCTCCGTCACAGCCCCACCGTCACCAATCCCACCACCGGCAGACCACCATCTCCGTCGCAGCCCCGTCGTCGCCCAACCCTTGCATTTTCTTTCTGTCTGACGATGATTGAGCACTGTGCACCCACAGCCTCCTTTTCCCTCCCTCTTCGATTCCTTGTGATCACTGGCGGCTACCCGTCGGCGAAGGACAAATTGAGCCACTGCGGCCTGGAAGATGAGGACGAGGACAAGGACGAGGTTGAAGAGTGCATACCACAGATTTTGTGCCTGGAATAGTAGGCCTTGGCGTCGCTCAGATCTACCTTGCACCCTTCAACCTGGCACCGGGGCGGCTGGGCCGCCTGGACCGAGCAGGACTGGACCTTCTTCGGCGGCGTCACGGTGGCGGAGGAAGTCGACGACGACCCAGAACTAGATTTTCTGGGGGCGATTGGACCCACGTCCTCGAAGTAGATTTTCTTGTCGAATTTTAGGCCGTTGAGGGACTCGGTGAAGGAGTTCGGCGGCGACGACGAGGACGACTCGCCGGAGCTCGAGCCTGTGATTTCAATCTGCCGGCGATTGCTGCGACGGCGGCGGTGACGACCGTGGTAGGAGTGGGAGTAGGAATGGGAGTATAGTTAGTGGGAGAGGAGAGAGAGAGAGAAGCCATTCAAAGCTCATGAAAGTGTTTTTTGTGAGGAGAGAGAGACAGTGAGTGTGGAGGAGGGGGGTGAAAAGCAGACACTGACGTTGGGCCATGCCAGCTTAGAGAGAGAAAATGATGAGAGAGAGAGGAGAGAGAGTGTGTGGTGTTGTGTATGTATGTGGGTGGAACGTTGTCCAAGGGAGGAGAGAGAAAGTGCAGTGTCCATCTATCAAAAATAATGGAGGAAAGAAAAGCAGAAAGAGAGAGAGAGAGAGAAAGAGAGAGAGAGATGTATGTACTTTTACGGAGCTTCAGAGGCAGGCTTTTACGAAGCTCTCTCTATATAATACTTCTCTCTCTCTCTCTTTCTCTCTCTAAAAGTATTAGGGTCTCTCCTTTTATTCTCTCAACTATCACAGTCTCAACCGTAGTTTTATGAAAATAAAAATAATAAAAAAATGTTTTCCAGTTTTCTTTTTCTTTTTTCTTTCTTTTCTTTCTTTTTCTTTTTTTTTTTTGGGACGACAAACAGGGTAAAAGGTGATTTTCCTTTTTGCCAGATGTGTATGGGAGCCCATATGGTCTGTTTGATGCATGGGACGCATTATTTGGATATGTTGTTTTTCTCAAATGGCCAACCTGCCCTTCCTTATATTACCATCTTATTTTTCAACCTGTTTTTTATTGCAAAAATTAAAGACATTTGAAATTATATTATTATTACTATATATTAAAGGAGAAGGAAATTTCACTATTCTTTCTACAGGGATGAACAGTGATTTTTTCCCTTTTTTTTTTTAATTTTCGCAGTTCAAGCTACAGTAATGCACAGTCCTGCACAATGAAATTACGGTTTTACCCTTCTGTTTTCTTCTTTTTTTTTTCGGATCCGCACAGTGAAATGCCCATTTTACCCCTCCTAGGCTACTCTGTCACTGTTCCCGACTACGTCATTCACTGTTCATGAACAGTGAAATTATTGTTCATTCACTGTTCAACGAACGGTTTTTTTTTTTTTTAACGTTTGCTGTTGTTGTTTTTTTTTTTTTTTTAACTTTTTTTTTAACGTTGGCTGCTGCTGTTTTTTTTTTTTTTCCCTTTTTTTTCTTTTGTTGTTGTTGTTGTTTTTTTTTTTTTTACTTTTTTTTTTTAACTTTACTGTTGTTGTTGTTGTTTTTATTTTTATTTTTATTTTTTTTACTTTTGCTGCTTTGCTTTACTGCTCAGTAAATAGTTTTTTTTTTTTAAACTTTTGTTGTTTTGCTACGGTTGTTTTTTTTTTTTTTGTTTATTTTTACTGTTTTATTACAGTAAAAAAATTTAATATTTCATTGTTTAATAAAAAGTGATTTTTTTTGTTGCTTTTACTGTATGGTTATTTTTTTTCTACAGTAATACACAGTAGCTGCTTTTTCTCCATTAAATTGTCAATTTTACCCCTATCCTATGTACTGATTTTGGCTTATCTACAGTGGAAGGACGGTTTTGTCCTCATATATTTTGCCTTTTTTTTACGCTAAATTTTAGATATTAGATTCTGATCTATTGTTATATTATGTTTTTGCTCACTTTGCCTTTTTTTTTTTTTTAAACAATTTTTTACTTTAAAATTTTTATCTTTATTTTGGATTTTTGTGTGTGTCTTTTTTGTTTCTTTTGTTCTATTTTTTAAAGACCCATTTTTTTAAGGATTCTGCATGCAATTTTTTTTTCTTTTTTGTTTGTTTTGTTTTATATTTTTAAAATCATTTTTTTTTAGTTTTTGCATGTATATAACCTGCTAAAATTTTTTTTTTATTTTTTTAAAAATAGTTATAAAAAAAGAAAATGAGTTATATATTTTATTTTATTATAATGTTTTTGTTAGGGTTAGTTTTTTCTGATTCTTTTGAGTTTAAAGATTTTTGTTCTTTTTGTTCTGCTTTATTTTTGTTTTAATTTTTTCCTTTAAATGAGTATAACTACAGAAGATTTTTTTTCTTTTTTGCTTTCGTTTTCGTTTTTATTATTGTTAGTACCATTGTCATTTTGATTTTGTATTTTCATTATTGGGAGAAATCTTGAGAAGAATTATATTGATTGTAGTTATAATATTTATCTTAACCAACTGTTTTTATCATAATACTCAATTTTTTAATTTATTTTTTCTTCATTTTCCGTGCAATGCACGGGTATTAGACTCGTACATAGACTATAACACAACACAATGGGCTGCATACATACATATGTATGTATACACACACACACATTTATATATAGCAGCTGCATTTGTTTAGTAGTTTCGGTTCAAGCTGAGGAGATCCTCAAGCTTAGGAGCAGTGTTCTGGGGGCATTGCTCTGGGTTGCAGGTCTCAACCTCATCTGTGCAAAAGCAGATTGGTGGAAACGAACGCGAACAAATACAAGGCGAACCACATACTAAGGGGCATCCACTGACCTTTCTTTCATAGCAGTAGCACTTGGTGGTGCTGGATTCTTCGCTGCATTCGCACTTAGTACAGAATTTTGGCCATCTTCCTATCATCGTATCATATATAAAAACTGAGAAAATCATATATATGTGTGCCGGGATCGGGGAATAAAAAAAGAATGGATCAATAATAGTAGTGGTGATTGTAACAATAAGAAGTTGTTTACCTGCAGATTCTGGTTTAACAAAAAACCTCAGAAAGGTCTGCACGAGCATTAGCTGTTGTAGCCACAACCAACATCACTAGGAGCACCACGGAAGCCTTAATGTTGAAAGCCATTTTGTTTTGGGATGTGAAGTTGTTGTTTGGTGTGAAGTGAATGTGATAACCTTGGTGATTCCTAGGGCATATATATATACACATATTGTAATACCTAGATTTTTCGATATTACTGTTTCCTTTCGAAAGAATTAAATGTATACTATGGACGTATTTATGAAAAAGCTCGGTTAAGAGTTTTTCGTACATTTTGTGAGTTCTTATGGTTCAATAAGACTCAAAATTGATTGCTTAAATTAGCAAACGACCTTTTGAGTCGAAAGGAACGAAAAAGTACGTGATTTTATGTCGGTCAAAGTTTGACCGAAAAAGTCAACATTGATCAAGAAAGTCAAAAGTTGACCAAGAGAAGTCAACAGTTTGACTTTGCAGTATTATGATGTGCAGTATGGAAAGGATACTGCGAAACCCGTCTTTATGATTGAGATAGCATGAATAGGATTTAAAACCACCTTAGAAAATCAAGCACACCAAGTAGGGATCGAGGGCAAAAAGGGTTTGAAAAAATAAGAAAAATTTTATACTGTCCATTCGTACACAGATAAATTTTGGACTGTAGTATAGTATAAAAATACTGTGTATAAGTAAACACAGTATTGGAAATATCTGTGTAGCTCAAAAATGGACTGCATATTAAGAAAAATAGCCAAACAAGCCCTAAAGAGGATGCCATCACCTTATCCACCAATTATGACATCATAATTGATTAAATAAGGTGGAAAGAAATGTGGAAGGCTCTAGAATGATGTGTTGGCCGGCTACTCAAGGGGGTGAAAATGCAAATATTTTGTCCTTAGGGGTTAAAATGTAATTTTTGAAAAAATGGGTGACGTAAGCAAAGTGATGTCATCAAGGTGATGTAATCATTTGCTTGGAGGGTAAGGAGATGACTAGCCATATGTCACATGGAGGGTATATTAGCAAATATTTTTGCAAAAAAGACTATTTTGCAATTTTGGGATTAAAAATAAATCCAAAAAATAATTTAATTTTCAGCTATAAATAGGACCAAGGGGGGGTCGGTTTTGACTCAAAAAAATTGGGAAAACTTCCCCAGACCATGCCAAAAATAATTTCTCACACTCTTTCTCTCTAAAAACCCGAACCCCGAAGGACCAAAAAGGAAGAAAAAAAAAAGAAAGTGAGGAAAGATTGGATCTAGGCTAGGACCGGATTTTGGGTGAGAAACCAACAAGGGTGGCGGAAATTTTGGAACCCCATTGGAGGGGAAAAACCGGTTGTGGTGGCAGCTAAGGAAAAAGGGAAATTTTTTAAGAACCAACTTCCAAAACCCTAAAGGTAAACCCTTTGACCCTAAGCTTTCCAATTAAGTTTCAATTTGAAATTTATATGTATTTCAAGTTGAAAATTTGAAAGAGCATAAGTTCAAGTTATTTCATTACTCTAGATTAGTTTTGGTGTGGTGCTTGATTTAGGTTTAAGGGTGGTTTGATGATAAGCTTTGTTTATGAGCTTTAATTTTTGTGCATATGCTTGTTTGTATGATAGGGTTGCATGTTAGGTGTTTGATATGTTGTATGTCCCCTAATTATGTTCAAGCATGTTTTGGTATTGCATATTAGGTTGCTAGACTGGTATGTGAATGAATGGAATGGTGTGATGTAGCCTAGAACCATGCAAACCCTAGGTTAAGGCAATTCAATTATGGTTTGCATGGACACGTTCGAATCACATGAATGTTGGTTTGGGACATTGGAAACCGCTGCATGACTGCCCTTTAGGCTCCCGCGTGTTTGGTTGAGTTATATTTGCGATAATAGGATGTAAAACGAAATTAAGAATGAAAACTGCCAGTTCGGGTACAAACTGGTTAGTTTTCTGGAAAGTGGAATTTGAGGCCTTTAGAGGCCGAATTTGGGAAAACGTAAAACATGAAAGTTGTAGGGAAGGGTTTTTCCTATAGGGAGGCATAGACAGTTTTTCAAAATAAGGCTCCAACAGTCTCCGTTTTTATGAAAACCCAAGCCTAACTGTGCCCAGGATTCATGCACGGCCAGGTGAGTTCAACCAAGAATAAGGGCACATTAGAGTCCGAATTAGGTTTTCTACAAAACATGAAAGTTCTAGGATTTTTTAAGATCTAAAACTTTCATGAAGATAACTTTTTCAAATTCAGTCTATATTTTTAAACTGACACGGATTTCTAACAAGTGTGCAGGAAACAGAAAATTCCTGCACAGGATTTTCTAAAACAATACAGAAAAACTGTTTTTACACCAACATCACTGTTTTGAACATGGGAACTGTTCCAATGGTAGTCTCAGCCCTTAATGGTTTTTATGAAGCCTCATTTTAAGAACCATGAGTTTTTATGAGTCAAATGAAGGTTTTTGGGATATAACTTACCAATTTTCCAAAGATAAAGGAAAAATGGATTTTTTAAGCCAAAATTTAGTAAACACGACGATGACGGAAGATAACTGGGATGGATACCCAAGTTATAAGGGGTTGACTTTTGTTGACTAAATTTGACCCATAGAAGGTTGACTTTTGTTGACCGAACTTTTACCGCCTCAAGGGTTACCCAACATAATCCTATGGATTATAGAATAAGAATATTAAGGTATAAGCCCAAGGTTAGGATGGTAACCTAACTCTATTTGTATGCATGTGGGCTTTATACCTAAGGTTACTTTACGTGACCTCATAAGTTATAATCCATAATTGGATAAACCTTAAACTCTAGAGTTACTTATTGTAACCAAGCAAATATCATGTGAAAGAATAAAGGGGACATATAACTAAGACTATGCATGTTGGTTAGGTCACCAATATTTTTCAGTTATGGTTACAAATCCTTACCCTATGTCCATGGAATAATAGGAGATAGCCTGATGTTGCGTCCGAGCTTAGAGCAGCACATTATAGGACATAGCGAACGAGGTAAGTACAACTCCACCTACAGCATAGGCTTTGTTGTGGTACTTGCCTAAGTATGTTGATGTATGCCATGATGCATGTTAGGATATATGCCATGATGTTTGAAGTGTTGTATGTTAGAATAACGTGATGCCATGATATATGGATTTTATGATATGTCATGTTCATGATGTATGCTATGCCAAGATTATGTTATCTTCATGAGGTATGTTATGCCAAGATTATGTTATGTTCATGAGGTATGCTATGCCTAGATTATGTTATGTCATGTTTATGAGATGTTTAAGAATCAAGTATGTGTGACATCACGAAGCATGTTCACAAACTCTTATAAGAATAATAAGAGCAATAATGACATGATAAGTAAGATGGCAAGCAAGTTGCCTGTGTCGTGCCGACCCGCGTTAGGTCGGGTTGGATTATGGTTTGAGTTGGAAATAGACTGGCCGCCCCAACCACTCCATAGTTGCGCGCCCGGTACGTACACTCAAGTAAGGGGCCCATAAGTAAGATAAGTTATGAAAGTAAGTTAAGAATGAAAAAGAAAGCATAATACGAGTATAAAATCGGATCATGCATATATTATGCGATACTATGTTAAGTGATGAAATGAGATGTTATGTTACGATGAGTTAAGTGATGATATGATGTGATATGCCATGATGAGGTAAGTCAAGATGTGTATCATAAGTTATGGTTGTTTATGTCGCGGTATAGTTAGTTGTACTTGCTGAGTGAAAGCTCACTGTCTTACGTCTATACTATAGGTAAGTAACCTACCGGCAACCAGTGATACAAGATGGAGGAGCGTAGCAGGGCGAGCTGTGAAATGTGGAAAATAATGCAGCTACGCGTTTTGTATATTATTTCACGTTAGAACTTCTTTATTTAATTATTGCTATCTGTTAGTACGTGCTATATAAAAAAAAAATTCCGTTGTTTCCGCTCTAAGTAAGTAAGTAAGTAAGACTAAGTATGTACGTGTACGGTAACGGTCTGTGTTAGGCGGGTCGTTACACATATACACGTCAAAATGACTCCCATAAAGCGGCGGATAGGTATAACAGTTGTAATATTTTACTTAGCATCTTATAAGTATTAGTTGATTTATTTGTGACTTTTTATTTAAAAACTTGCAATATAAATATTTAGAACTACTAATGCAAATGAAAAATATCACTGAAAATTGTTATGCATTGAAATCAATTAGTTGTTGCAATAAAGCACAAAAAAACTACAAGTGTTATCTTTTTAATAGTGAGTTGCATCTTTGAATATAATTGGTAGATGTTATCTTTTTATTTTAATTATATTAAGATGATAATTACTTAATCGAATAAAAAAAATAACAACTTACATGTAACGTAGGTTGATATTTAAAAATTGATATTATAGTTGATGTCTATACAGTACTGTTATTTACTGTTATTGTTGTTATTATGTACATATATAATCATAGAATGGAGTTAGGCCTAAGAGATAATGGCATCAGTACTGTTAGGCGATGACGTGGTCTCCAGCAAAAGATGATTTACATGCAAAAAGATAAGACGACTGTGTTTACATTCAAAACATAAGTTTATAGCTGTTTTTATGCATGTGAAAGGTTTGTTGGTGGTTTGTAATTTAGTACCACATTTTTTTAAACGAAACTTTAATGAACAATTGAAATCTAGAAGGTTTCTCTCTCAATATTGATTTGATATGCATGGGGCATATTACAATGTCTTGTATAAACATTCAAAACTGGCGACTAATATTGGATTTTTTCTCTTGTCATGATTGCTATGGCTGTTCTTTCTCACGCGAAAAATGTGAAGAGTAAAAAGAAATCTAAATTTGTAAAAACATAACAACAACAACAGAGTTGTAATAGTGTATATTGAGTCACTCCAATGAGAAGAATGTGGAAAAAGTTGGAAAAAAAACTATTTTGTTATTTTTTCCTCGTTTTTCAAAAATGGACATGCAAAATAAACAGGGGTACTTTTTTTAAGTTTATAGAGGAAAATTTTTAGAGGGGCCAAAGCAGTATAGGCTCGGAGATTTGTACTCCCAAGTAACTAAAGAACGAAAAAAAAAAAAAAAAACAAATTTTGGGAAAGGAGCAAAGAAGAAGAAGAAAGAAGAATTGGTTTGCATGAAGTAATTATCATGTCTGCAGAATCAATCAATTGTTTAGAGAATTGGAGAAACGACTTGTAGTTCAAAAAACAAAGAAACAAAAACAAACAAACAAAACAAAAACAAAAACAAAAACAAAAAAAAAAAAAAAACAACAACAACAACAATAAAACCAACAACAACAACAACAACAACATAATATTTGGTGCTTCCTCTAGACCTTCCTTCGATGCACTCCTTTCAACGAAGATTCAAGGTCGAATATTTTCAAAGAGGGAGGCTCTAATGCAGGAGCATAGCTAGCATGCACTTCTTTTGTTGTCGTTGCCAATTCTGTTTTCGGCTTTCTTGTGTCGTTTCAATTTCAGTAAGTGTATTGTCATGTCTCTTAGCTGGTTCTCATTTAGCTACTTAAGAACTGTTGTCGCTTGTAATTAGCTTTGTTTTGCCTTTTAAGGAGGCTGTTTCTAAGAATTACAGGCAGATTTTAATAGAGAAACATGGGTAAATGATTTTTGTTTTTCAAGAAATTTTTTAATAAATGGCCGAATTTTGTAGCCTACACTCATATTTGTCGTGTCTTCATTTTTTTAATAAATGGCCGAATTTTGTAGCCTACACTCATATTTGTCATGTCTTCATTTTACTTATACACATGTTGTTAATGTTGTATTGCCGACAACTTTTTTTTAATACTCAAGTATAATCAAACTTAATCACTATTTACACTTAAATGAGCTTAGTTTTTATTTATTATTCACGTTTCATATCCCGTGAGTTTTTTAGTTTAGACTTGCTCAAAATTCTAATCCTAGGAGCTCTACAATTGTGATATTACACCCATGCCCTTATTTGTTTTCCCTTTCCATTTGGCTCATTTTACCATTTTAGCACAACTCTCATTTCGTTCGGATTTGCAGATTTCACAGATTGTGAGTCATCAATCTATAACTTTTGAATTGACAAAATCTTAATTCATTAATAATCCGTTAGTCTTTATGTAATATCCAAAATTTTTATGACTTATGATTTCCTTTGAAACGAGGAAAATTTAAAATTGAAACATGTATGATGATATAAATCTCATGATATGAGTTAAATATCAGTAAATGTTTGAGTTCTCATTGAATTAATTATGAGACTCAATAAATAGTTACTTAGTCGTGTATAGGGCTTTTTGTGATAAAGGCATCACAAAAATTTATGATTTTATGTTGGTCAAAGTTTAACCGGAAAAATCAAAATTGACCAAAATGTCAAAGGTTAACCATAAAAGTCAAAAATATGACGGTATTATTATACGATAAGCAGTATGAAAATTATACTGCGAAAAACTGTCATTACGGATGAATAAGCAAGAATAAACTGTGAGACCACCCTAGAAAAATCAAGCACAATATTTAGAGCAATAAGAGCTAAATAGTTTCAAGTCCTAAGAAAAATTTATACGTAGTCCAATTTTATGCAGATAGATTTTGGACTACAATTCAGTATGATAATACTGTTTTAGGACAAAACAGTATTGATATTATCGAAATTAATAGGGAAATTGATTGCATAATTATATTAAGGGATTCTTGGAATCAAGTGGATAATTATGAAGGAATTGGAAGCCAAGTGGCTCTATCTTAGCCGATCACCCGCAGGGACTAAATCGTAAATATTTTGTCTTTAGGGGCAAAAGTGTAATTTTTGGAAAAGTTAGTGATGATGATGTAAGCATGATGTCATCAAGATGATGTAAGCATGATGTCATCAAGATGATGTAAGCAAGATGTAAGCAAGATGATGTCATCAAGGTGATGTAAGCATGATGATGTCATATGCTTGGTAAGCAAGCAAACTTGGCCTCCAAGGGAGCCATAATGGGCGGCCACATGTAGGGGTTTTTGATCAAATATTTTGCTCTTAAGGACTAATATGTAATTTTAGAAAAGTTCAAGGACTTTTTGGTAATTTTGAAAAAGTTCAAATCACCTATAAATAGGTGAGAGGGGGGGCGGTTTTTGCTTCAAAAATCAGAAAAATCTCCTAAAACTATGGCCAAATTTCTCTTCACTCTCTTCCCTCTAAGAATCGAACACAAGAGAAAGAAAAAAAAAAGTAGAGCAAGGAAATTAGCCTAGGTAATGGTCGGATTTTGGTGAGGCACTAACTAGGGTGGCTGAAATTTTGGAACCCCATTTGGAGGGGAAGCCGATTGTGTGGGTGGTGAAAAGAAAAGGGTGAAGCTTGAACCAAGCTTGCCAAACCCTTGGATAGATTAAGGTAAAACCTCTAACTCTTAAGTTTTTATTTGGTTTGGAGCATCAAGCTTATGTGTAGTTGTTTCATGTACATGGCCGAAAATATTGGAACCCCAATTGGAGGGGGGATGGCCGGTTATGGTGATGAGCAAGGGGGAAAGAGTTTAAACCCAAAACCTAGCACCAATCTTGGTGTGAACAAAGGTAATCTCCCTTAGCCCTAAGCTTTTCAATTTGAGCTTAAATTTGGAAATTTAAGTGTATTTCCATGTTTGGAATGTAAAAGCATAAGCTCACTATTTTATTTACATGCAATAGGTTTAGTTACATGATTTTATGTTCTAGAATTTCATGCTAAGGGTGTATGCTCACTAAGTGTTTGTGATATGTCCCAAGATGTTTGGATGATGTATGGATATATGTTTACGTTAGAAAACGCTGCATGTCTGTTTTCTAGGCTCCCGCGTGTTTGGTTGAGTTAGAATACACGAATTAAGACGTAAAAGAAATTTAAAAAGAAAACTGGATTCAATCCGCAATGCATATGTAAGTGTAAGAATGCATGAACCGGTTATGATTTCTTATGAATCGATTATGATTTCATAAATTAGCATAATTCTGTTTCCTTACATATCATACGTGCACGTACTGTGCTACATAGCCATGGAGTGGTTGAAGGCAGTCAGTCCATTCCAACTCAAACTATGAAACAAACCGTTTAACATGGAGTAGTTGAGATAGCCAGTCCAATCCAACTCAAACCATGGAACATACCGTTTAAACCCGCCCTTGTGATAAGTCAGTACGACACAACAATCTTAACTTGTCTTAACTCATATCTTAAAACTTGTTCTTGCCATGTGGTTCAATATCAATGAACATGTTTCATGATGTCACGATATCAAACATATAATATAACATACATCATTCATAGCATAAAAATAATGTACCATAACATACTATATCATACCATAACATCCCATAACATACTGCACCGTATCATAAAACATCGTAACATAACATACTACACCGTATCATAACACATCGTAACATAACATACTATACCGTATCATAAACATCATAAC
Source organism: Ficus microcarpa (assembly GCA_025413485.1). Taxonomy (NCBI): domain Eukaryota; kingdom Viridiplantae; phylum Streptophyta; class Magnoliopsida; order Rosales; family Moraceae; genus Ficus; species Ficus microcarpa. Next base: position 24,346,923 of record CM046387.1, on the reverse strand, counting down.
ATACAAATCATATAAGTCAATTTATGATTTCTTAGAGAAACACTTCATGCAACAAAACATGTTGTTCATGCTGTAGGCGGAATTGTACTTACTGGACATTAGCTCATTACTTATGTTCATGCTGTAGGTAAGCCATCTAACGGCAATACTCGATGAAAGACTGTGGAGAGGGCATTGCGAACTGTGAAATGTGGGATGGACACCGCCACGGGTTTTGAAAAATTAAGTTTATGTTATATATGTATGTTTATGTTATGTACGTTTATGATATGTGATGATAAGGATAAGTTAAGTATGTATGGCAAGCGAGTTGCCTCGTGTTGTACCGATTTGCATTAGGTCGGGTCTGGTCCACGGTTTACGGTTTATGGTTTATGTATGATAGCTTTCGAATGAAATGTGAAAACTCGGTACTCGGGTGAGTACGTATGAATAAGTTAAGTTTATGTATGAGAACAAGTTTATGTTTATGTTTATGTTTAAGTTTAAGGTTTTATGTTATATGTATTATGTGATTCAAAAAAAAAAAATTTACTCTTAAATGGGGTAAGTTTAAGTTAAGTAAGTAATATAACGACCTTCATTCGCGTGGTCGATCCTACGTGGGTGGTCGGGGCATTACACTTTAAACCTAATCTAATATGTTGGATTGAATTGAATTGAGCGGATTTGCAGATTCGATAAACACCCCTATTTGTAATATTTTATTTAGAATCTAATAACAATTTTTAAGCAATTAATTAACTAACAAGACACGTGATATATCTATATATATAGACAAAAGTTGAAGAACTTCTTTAGTAGTTCCTATTGTATCTCTGAGAATCATTCAAATTATTTTAATTAGACCAGGATATGATAATCTACTTACTCATATTTTTCATTTCCCCATTTAAACTATACATGTAGTTAATGTTATGTTGCCGACTTAACTTTTTTTTTTTTTTTTTTTTTTAAATTACTCAAGTATAACTAAACTTAATCAATACTTATAATTAAAATGAGCTTAGTTTTTATTTCTTTATTTACTTTTCTCATATCCCGTGATTTTTTTTAGTTTAGAGTAGCTCAAAATTCTAAGGTAGGAGCTCTAAAATTGTGATATTACACCAATGCCCTTATTAGTTTTCTCACTCCATTATTAGACAATATTATTTCATTCGGCTCATTTTACTGTTTTAACCCTACTCCTATTTTATTATTTGTGATTTAATGTTTTAATCAAGTTTTTTTTAGATGCTGAGTACACGAGGGATTGTACTAAAACTAAAGAAGCCAAATAAATATATATTAAAGATGTCTCAAGTCTGATAGCTGGACCTATTTGACAATTGTAACTTAGAGTGTTTACGAATCAGATTAGACGGATTAGAACTCAATCTGTAATTTAATTTGTGACTTTTGGATTCTGTATATGAGAGTCTATTTATGTTTTATATATATTAAAAATTTTATAGGAAATAAATGTATGAAATATACAAAATTTTATACGTATAAAAGTTTCAGATTTGCAGATTTCACATATTTGGAAATTATCAATCTGTAACTTTTAAATTGGCAAAATATCAGTTCATTACTAATTTGTTAGTCTCTCAACTCAATCTAATTTGTTGATGTTGGAAAAAACGGATCCGGTATCGGAGTTATGGCGCAGTGGAAGTTTTAAAAATTTTATGCTGTTTCCGGAATAGAAGCTCATGATGCATATAACAATAAATTAATTCATGATCAAGCGTACCTTATTTCTTGGATTCCGGAATTACTAGAGCGTTTGACCAACGTGTCTTCTCTACTATTCTCGAGTTCCACGTCTCAGAGTGTGTGTGGGCACACGTTCTATGAATCCAAGTGACCGGTAATACTTTCCAAAGTCTAGATCACTCATTCTCAATTCCGATGATCCTCGTTGAGAATTTGATTCAACTTTTTTCTTCAAAACTACAAAACAAGAACCGGTTAACCTTCTATGAAAAATTATCACTCGGTTTAACATTTCTCGCAGTTTTGATTTAATGCAATTTTCTTTCTTTTTCTCTCTCACAAGAAAGCCAAATTTTTGATGTGGAAGAAAAACAAATTTTTTTTATTATTAAAAAACGTTTTTCCCCTTTTAAGAAAAAAAAATTGGTTTTTCAAGAACTCCTAGCCTTTATATAGTATTCCAATCCTTTTCCAAATTTATCTCCTTCTTGAAAAATAATTAATAATTATTTTTCCAAATAAATCTTAAACCAAAAGATCATACAACTTTAGGGCTAGATTCATTGAACATAAAAACAATTTTCAAGAGGAAATCCCCTTTAAAAATTCGGCCACAAAGTGAGAGAAATTTTGATTGGTGGTTTAAATTTTAAATCAAGAATCTAGACTAGTCAAAAGATTCTAGTCCTATCTAGATTCGAACTTCTTTTAAACATTTTCGAATTTAAATAGGATTAACATATTTGAATAAATATTTTCCATAAACATTATCCATATTAATTAATTTAAATTAATGATAAATTTCAAATTTTCTTTCCTCACAAAAACTGTGCACCTCTTTAATTAGGAAAGAAAAATTCATGAAATAATCTCCATTATTTAAACCAATTAATAATTAAATGTTAGGAATATATTTAAATAATTTTGAAACAAAATTTTCTTCCCTCCATACAATTAAAAAACGTGCACCACTTTTAATTAGCAGAGAAAAATTTTGCTTTCCAAAATTCAAACACAATCTTATTTTCAAAATTCAAATTAACTAATCACATGTTGACAAATCATTTGTCTACAAATTTCACATCTCCAATCCTTTTTGGATTGCATGTTAGAGAGTACCATGTCTTAATAGACATTACAAAATTCCATTTACAATTTACCGATCTCATTAGGAACAAATCCCGAGACGCTTCGTGGAACTATATGAGCTAATAGAGGGACCCGATGGAAATATGTAAAGAGGCTCCAATAATTGTGAAAAATTAATCCCAGATTAATTATCTATCAATTATCAACTTCAAAACTATTTCACTAAAAGTTTGAAGCTGAACTCCTGTTTACATACCGTATTACGAAAGCTCTCTCACGTAGTGCTTCTTCTATGATTTATTCATCGCTTGCTTAATCCCCATATATTATCCATGATTAAATTAATGACTTTTTCCGTTTTACCTTTTCAATCATTTTAACTTAAAGTTCAATTATTCTCCATTGAAAAAACCACCAATTGTAAAACCATATAATTGGTAAACCACCAGAGAACACAAAATAAACCGATGGCCAAGATCTTGTTATACTATCTTTCAATCCCCGAATAATACCTTTAAGTAGATAACATTTACTATCATTAAGATAGCTATGGATTCCGTATCTATGAATCTTGATTTCTCCATCCATAAGTCATGCACCCAAAACACAAGTATGTTGACCATGAATTAACAGTGTCTCACCTTTAGTGCATCAAAGTACATAAGTCATAGATGCGAACTCAAGTAATCATTTCAGGATTAAGATTAATGCAGGATGATAATCAAAGTATCATTGATTCTTTTAAACCGAATCAATTAACACTTTAGGTCCAGTCTAATGTCATACCTCAATACTGGTATACATTAAAGTTTCTACCCGGAACCTATCCGATGGTCAAGACAAACCATCCCTCCAAGGAAGTAGACAACCTTTACAATCTTATCATGAATAAGATCCCCAAATCTTATTCCGTTGATTGCGGACTATTTATTTAGACTGTTATCAAATTACCACGTTTTCTATGCATACCCCGTATACATATGGTAATTCGATATATTACCAACAGCCTAGGAGTATTTTATGTTTGCTCAAAATAATTATACAATCAACAAATGAAAGTAAATAGGACACAACTTATTAAACATGAATAATTTCCTCTTATTAATATCAAAATGTCATATTTACAGAAAATCCCTAAGATTTTCTATCCTTAGGGCACCTCATAGATCCCAACAGTTGAATTGGATTAGATTGAGCAGATTCACAGAGTCAATGAACACCCCTCATTGTAACATTTTATTTTGAATCTAATATCAATTTTAAGCAATTAATTAACTAATAAGACGCGTGATGTAGACAACTTCTTTAGCAGTTCGAAAAATGAGCTTCACTTATTTAATTAAAAGCATCAACATCAGTAATTAAGGCTGGGGAGCTCAAGCTAGCCCAAGTTTTCTAGCTACTCGGGCAACATAAGTAGCACATACATAGACTATAACACAACACAATGGGCTGCATACATACATATGTATGTATACACACGCACACATACACACACATATATAGCAGTTGCTTTTGTTTAGTAGTTTCGGTTCAAGCTGAGGAGATCCTCAAGCTTAGGAGCAGTGTTCTGGGGGCATTGCTCCGGGGTGCAGGTCTCAACCTCATATGTGCACTCGCAGAATAATGTGCAAATACAAGGCGAACCACATACTAAGGGGCATCCACCGACCTTCCTTTCATAGCGGTAGCACTTGGTGGTGCCGGATTCTTCGCGGCATTCGCACTTTGTACAGAATTTTGGCCATATTCCTATCATCATATCATATATAAAAAGTGAGAAAATCATATATATGTGTGCTGGGATCGGGGAATAAAAAAAAGAATGGATCAAAAATGGTAGTGGTGATTGTAACAATAAGAAATTGTGTACCTGCAGATTCTGGTTTAACAAAAACCTCAGAAAGGTCTGGACGAGCATTAGCTGATGTAGCCACAGCCAACATCACTAGGAGCACCACGGAAACCTTAATGTTGAAAGCCATTTTGTTTTGGGATGTGATGTTGTTGTTTGGCGTGAAGTGGGTGTGAGAAACTTGGTGATTCCGAGGGTATATATATATATACACATATACATGTCGAAATGACTCCTATACAGTGGCGGATAGGTATAACAGTTGTAATATTTTACTTAGCATCTTATAAGTACTAGTTGATTTATTTGTGACTTTTTATTTAAAAACTTGAAATATAAATATTTAGAACTACTAAATGATAAATATCACTGAAAATTCTTATGCATTGGAATCAATTAGTTGTTGCAATAAAAGTATATACCTATATATATAATACAAGAGACATCAAATTTGTCTCAACTCTTGTAATAGTGAGTTGTCATCTTTGAATATAGTTGGTAGATGTTATCTTTTTATTTTAATTATGTTAAGATGATAATTACTTAATCGATAAAAAAAATAACAACTTACATGTAACGTAGGTTGATATTTAAAAGTTGATATCATAGCTGACGTCTATACATTACTGTTATTGTTGTAGTTGTTGTTGTTGTTGTTATTATGTACATATATAATTCATAGAATGGAGTTAGGCCTAAGATAATGGCATCAGTACTGTTTGGCGATGACGTGGTCTCCAGCAAAAGATGATTTACATACAAAAAGATAAGATGACTTTATTTTTACATTCAAAACATAAGTTTATAGCTGTTTTTATGCATGTGAAACGTTTTGTTGGTGGTTTGTAATTTAGTAACACATTTTTTTAAACGAAACTTTAATGAACAATTGAAATCTAGAAGGTTTCTTTCTCAATATTGATTTGATATGTATGGGGCATATTACAAAGTCTTGTATAAACATTCAAAACTGGCGACTAATATTGGATTTTTTCTCTTGTCATGATCGCTATGGCTGTTCTTTCTCACGCGAAAAATGTGAAGAGTAAAACGAAATCTAAATTCGGAAAAACATAACAACAACAACAGAGTTGTAATAGTGTACATTGAGTCACTCCAATGAGAAGACTGTGGAAAAAGTTGGAAAAAAAAAAACCATTTTGTTATTTTTTTCTCATTTTTCAAAAATGAACATGCAAAATAAACAGGGGGTACTTTTTTCAAGTTTGTAGCGGAAAATTTTAGAGGGGCCAAAGCAGTATAGGATGGGAGATTTGTACTCCCAAGTAACTAAAGAACGAAAAAAAAACAAATTTTGAGAAAGGAGCGAAGAAGAAGAAAGAAGAATGGGTTTGAATGAAGTAATTATCATACCTGCAGAATCAACCAATTGTTTAGAGAATTGGAGAAACGACTTGTAGTTAGAAAAAAAAAAAAAACAAACAAAAAAAAAACAAAACAAAACAAAAACAAACAAAAAAACAAAAAAACAAAACAAAACAAAAAAAAAACAAAAAAACAAAAAGAAGAAGAACAACAACAATATAATATTTGGAGCTTCCACTGGACCTTCCTTCTATGCAGTCCTTTCAACGAAGATTCGAGGTCGAATAGTTTCAAAGAGGGAGGCTCTAATGCAGGAGCATAGCTATCATGCACTCCTTTTGTTGTCGTTGCCAATTCTGTTTTCGGCTTTCTTGTGTCGTTTCTATTTCAGTAAGTGTATTGTCATGTCTGTCGGCTGGCTCTCATTTAGCTACTTAAGAACTGTTGTCGCTTGTAATTAGCATTGTTTTGCCTTTTAAGGAGGCTGTTTCTAATAATTACTGGCAGATTTTAATAGGGAAACATGGGTAAATGATTTTTTTTTTTCAAGAAATTTTTTAATAAATGGCCAAATTTTGTAAGAGCCTACAATCATATTTGTCATGTCTCCATTTTAATTATATACATGTTGTTAATGTTGTATTGCCGACAACTTTTTTTTAATACTCAAGTATAACCAAACTTAATCACTATTTATACTTAAAATGAGCTTTGTTTTTATTTATTATTCACGTTTCATATCCCGTGAGTTTTTTAGTTTAGACTTACTCAAAATTCTAAACCTAGGAGCTCTAAAATTGTGATATTACACCCATGCCCTTATTTGTTTTCCCTTTCCATTCGGCTCATTTTACCATTTTAGCACAACTCTCATTTCGTTCCGATTTGCGGATTTCACAGATTGTGAGTCATCAATCTGTAACTTTTGAATTGACAAAATCTTAATTCATTACTAATTCCGTTAGTCTTTAAACCCAATTTAATATGTTGGATTGAATTGAATTGAGCGAATTTGCAGATTCGATAAACACCCCTACTTGTAATATTTTATTTAGAAGCTAATAACAATTTTTAAGCAATTAATTAACTAACAAGACACGTGATATATCTATATATATATATACAAAAGTTGAAGAACTTCTTTAGTAGTTCCAATTGTATCTCTAAGAATCATTCAAATTATTTTAATTAGACCAAGATATGTTAATCTACTTACTTATATTTTTCATTTCTCCATTTTAACTATACATGTAGTTAATGTTATGTTGCCGACTTAACTTTTTTTTTTTAATTACTCAAGTATAACTAAACTTAATCAATACTTATAATTAAAATGGGCTTAGTTTTTATTTCTTTATTTACTTTTCTCATATCCCGTGATTTTTTTTAGTTTATAGTAGCTCAAAATTCTAAGGTAGGAGCTCTAAAATTGTGACATTACACCCATGCCCTTACTAGTTTTCTCTCTCCATTGTTAGACAATATTATTTCATTCAACTCATTTTACTGTTTTAACCCTACTCCCATTTTATTACTACCGTTGATATCTGTGATTTAATGTTTTAATCAAGTTTTTTTTAGATGCTGAGTACACGAGGGATTGTACTAAAACTAAAGAAGCCATATAAATATATATTAAAGATGTCTCAAGTCTGATAGTCCGACCTATTTGACAATTGTGACTTAGAGTGTTTACGAATTAGATTAGACGGATTAGAACTCAATTTGTAATTTAATTTGTGACTTTTGGACTCCGTATATGGGAGTCTATTTATGTTTTATTAAAAATTTTGTAGGAAATAAATGTATAAAATATACAAAAATTTATACGTATAAAAGTTTCAGATTTGCAGATTCACATATTTGGAAATTATCAATCTGTAACTTTTAAATTGGCAAAATATCAGTTTATTACTAATTTGTTAGTGTCTCAACCCAACCTAATCTGTTGAATTGGATTGGATTGAGCAGATTCACAGAGTCAATGAACACTCCTCGTTGTAACATTTTATTTAGAATCTAATATCAATTTTAAGCAATTAGTTAACTAATAAGACGCGTGATATAGACAAAAGTTGAAGAACTTCTTTAGCAGTTCGAAAGATGAGCTTCACTTATTTAATTAAAAGCATCAACATCAGTGATTAAGGCTGGGGAGATCAAGCTAGCCCAAGTTTTCTAGCGACTCAGGCAACATAAGTAGCACATACATAGACTATAACACGACACAATGGGCTGCATACATACATATGTATGTATACATACACACAAACACACATTTATATATAGCAGCTGATTTGTTTAGTAGTTTCGGTTCAAGTTGAGGAGATCCTCAAGCTTAGGAGCAGTGTTCTGGGGGCATTGCTCTGGGGTGCAGGTCTCAACCTCATATGTGCAAAAGCAGATTGGTGGAATCGAACGCGTACAAATACAAGGCGAACCACATACTAAGGGGCATCCACCGACCTTCCTTACATAGCGGTAGCACTTGGTGGTGCTGGATTCTTCGCTGCATTCGCACTTAGTACAGAATTTTGGCCATCTTCCTATCATCATGTCATATATAAAAACTGAGAAAATCATATATATGTGTGCCGGGATCGGGGAATAAAAAAAGAATGGATCAATAATAGTAGTGGTGACTGTAATAATAAGAAGTTGTGTACCTGCAGATTCTGGTTTAACAAAAACCTCAGAAAGGTCTGCACGAGCATTAGCTGTTGTAGCCACAACCAACATCACTAGGAGCACCACGGAAGCCTTAATGTTGAAAGCCATTTTGTTTTGGGATGTGAAGTTGTTGTTTGGTGTGAAGTGAATGTGAGAACCTTGGTGATTCCTAGGGCAAATATATATACACATATACACGTCGAAATGACTCCCATACAGCGGCGGATAGGTATAACAGTTGTAATATTTTACTCAGCATCTTATAAGTACTAGTTGATTTATTTGTGACTTTTTATTTAAAAACTTGCAATATAAATATTTAGAACTACTAATGCAAATGATAAATATCACTAAAAGTTGTTATGCATTGGAATCAATTAGTTGTTGCAATAAAGCAGAAAAAAACTACAAGTGTTGTTTTAGAAGGGTAGTGGATAAAAGTATATACCTATATATATAATGCAAGAGACATTAATTTTGTCTCAACTCTTACAATAGTGAGTTGTCATCTTTGAATATAGTTGGTAGATGTTATCTTTTTATTTTAATTATATTAAGATGATAATTACTTAATTGATTAAAAAAATAATAACTTACATGTAATATAGGTTGATATTTAAAAGTTGATATTATAGTTGACGTCTATACATTACTGTTGTTATTATTGTTGTTGTTGTTGTTATTGTTGTTGTTGTGTACATATATAATTCATAGAATGGAGTTAGGCCTAAGAGATAATGGCATCAGTACTGTTAGGCGATGACGTGGTCTCCAGCAAAAGATGATTTACATACAAAAAGATAAGATGACTTTATGTTTACATTCAAAACACAAGTTTATAGTTGTTTTTATGCCTGTGAAAGGTTTTGTTGGTGGTTTGTAATTTAGTAACACATTTTTTTAAACGAAACTTTAATGAACAATTGAAATCTAGAAGGTTTCTTTCTCAATATTGATTTGATATGTATGGGGCATATTACAATGTCTTGTATAAACATTCAAAACTGGCGACTAATATTGGATTTTTTCTCTTGTCATGATCGCTATGGCTGTTCTTTCTCACGCGAAAAATGTGAAGAGTAAAAAGAAATCTGAATTCGGAAAAACATAACAACAACAACAGAGTTGTAATAGTGTACATTGAGTTACTCCAATGAGAAGACTGTGGAAAAAGTTGGAAAAAAAAAAAACTATTTTGTTATTTTTTTCTCATTTTTCAAAAATGGACATGCAAAATAAACAGGGGGTACTTTTTTCAAGTTTGTAGCGGAAAATTTTTAGAGGGGCCAAAGCAGTATAGGATCGGAGATTTGTACTCCCAAGTAACTAAAGAACGAAAAAAAAAATTTTTTTGAGAAAGGAGCGAAGAAGAAGAAAGAAGAATTGGTTTGAATGAAGTAATTATCATACCTGCAGAATCAACCAATTGTTTAGAGAATTGGAGAAACGACTTGTAGTTAAAAAAAAACAAAACAAAACAAAAAAAAAAAAAAAACAAAACAAAACAAAAACAAAAACAAAAACAAAAACAAAACAAAACAAAACAAAACAAAACAAAAAACAAAAAAACAAAAAGAACAACAACAACAACAATATAATATTTGGTGCTTCCTCTAGACCTTCCTTCTATGCAGTCCTTTCAACGAAGATTCGAGGTCGAATAGTTTCAAAGAGGGAGGCTCTAATGCAGGAGCATAGCTAGCATGCACTCCTTTTGTTGTCGTTGCCAATTCTGTTTTCGGCTTTCTTGTGTCGTTTCTATTTCAGTAAGTGTATTGTCATGTCTGTCAGCTGGTTCTCATTTAGCTACTTAAGAACTGTTGTCGCTTGTAATTAGCATTGTTTTGCCTTTTAAGGAGGCTGTTTCTAAGAATTACAGGCAGATTTTAATAGGGAAACATGGGTAAATGATTTTTTTTGTTCAAGAAATTTTTTAATAAATGGCCAAATTTTGTAAGAGCCTACACTCATATTTGTCATGTCTCCATTTTAATTATATACATGTTGTTAATGTTGTATTGCCGACAACTTTTTTTTAATACTCAAGTATAACCAAACTTAATCACTATTTATACTTAAAATGAGCTTTGTTTTTATTTATTATTCACGTTTCATATCCCGTGAGTTTTTTAGTTTAGACTTACTCAATTCTAATCCTAGGAGCTCTAAAATTGTGATATTACACCCATGCCCTTATTTGTTTTCCCTTTCCATTCGGCTCATTTTACCATTTTAGCACAACTCTCATTTCGTTCGGATTTGTGGATTTCACAGATTGTGAGTCATCAATTTGTAACTTTTAAATTGACAAAATCTTAATTCATTACTAATTCCGTTACTCTTTAAATCCAATCTAATATGTTGGATTGAATTGAATTGAGCGGAGTTGCAGATTCGATAAACACCCCTATTTGTAATATTTTATTTAGAAGCTAATAACAATTTTTAAGCAATTAATTAACTAACAAGACACGTGATATATCTATATATATATAGACAAAAGTTGCAGAACTTCTTTAGTAGTTCCAATTGTATCTCTAAGAATCATTCAAATTATTTTAATTAGACCAAGATATGTTAATCTACTTACTCATATTTTTCATTTCTCCATTTTAACTATACATGTAGTTAATGTTATGTTGCCGACTTAACTTTTTTTTTTTTAATTACTCAAGTATAACTAAACTTAATCAATACTTATAATTAAAATGGGCTTAGTTTTTATTTCTTTATTTACTTTTCTCATATCCCGTGATTTTTTTTAGTTTATAGTAGCTCAAAATTCTAAGGTAGGAGCTCTAAAATTGTGACATTACACCCATGCCCTTACTAGTTTTCTCTCTCCATTGTTAGACAATATTATTTCATTCAACTCATTTTACTGTTTTAACCCTACTCCCATTTTATTACTACCGTTGATATCTGTGATTTAATGTTTTAATCAAGTTTTTTTTAGATGCTGAGTACACGAGGGATTGTACTAAAACTAAAGAAGCCATATAAATATATATTAAAGATGTCTCAAGTCTGATAGTCCGACCTATTTGACAATTGTGACTTAGAGTGTTTACGAATTAGATTAGACGGATTAGAACTCAATTTGTAATTTAATTTGTGACTTTTGGACTCCGTATATGGGAGTCTATTTATGTTTTATTAAAAATTTTGTAGGAAATAAATGTATAAAATATACAAAAATTTATACGTATAAAAGTTTCAGATTTGCAGATTCACATATTTGGAAATTATCAATCTGTAACTTTTAAATTGGCAAAATATCAGTTAATTACTAATTTGTTAGTGTCTCAACCCAACCTAATCTGTTGAATTGGATTGGATTGAGCAGATTCACAGAGTCAATGAACACTCCTCGTTGTAACATTTTATTTAGAATCTAATATCAATTTTAAGCAATTAGTTAACTAATAAGACGCGTGATATAGACAAAAGTTGAAGAACTTCTTTAGCAGTTAGAAAAGATGAGCTTCACTTATTTAATTAAAAGCATCAACATCAGTGATTAAGGCTGGGGAGCTCAAGCTAGCCCAAGTTTTCTAGCTACTCGGGCAACATAAGTAGCACATACATAGACTATAACACAACACAGTGGGCTGCATGCATACATATGTATGTATGCACACACACACACACACATATATATAGCAGCTGCTTTTGTTTAGTAGTTTCGGTTCAACCTGAGGAGATCCTCAAGCTTAGGAGCAGTGTTCTGGGGGCATTGATCTGGGGTGCAGGTCTCAACCTCATATGTGCACTGGCAGATCAGCGGAATGGATTTTGTGCAAGCGCAAGATGAACCGCAAACTAAGGGGCATCCGCTGACCTTCCCTTGAAAGCGGTAGCACTTAGTGGTGCCGGATTCTTCTCTACATTCGCACTTAGTACAGAAATTTTGCCGTCCTACTGTCATCATATATGCGTGCACGTGCGATCGGATTGGAAATCAATATTAATATAGGTGATTGAAGAATAAGTTGTGTACCTTCAGATTCAGGTTCAACAGAAACCTCAGAAAGGTTTGCACGAGAATCAGATGATGTGGCCACAGCTAGCAGCGCTAAGAGCACCACGGAAACCTTAATGTTGAAAGCCATTTTGTTTTGGGATGTGATGTTGTTGTTTGGTGTGATGTGGATATGAGAAAGTAGGTGATTCCTAGGGCGTACATATAGATAGAAATGTTTCATGTTTGGCAGCCAAACAAGTCTGGCAGCTGTCTTATAAGTACTAGTGATAACTCTATAAAATAGAGTTATTTTAGCATTCTTAAACTTAAATATTTTCTATAATCTTAATAATTTATCTTAATTTTCCCCTAAATTTATTATGTTATTTCAAGTGTGTAGGTTAAATTATGTTAAGAGAGTTAAAAGTAGCAATTTGGAGCAAAAATGTGATAAATAAGAATTAAAAATTGTAATAGGAAATTCGGAGCCCACTTAGACCACTCGCGGTCCATCCACGTGCTCTTACTCACGTTCTTAGCCGTTGGATCAGCCTCAGCAGCAATCTAGATCGCGAGTACACGAAACTCGCCCTAGGCAATGCATCTCAGTGCACATGTCAGCAACCAGGGGCATTGCTGGATCCGGTGTGTCGTGTCCTATAGCTCCGCGTGCATCTGCAAGCTTCATCGGTCCCAGCTTGCCACACGGTCCCAACTTCAGTGCCTCTCCAACCATTGCTCGCCACTTGTCCTGTGGGTCCCTAAGGATGACTCATGTTAGATTTGCTATAGTAGAAAAAGAAAATAAAAAAAAATAAAAAAAAGGAAAAATTGGGAGGTGGCTGATTTGAGGCTTTAAATAGGAGTCTTAGGGCTCCATGCCCATTGTCTTTTGGCTGTGGGAGTAGCCAAAAACCAAAGAAGAAAAAGAAAAAAAATATATATATATATATATATATATATCAAGTTTTAGGTTTATTTTTCTACAAAATTAGGGAGAGATTATCTTGAATTAACAAGAAGAGAGGGAGAAGAAAATGTAGGAGAAGGCTTTGGAGACTTATGACACCTTCAAACTAGGTTTTTTGTTTTATTTTCTTATCTTTTTATTTTTGGAATTTGAGAATGATTGAACTGTTACTTTGTAGATTTCTATTTTTATTTATGAAATAATTTTCTTTTCTAGGGATATGATCTATCTGGATTATGAGTATTTTAGTTTTTCTATTTTTAATTGATTGACGTTCTATTCCGGTTCTATATTGAGTATTTTAATATGTGTTTATTGCTTATGTATTTTTGGTCAACTTTTACATGATTTAGTATTTGATTTGAGACTGAGAAGTGATAATTGAATAAGCTATTGTTTAATCTATCATGAGATTGTCATAAGCTAGAGATAGTTATAAAGCTTATACAATATTATGAATTTTTGGTTCTTAATGAATTATGATAAGTTGTTTGAAACCAAAAGATGATAAGGCTTATTATAATGAATTGTTAATGCTTGAGAAAGATTGTGACGCCCCCTTACTACGTAAGGCCGTCACTCTTTACCTTACTTAGATTACTTGAAAATTTGGGGATATTTATTTTATTTTATTTTTATTTATTTTTTTTTTTTTTGAACATACATAATAAACATTGCCTTTAGCATCATATCATTACTACTTAAGTAAACGTTACTTAAGGTGTTTGGTTCCAAAATACCGTAAGCATAATTCGTCTTTACCATACATACTTATATGTACAAAACTTCTTTACTTATCAAAAGATTTGCGGAAAACATGCGTAGTGGTATCCATACCGCCTTCGTCTGCCGTCACACCGCTCCAACAATGCCCAGCATTAAGCTGCGGGTTTCTTACCTACAGTATGAAATATAACTGAATGAGCTTTCGCCCAGTAAGCACAAACATATCTCACAAAACATTTAAACATCATGAAGAAACATACATCATCATATGCATATGCATGAACCAGTTATGTTCCATTTATGCATTTCATTAATTTTCTTATCTTCCTTATGGGCCCCTTAGTGTACGTACCCTTAAATTATAGCGCGCCTCCCAGTACAGTTAGATGGGGTTGCAAGCCCCTAACTGCACCAGGGAACATAGGTGATTACACCCTCTTACAGAATCGAGAAGGTGAACCCATAACTTGTATATAAAAAATCCTCCATCTCAAGGAGGTTGGTACGACACTTTACTTGTGACTTCTTACCATGTCATTTATCTTTAGTGAACATACAATATGATGTCACTACATGATAACATACTTTTCATTTCATTATTAACATGGCATGGCATTCTTTTCATTCATGGCATTTGCAGATATGACATTTTCATAAACATGGCATTTTGCAAATATAGCACTATTATGATTATTTACAAAAATAGCACTTTTCATCAACATAGCATTTTACGAAAATAGCACCTTTATAAATATGGCATTTCGCAAAAATAGCACTTTTCATCAACATAGCATGTTACGGAAATAGCACCTTTTATAAATATGGCATTTCGCAAAAATAGCACTTTTCATCAACATAGCATGTTACGAAAATAGCACCTTTTATAAATATGGCATTTCGCAAAAATAGCACTTTTCATAAAACATGGCATTTCACAGATATAGCACACGACACATTGTAGCACATTTGAAAACTACATACTTGAACATAATTTACTAGTTTTCATACTGCAGGTGAGGTTTGTACTTACCTCTAGTGCCGTGTTCCTTTAGAATTGCGTCCTTTCGATCGTCGGCAACCGCAATTCACTTTCCTGATATATCCAAAATATAGGATCAGGATCTTTTCGTAAGGTGTTGGTGACCTACCAACACTCATATTTACTTTTGGTTGTATGTCCCCTATTCATAAAATCCATCTAGGCCATTTTTTTATCCCCATTCTTTATTGGACTTGGATAATTCCTTATGAGGTTACATTGGGTAACCTTTTTGGTTAGAGCCTTGTTCTCTTATTGGGCTTTGCTCATATATTTATGTTATTGGGTTATTTCCTTGAACCCATTAAATCTTAGCCCAATACACTGGTGGGTATCCCTTAGGGTTATGTTGGGTAACCCTTAAGGTTAACCTTAATTAACCTTGGGTCAACCTCTTGTCAACCCCTTGTCAACCCTTGGTTATCCTTGGGTATGTAACTCGGATCTAATATCCGGTTACCGTTCGTAATCGGCTTGTTCACCAATTTTACTATAAAATTTCTCTTCCTTATTCTTGGAAAATCTTGTGTAATTTACTTCCCAAAAATCCTTCATTCTTCTTATAAAAATTCTAACTCCTTTTAGTTAGAAAATTCATTAGCTTAATTTTATTATTTTCTTTATCTTGCAATTGTTTGGTTGAAACCCTCTTTTTCTTCTCTTTATGGAAAAGTGTGAATTTCAAACCCGAGCCCTTAAAATCCATGGTTTTCGAAATAATTATTTTGTAAAATCATTTGGGGTCGGAAACCACCTTTGGAACGGTTTCCGATGCTAAAATGACCATTTTGGAACACCTCATTACTTTTCTAGAAAAGATTTTCGTGAGATTCATTTGTTGGTTTTCGGACCCTCTGCGCGCCTCTCACAAAACGCGCCCAGTTTAAAAATCGGCTCGGAATCTGAAAAACTTTTCTTCACGAAAGTTGTAGCTAACGAAAAATGCTAGAACTTTCATGTTTTGCACAAAATCTAGTTCGGCCTAGATCAGTACCAGTTTTTATTTGAAGACGGGTTAGTTCTGGAAAACTGTGTGGAGAACATCCCAGGGTTCAGCCACGGGTTTCGAGCAAAACGAAGGCCTTTGGAGCCTTATTTCAAGATTCTGTGCACGCTGTCCTCTAGGAAAAGTTGTTCCGAACAACTTTCGTGTTTTAACTTTTACCTCATTCGGCCTCTAAGGGCATGATATTTCCATTTTCCCGAAACTGCTCAGGTTCGAACCCGAACTGGCAGTGTTGAGGGTTGTGTTCGGTTTACGTCTTAAGCTAGCATGCAATAAGTAGGCTGCCTTGGCAGATTTTTTTGGCCTAGTTTTAAGGGACATATAACCTATCTTCTAGCATGAAAAATCCATCATTTTCATGCACAAATTTTCAAAGCAACAAGCATAGAAAAAAATTAGCCAACCAACCCTAACCTATCAAGCACATACACACCATAAATAGGGCTGAAAATTAAATGGACTTATGTCCTTACAAATCTCTTGAACCAACCTTAAAAACACTTAAATAAAGCTTAGATCCAAGGGGTTTAAAAGATTTACCTCAACCCAAGTTAGGGTTTTCAAAATCCCAAAGATTTTCTTCCTTCCTTGGCTTGCTCCTAACCCACGGTTTTCTTCATAAAAATGCATCCAAAAATGTGTTGTTAGCTCTTCTTGCTTCCAACTAAAAACCGAAAATCATCAAGGGAGGAATCCAAGAAATTTTCAAGATTCACTTACCTCTTCCTCTCTTGCTTCTTGGTCGGCCAATGCTCCCAAAAACTCACAAGAAAAATTTTCCAATCTCTCTCTCTCTTTCTCTCAAAACTGTGCACACTCTTGGAATGGGATTCCAAAATTTTTCTTTGCTCTCACTCTCTCCCTCTTGCTGCCGTGTATGAAGAATGAGAATGGCTAGGATTTTTTTCTTAGTTTCTCAAGCAAAAAGCTAGAGAGATGGGATAGGCTTGATGTGAGAAGTGGAGTGGTTGGAGTAGATGGTTTCTTGTCCCTAAATGGTGGGTTGTGTCTCCCTTTCTTTTCCTTGATGCTAGCTGCCGAATCCAAGGGGGATTATGGGGCATGGGCTGCTGCAAATTGAAGAGAAAAGGAGGACAAATGGCAGCCCTTGGTTGGCTCTAGAGAGCTTCTAGAAAAATCTCCCACTTGTCTCACCTTTTTGGTCCTTAATTTGTGGCTTTATGCCTTGTCATTGTTCCCATTTTTTTTCTTTTCTTCCTTCTTCCTTGTGGCAGCCGGACTTTGTGGGGAGGGAGAGTATGGTTTGACTCATTTTTGTTCAACAAAAATGACTAGAGAGAGAAGAGGTTTGATGGATAGGAGTTGGTGCACTTTTCCTTGATTTACGGCTTTGTGTCACACTTTGCTTGTTCTTTTGGTTTTCTTTTCATTCTTTCCTTTGCCTTTCCTTCTTGTAGCCGAATTTATGGGGGAGAGGACAAGCTCATATATTTTTTATCTTGGTGAGTGGAGAATGAGATCATAGGTATGGGCTCTTGTCCTTTGCTTGGTTAGATTTTGGTGTGTCATCTAGTTACCAACTAACCAATTTCTTTTCTTTTCCTTGTCTAGTTGGCCGGATTTTCATGGGGCTAGAGGTTGCCATTCCATTTCAATTTTTGGTTAGGGAATGGTGATGTCATTACAAGGACATCATCTTCCACTAACTCTTCTAAGGCCTTGTTTGGCCATTTCGTCCTTTCGCGATTCCTTTCGCGCTCTACAGTCATTTCCAACACTGTGATGAGCATTTTTATTTTATAATTTGATCCAAAAATTATTCCATTAAATTTTTGGACCAATACTCTCTTTCTCCAATTTTTCGGAGACCTTTTTGCCCTTAATTCTTTTTCGGTGTGCTTGATCTTTCTAGGGTGGATTTACGGCTTATAAAACTCCATTTTCGGAGATTCTTTTCATATTTCTTCATCATACTTGTAAAGTCGACGTTGTGACCCGTCCCGGTCAAACTTTGACTTTTTGGTCAACCCTTTGACTTTTGATCAACCCTTTGACTTTTGGTCAAATATTTGACTTTTGTCAAATTTCATCCTTTTTCATTCCTTTTTCCTTTAAAAACTTCATTCTTGGCTCGTAAAACCTTAATTGAGTCCCAAAATCATTAAATGAGAACTCGAACATCGTTTAGATAAAATTATGAATTTCTCATTATGATTCATAATTTTTCATTTAACACATCATAATTACATGAATTAGACTCTAATTCCTTATGAACAAGGAGATTACAAGTCTACAAAATTTCGGGTCTTACAAAGATTAACAATTATATTAGTGAGATTTGCTGACAACATAGGGAATAAATGTTGATTAATGTGATTAAAGATTTGAATATGATTAATCCAGTGAAAATAGAAACCCTAGATTTTTAGTGTTTAGAGTTTTTTTTTACTATTTATTTTGTTAATTTTATTTAAAAATATCTTTTTGGTTATTCAAATAAAGTTGGAGTTAATATAATTTTGGTGATCAGTAATGACAATCATCGTGAGAACGATACTTTACTTATTACTTTATTTCTTGTTTACGACATTGTTCATTTGTAATTTTCCGCAACAAGTTTTTAGCACCATTGCCGGGGACTGTTTTGTTTTACTAATATCGATACCAAATAACTCTAGTTTTAATTTGAATTTTTTAAAATTTATTTTCTTTTGTTTTAATTTTGTTTGTTTTTGTCTTATTGAGGTACTCCAAGATGTCTCATCAACAGATCCTCATAAGTTTTGCCGAGCAAGACATTGAACCAATATATAGTGCTTGGTGGTGATATAGAGAGTTGCTTAATAGGTTTCCTGATTATGGTTTCTCCAAGGAATATATTTTTCAAAATTTGAGTAATGGCTTCTGTGATTCAACAAGATATTGGGTTGAAAGTGGGTATGGTAACTTTCCTTTATTCCGAAGACCCATTGACGAAGCCTCTTATATGTTGAAAGACATAGCCGACCATGATTATTGGGAAAAGAACATTTTTCAGAACGACCAAGCTTGTCAACATGAAGAATTGGTAGCATCCACTCCTACCATTGATGCACCAATTGAGACCATTAAAGATTGCCATCTCGAGGAGCTGACACAAAGAGAGGAGTACTTGGAGTTGTTTCATAGCAACAACTCTTCAAGTGAAGTAGGGATACAAGACTTAGCCTGTAACGACCCGCCTAGCATAGGCCGTTACCTTACGTACATACTTACTTTTTTGCTTATATAGCAAAACACAGCGGAAAATTTTTTTTTATACACGAATAAAAACGTGCAACATATAAAAGGTGTCTTGAATAAACATATTTACATACTATAAGAACTTAAAAGAAATCAAAACACGTAGCGGATGAACTTCCCACGATTTCAGAGTGCGCCTCGCCACGCTCGGCCATCTTGCATCATGCATTGCTGACAGGCTGCTTACCTACAGCATAGACGTAAGACAGTGAGCTTTCGTTCAGCAAGTACAACTGTCTCGTCCGCGTCATACACATAAACATATCGTATACAATTTTAGCTTAACATACACATCAACACATAACAATTCATAACATCATTCATAACAGCATAACCTAACAATGCCTATCATATGCATGGTCCAGTTATGCTCATTTTTACTTTTTTTTGCTTATTCTTATCTTTCTTTGGGGCCCTTACCTTAGTGTTCGTACCCGGCGCGCAACTATGGGGTGGTTGGGGTGGCCAGCCCAGTCCAACTCACACCATAGTCCTACCCGACCTCGGATGGGTGGCACGACACTGGTAAGCTCGCTTGCCTTCTTTTCTTTTCTTTATCTCATTTTTGAGCCTATTAGTCTTATAGGGATTAGTGAACATGCATCGTGATGTCACCCAATCCTAATTCATACTAGCATCATCATCATGCTTAACATGCTTTCTAAACTTTGCGTCTCATATTCATATCATTATTCAACATATAACATGACATACTAAACACATATAGCATGGAAATCAGCACATCACATAATAGCACAGAGCATATAATAAACATACACCCTTAGCATACACCTAACATACTTGGGCAAGTATCAACTAAAGCGTATGTTGTAGGCGGAGTTGTACTTACCTCTTTCCCTATGTCCGGTTCAATGCTGTCCTCCCACAGAATACAGCTGCAGGCCGTCTCCTGCTTGAATAAGGACATAGGTGAGAATTCTGATTCGGGTTGTAGAATGTTGGTGCCCTAACCAACATGTCTACTAAAACCTAGTTGTATGTCCCCGATTTGATATCTGACTTGGTCCAATTAGTCCTCTTACTGTTTAGGAATAATTCGAACTTTGATTATTCCCTTAAGATGCTACGTTGGATAACCTTTTGGGTAGATCCTTGATCTACTGTTGGGTTTTCTCAAAACCTTGGGCTTTACTTCTTTTATCATGGCTTATTGGGTTAATTTCCTTAACCCTCTTTTCTTGGCTTATTTCTAGACTATTGGTATTCCTTAGGGTTACGTTGGATAACCCTTAAGGTTACCCTTAACTAATTGTTGGATCAACCAAAGCTAACATCTGGTCAACTACTGGTAAACCCTGGGCTTTGGGGCTAAGCCCGGTAACTCGGGTACTATTTCCGGTTACGGTCTGTAATCGGCTTGATTATCAATTTTACCTTAAAAATCCATTTTCTTATCTCAAACCTCCATTTTCTTAACTTTTTGCACATTTGAAAGATTTAACTTGAAAATCCTTTAAAATTTTAAATGAAAATTCTGATCTTTAAAAAAAATCTTTATAAAGGTTGCTTAGGGTCGAAAACTGCCTTTAGAACAGTTTTCATAGTTAAAACAACGGTTTTAAAACCTTTTACAGCTTTTCGAAACCATTTGTAAAAACTAAGGTGCAGGAATTTTCGGTTCCCTGCGCACCTTCATAAAACAGTCACAGTTTAAAAATCCATTCATAATCCGAAAAACTTGTCTGCGCGAAAGTTGTAGCTCTCAAAAAATGCTAAAACTTTTATGTTTTGTGAAAAATCCAGTTCCATTTATTTTTGTGTCAGTATTTATTTGAAACTGGCTGATCCTAAAAACTGGGTTTAAATAGATCAGCCACGGGTTTTACTAAAAACGGAGGTCATTGAAGTCTCATTTTGATATTCTGTGTAACGACCCGCCTTGCACAGGCCGTTACACTGCTGGCTTACTTACTTACATACTTATACATTAGCTCAAAACACAGCGGAAATTTTCTTTTTTTTTTTTATATATACCCCGAATTAAAACGTGTTTTTCGAAAAGGTATCTGGATAAAATATCATTACATAATTATAAAAACTCAAAAAGGTCAAAACACGTAGCGACATAAAGTCCCACGATTTCACAGCCTGCCTCGCCACGCCTCGCCACCTTGCATCACGCATTACTGACAGGCTACTTACCTACAGCATAGACGTAAGACAGTGAGCTTTCGCTCAGCAAGTACAACTGTCTCGTCCGCGACTTACTTAAACCATATCGAAAAAAAAAAACATTTATAACTTAATATATATAACCATCCATAATCACATAACATTGTTCATAATAGCATAAACTAACTATGCCTATACACGCATGGTCCAGTTATGCTCGTATTTACTTTCTTTGCTTATCATTTTTTTAGGGTCCTTACCTTGGTGTTCGTACCCGGCGCGCGACTATGGAGTGGTTGGGGCGGCCAGCCCATTCCAACTCAAACCATAGTCCAACCCGACCTCGGACGGGTGGGACTACACCGGCAAGCTCGCTTGCCTTCTTCTGTTTTCTTATCTTTTCTTAACTCGATCTTGAGTTTATTTATCTTGTAGGAATTTAGTGAACATGCAATCGTGATGTCACATAATCCTAACTCATACTGAATATTAATTCATATTTGATCATGCTTTCTATACATGGCATACTAGCACAATTAACATGGCAATTAACATTTCGCACAGCATCACATAGCAGCATATAACATTTCATAACATACACTCTTAACATGCATCTAACTTTACTTGGTAAGCATCAACTAAAGCCTATGCTGTAGGTGGAGTTGTACTTACTTCGTTTCCTACTAAGTTCTCACTCTCGCTGTCCTAATTCGGAGTACAGCTACACGTCCTCTCCTGCTCGAGAAAGGACATAGATGAGATTCCGTTTCTGATTGTAGAATGTTGGTACCCTAACCAACATACCTATTACAACATAGTTGTATGTCCCCGTCAGATAACTGACTTGTCCAAATTGGCCTTTTATTGCTGGGGATTAATTTGAACTTGATTAATCCCTTAAGAGACTACGTTGGATAACCTCTTAATTATCTCCTTGATCTACTATTGGATTACTCTTTAATACCTTGGGCTTACCATACTATTATAGCACATTGGGTCAATGACCTTGACCCATTTTGCTTGGCCTATTAAACTTATGGTATTCCTTAGGTTTACGTTGGATAACCCTTAAGGTTACCTCTTTCTTATTGTGGGTCAACCAAAGTTGACAATTGGTCAACTACTGGTCAACCCTTGTCAATTTTGGGCCCTTTGGGCCTAAGCCCAATAACTCGGGTCCTAATCCCGGCTACGGCCCATAATCGGCTTAATTACCATTTTCTTTTATTTTGAAAATACATCTTCTTATTCTAAATTTTTATTTTCTTAACTTAAAATCACATTTTCTTCCTTTTACACTTTTACAAGATTTTTCTCAAAAATCCGTAAAACTCTTTAAAAAATTCCGACTTTTGAAATAATTCCTTATAAATGTCATTTAAGGTCGAAAACCGCCTTTGGAACGGCTTTCGCAGTTAAAATAACGGTTTAGAATACTTTACAATTTTTTTTGAAAACACTTTGTAAAACTTTGGTGAAGGAATTTTCGGATTCCTTGCGCACCTCTCATAAAATACGTCTATTTTAAAAATCCGTCGGGAATTTGAAAAACTTGTCTTCACGAAAGTTGTAGCTATCGAAAACTACTAAAAATTTCATGTTTTACAAAAAATCAAATTCTGCCTACATTGATACCAGTTTTTTTTTTGAAACCGGCTGACCCCGAAAAAGCTGGGTGAAACTAAGCCCAGGGGTCAGCCACGGGTTTTGTTGAAAATGAAGGCCTTTAGAGCCTTATTTTGATATTTTGTTCATGCGGTTCTCTAGAAAAACTTGTTCCGAGAAACTTTCGTGTTTCGAGTTTTAACCCATTCGGTCTCTAGAGGCCTTAAAATCTCACTTTTCGAAAACTGGTCAGGTTCCAACCCGAATCTGGACAGTTTCGGTTTCATTTTCGGTTTGCGTCCTATTTCGCGAATCTAGCTCGACCGAACATTTCGGGAGCCTACGATTCAAACACACAACGTTTTCTAACATCCCATTAAGCCCAAAAATCCGATCTAAACAGTTTTTGCAAACCAAAATTAAAAACAAAAACCTAGGGTTGCTTGGGTTCTAGCATAACATACATCCACACAAGCATCATCATTTAAAGCCCTAACTAGCATGCATTTTTCTTGGCTGCCTAGGGCAGATTTTGGCCACAAATGGGGACACACAACCTAAGTTTTTCTAACATGAATTTCATACAAAAATCATCACAAATCAAGCAAGATTTTAAAGCCACAAAATCCTAGAGCTAGAAATCAAGCACATACTACTAATCTAGAGCAAAAATAGAATTTGGACTTATGTCCATACAACCCCATTGAAGACTCAAATTGAACTTGAAATAAAGCTCAAAATAAGGGGGGTTAGGGTTTGAGAGATTACCTAGAACCAAGGCTAGTTTGGTTGGAAAAATTTCTTCCTCCTCCTAGCTCACCAAGGCTCATGGCTAACCTAGGAAAAATGGAGATCCAAGAAAAAAAATTTGTTGGCTCTTCTAGCATCTTCCAAAGCCGAACTTCAAGGAGGAAACCCCAAGAAAAATTTCAAGAATCACTTACCTTTTCTCCTCCTTCTCTTGGTCGGCCACACTAGGAAAATCTCACAAAAAATCTCTCAAATTTTTCTTGCTCTTACTCCCTTATAGAACCGGACTTCCAAGCTCAAAAACCCAAGAAATTTTTCTTTGAATCTCTCTCTCTCTCTCTTCTCCCTTAGCTGCCGAATATCATGAAGAAAAGTGCAAGAGGTTAGCTGCACTTTTCAATAAAAATGCATTGGAAAAGGGAGGGTTTGTGTGATGAACAAGAGTAGGTGGTTTCTTGCCTTAATTTAAGGCCTTTGTCTCCCTTCTTTTTCTTTTCTTTTCCTTGGTTTTCTTTCCCAAGGCTGCCGAGCCTTTGATGTCCGGATGAGGGGGGGGAAAGGGCTGCCACATGAGGTAAGCTAGAGTGGGTGGAGAGGTGATGTCATGCAACAAGGGTGATGGTTTAGCTTAGTTAGGTTCCAATTGGCTAGTTACCTTCCAAACTCATTCTCCCTTTTCTTTTCCTTGTGCAGCCGAATATGGAGGGGAGGGAAAAAAAAAACAGCTCCACATGCTAGCTTAGGCTAGTAGACAATGAGGTAATAGGTATGGCATAGGTCCTTAGTTTAGCTTAGGCTTTGTTTGGCATTTTGGGCTCCAAAAATTCATTTTTGCTCTCATTTGTGCTACACAGATAATTTTAATATTGTGGTTCTTCAAAACACAATATTTTTACCTCATATTAAAGTATAAGATTTATCTGTGTGAAATTTGGATCGAAAAAAATATTTCTCTCACATTTTTCCGAACCCTTTTTGCCCTTAACTCTAACTCGGTGTGCTTGATTTTCTAGGGACGTTTTAAGGCTTAATCTTGCTAACTAGTTCACAAAACTTATTCTCGGAACTTGTTCCGCGCTGAACTCGAAAAATCTTGAAAAGTCAAAGGATTGACTTTTCATCGGTCAAACTTTGACTTTTTCGGTCAAAATTGACTTTCGTAAAATTTTGTACCGTTTCGATCCTTTAGACTTGAAAGGTCCGTTTTTGAGTTTAGAAATCGATTTTGAGTCTTCTCGACCCATTAAAATTCACAAATCTTTTCAAAAGCCCTAAACCGAGCTCTTTCACGAAAATTTTCATAAAGTGAAAATAATTCTTTAAAAGGAAAGGAAAAAAAAAATGTACATGGAAAAAAATTCGAATATTACATTCTGTCCATGTTGCCCTCTAGGAAAAATCATTCTGAGAAACTTTCATGTTTTGAGTTTTACCCAGTTCGGCCTCTAGGGGCATTAAATTTTCATTTTCCCGAAACTGGCCAGATTCGAATCCAAATTGGCAGTTTTGGTATTTAAGTCCGATTTACGTCCTATTTCGCGAATCTATCTCGACCGACCACTTCGGGAGCCTACAAGCCAAACACACAGCATTTTTAATGTCCCATAAGAACCCATAAACCGTTCCCATTGGATCCATGCAAACCAATTCCAAAAGCCCTAAACCTAGGTTTGCATTTGGTTCTAACATTTGCATACAACACATACAAGCACCAAATTTTACTCCCTAAGCTAGCATGCTTCAAGTGCTGCCTAAGGGCTGATTTTTGGACCACACTAGGGGACATACAACCCTAAGCATCAAGCATGAAAATCAATCAACAATCAATCACAAACCAAGCAAGAATCAAGCCATACACGCCCTAGATCTACCAATCAAGCACACACCACAAACTAGGGCATAAAAATCATAAATGGACTTATGTCCTTACAACCAAATTCAACCTCAAATAACTCCAAAATGAACTCAAATAAGAGGGTTAGGGTTCTAGGATTTTACCTTAAACCAAAGTCAAGTTTGGTCACCCAAATTTCTTCCTCCCCCCTAACTCCCCTTCACCCACGGCCACTCCTCCAATCTTGGTGCCAAAATTTTTCTTTTGGCTCCTTGGTTGTTCCACTCCAAGCCGAGCACCACCAAAAGGATTTGCCCCCAAATAATTTCAACTTTTTCTCTCCCTTTCACCTTCCCTCACTCACTCGGCCACCACCCAAGAAACCCACAAAAATTTACAAACTTTTCCTAGTTTCCTCCTAGCTCAAATCCGAACCTCTATGAACAAAAATCCCAAGAAAATTTTTGGTTTTCTCTCCTCCCTCTCTCACTCTTTGGCTGCCAGATTTTCAAGAGAAATTTGGCAAGAGTTTACCCACATTTTTCAATTAAAATGAATAGGGTAGATGTGTATTTATAGAGGTGGGGAAAGCTTTGCTAAATTATGAAATTTACTCCCAAAGTTTTGATATTTCCTTGATTGCCCAATGAGGTGGCCGGCCAAGGGGGGGCCTAGCTTCCAAAATTTTTCTAAGCTAATTAAGGGATTAATGATGTCATAAAGAAAAAGTTAGATGACATCACCCCTTAAGAGCTTGTTTGGCTTATTGTCTCCAAAAATCCATTTTTTTTGGGCTACACAAATAATTCGAATACTGTGTTTCACTAATACACAGTATTTTTTTATACTGTACCAAAGTACAAAATTTTATCTGTGTAAAATTGGATCGTATAATTTTTTTCTTCTTTTTCTGAGCCCTTTTTGCCCTTAATCTTTACTTAGTGTGCCTGATATTTTTTTTTTCTAAGGATATATTAAGGCCTATTCTTGCTATCTAGCTCACAAAACATTTTTCTCAGTACTCTTCCTTACTGCTTTTCAACATCTCGTAAAGTCAACCCTTTGACTTTTGTCAGTCAAACTTTGACCTTTTTCGTTCAAAGTTGACTTTCGTAAAATCGTGCACTGTTTCGGCCTTTTCGACTTGAAAGATCTGTTTTTGATCCTAGAAATCAATTTTGAGTCTTCTCGACCCATTAAAATTCACAAAATCTTTCAAAAGCCCTAAACCGAGCTTTTTCATGTACACCTCCACAATGTAAAAATTTTATTCCTTAAAAAGGAAATATGGACATTGAAAATTCGGTTATTACATAGCCATAAAAGAAGAATCACAAGAAAAAGTCTATAGTGCCCAACTGATTATGACCACATTAATCATCCAAGATCATATCTATGAAGATCTAATATGGCCAATACCTCCTCTACCTACATTGGCATCATTCGTTCATTTTTCCCGAGCACATACATCGAAGCCTAGTCTTGTTGGAGCCATGCACCGAGTTCTACCATATCTTGCCAAGCTTGAGGGCATCAACAATTAAGACCCATATGTGGTGTTATATGACACCAATTATGGGCAAAAGCCGCTCTTTGATGAGCTCTTCTCCATAGTTAAGCCGATGACTTTATATCAAGCGCTTCTTGGGAGGCAACCCAAGCTTTCTACATCTTTTACCTTACTTTATTTTAATTCCAGTAAATTTTAAATTCTTAGGATCTTTTTATCTTTCTTCTTTGTTTTTATTCTCTAAGTACAAGCTTTGAAGTCAATGAGCCAACTCGTGGACCCAAGCACCAACGAGGGAAGTTTCCAATAACCCTTCATATTTTCATGATTGCTTACACATTGAGGACAATGTGCATTTTAAGTTTGGGGGTAGAAGTATTTAAAAAAAAAAAAAAAACTTTTCTTTGAGTATTGTTTATGTTTGATTGTCAAAGGCTGATGATAATGAATAGATTGAACTAATTATAGCTCTTAGAAAATGATGAATATTGTATTGTTTCTGTACTTGATTCTTGTATGAATTTTGTCTTGCTTTGATTCTTTTAACACTTTGTGCACATAGCCTTGATCCATTAACTATTTTGCTTACCAGAGAAAGCTTATCTGAATTAAGTAACGCCTTTAATCTCATCGAACTCTAGAACTTATTTGATTATTACTTGAGGTGAAATCCTAGACTACACGCTATCATGATTTAGGCCATCTTTAGATCGTTTGAGCCTTTCAAGCCAATCTTTACATATGCATGTCCCTAGTCACCCATTTAAGCTTAATTTTTACTTTTTCTTTGTTGCTCACATCTTTAAGCCTATCTTTTTATTAATTTCCAACCTTTTACCTTAACCTTAAGCATGTTGATCATTATAGGAATTATTTTGAGCTATGCTAAAGTTTGGGAGGATGGGTGGAGTTGTAAAAAGCTTGCTTTTGTTTCTTCAAAAAAAAAAAAAAGTGCTATACCTTGTTTCAAAAATAAAATTAAAAAAAAATTTTGAGATGTAGTAACTCAAAACAAAACAAAAAAAAAACAAAACAAAACAAAACAAATAACAAATAACAAAATAAATAAATAAATAAATAAAAAGGAATAAAAAGTGGATGACAAAGTAAGTTAAAATCAAGTTTGTGGGTGTTATTGGGAGTGTTGAAAAAGCTATACAATGGTCCTAGAATGGTTATATGTATAGGGTGATTTAAGCCACACTAATATCTATATTCTGTCATTATCCTAACCTAACATTACAAGCCTAAAAAGTCCTAACAATCATTGGTAATGTGTTTGTCTACATTAGTAAAGAGTGATAAGAAAAGTAAGCATACGGAGTTCAAAAATGTCTTCATATAGAGATCAATCATTATTTACTTGTTTGCACAAACTGATCGGAGTTACGAGTGGTTGAGTGTAAAAGGCTAAATTCACACACACACATCGAAAGAATCTAAGGTGAGGTGAGACGAGCTTTTGAATTGAAATTCTAAACTTGTTGACGTTTAGTGTTTTCCTTCAACTATGAAATAGGTGAAATCTTTGAGGCGTGGTTTGTAAATCAAACTAAATTAGCAATCACTCTTTTTCATTATTTTTCTCTATCTTTTGTTAGAGGACTAGCAAAATGTTAAGTATGGGGGTATGATAACTCTATAAAATAGAGTTATTTTAGCATTTTTAAACTTATATTTTTGATATAATCTTAATTATTTATCTTAATTTTCTCCCAAATTTATTATGTTATTTCAAGTGTATCGGTTAAATTATGTTAAGAGGATTAAAAGTAGCAATTGGGAGCAAAAACATGATAAACAGGAATTAAAAATTGCAAAAGGAAATTTGGAGCGAACTTAGACCACTTGCAGGTCCATCCACGAGCTCTCACTCGTGTTCCTAGCCATTGAATCAGCCTCATCACTACTAGAAAAAGTAGATTACACGACATAAATTCAACTACGGTTTTCAAAAACCGTCGTCTTATGTTAAGATACCACGACGGTTTCCTAATAACCGTCGTGTAATCTATCAAAAATAAATAAATAAACTCTGTAAGTCCCAACTCGCTCTTCTCCTCAGGCCCTAAAATCCTTAACCTTTTCTCTCTACTTTGTCACTGTCTCTCTGCCCCTCAAACCTTAAAACCTTAACCTTTTCTCTCTCTAACCCCAAACCATGCTTTTCTCTCTCCCTTTACGCTGTTGACCACACTTCTCTCTCGTGATGCTGGGCCTAAAACCGAGAAGCTCACACAATTTCACCTCGCTCTGCCACTGTTGTTGCTCCACCCAACCTCTTTCCATTCAGATTGCACAATTTCCATCATCGCCTAGACTGATTCAATCACAAGACAAGTAATGAACAGGTTTATCTTCCAGATCTGGTGTTTGATTTTATTTTTATTTGGGTTTGTTCAAGCTTAATTCCCTATTAAATTATAGAGAAATGTCAGGTCTTAAAACCCTAGAATTTGCTTCAATCTTTTTTACCATTCTTTCTTTGTGTTTTCTTTTCTCATGTGGGTTTTATAGGTTTATCTCTAGATTTATTTGACAGCCTGGAAATTTTTTGAATCAAGTTTTTTTATTTTTATTTTTTTGTTGATTCCACTTCCGGGTTCTTAGTCATTATTCCTTTTCCTTCAATTTTTGAAATTTTTTTATTTTTTATTTGCTGGATTTGGCATATTGGTTTGTACTTTGTTAAATCTTTCCTTTTGGTTTTGGTTTTTTTTTTTCCCCTTTGATTTTATGTTTTGTTGAGTTTTTTTTTCCTAATAGTTTTAGGATTTGTTTGTATGTTAATGAACCAAAAACAACTGAATAGTAAAGGATTTACTTTGGTTGAGTAATGAATTCAGTTTCACAGCACACAAGTTATTCGACAAAATGTCTAGAACAATTTTTTTCTTCAATTCCTATATTGATGGTTGATGGTTGAACAATCTTTTAATTGACCATATGAAATCTCATATAGGGAAGGGGCTTTAAGTTTGAATTATATAAGGATAATATTTGCTAGTCAAGATGTTTGTATGATTGCTATAAAGGTTGTTGTCATTATTGTTCTAAATTATGAGTTATATAGAAGTTGGAATTATCCACATTTATGTTTACACGTATCTTCAATCTTTTATAAGAATTGAAGTATGCATATTATCACCTCACATTGCAAATCTTATTTGAAGTTTTTTGCAAATCCATTTGTGTAATGTTTTCTTTCCAAGGTGATGGTGCTGCTAGCTAGCTCATTCCTTGATTTGATAACCAACATTTCTACGATTCATACCTTTTCCATCAAGGTTAAGAATTTAGGCTCATGCTTTAAACTTTTTCATTCCTTGCTTTAAAAATTAGTTCAGATCCAGTTATATTATGTTTTATTTTTCCCTTCCACTAGGAACTTTCCTATTTGTACAAAAGAACAATTCAATAAATTTTTAACTCTAGAATCTCTATTTCTAGCTTATATTATTTTGTTCACCTTCCAAAATTTAAAGGATGGTTTTTATAATTTCTTTCACTACCATCGCATGGTCAAGACATTTGAAAGCTACTAAAAATGCGGTTATGGCACAATGGAAGTCAGCAAGCCAAGCAAAGAACTTGAGGTAAATATACTTGGCTATTAACTGATGAGTACAACTTGTTTTAATTTAAAATTAATTTGTGAGGTGGCTATCATAACGTATAGTATCTTTAAAAAAAATGAAAAAAAATTAATTTCGATTAATTGGTTTTTGACATTGATGTGTACTATAATAGCAGAGCAGCAGCAATGAGTAAATAAAATTGAAAGGAAGATTTGAGTCCTCACAATGAACTCAAATGTTCTACATCTTTGATAATATTCTACTATATGTATATATGTCATAAAAAATAAATTTAAAAAAAAAACTTAAAAGTACTTGTTACAAGAATTTTACTATTTGTTGTCTACGTTAAATATCTTTATATTGTGAGTGTGTGTGATCAATAGGTGCAGATATTATTCAATGAATTTCTTGGTAATTTGGTTTTGTTGATTTTAATGTAAAACTTGCTTATTTGCCTTATCACTAGATAGAAAACCAAATGAAGAAATCATTTTTTTACCACTGTGTTGTTAGAAAGTAGTAGCTATTTGATTAATCCAAAACTTCCATGGGGATTATAAGGCAATCTGGTTATCTATTGCAGAAGAAGGCCTATACCCTGTTTAGAGACATTATTCTAACAGGAAAGGTATGTAATGCACCTTTTGTTTTCTTTTTTTGTAAATGAAGGAATTTACTCTCTGTTATATAATTTATGTTCTTCTAATCTATTATACTTAGTTCAAGTTCATTGCATTTTTTTTCCACCATTTCTTCATCCTAAATGATTTTTAATCTTTCTTTCTAAGTGAATTTGAGATCGTTCCACACTTTGCATTCAAGTACATGAATTGTAGAATACATAGCTCTAATTAAAACTGCGGGGTACAAAAAGGGGCAGTAATTGCCATTTACAGTGCTTTTGTAGGCCTTACTTATTTTCTTTGGATTTCATTGCAGGAAAATATGAACTCTTATACTCTCATTGCAAAAGAGTCTTCATTGGAACGAGTGCATGTCTTCATGATTTTTCACACCAATCAAAAACCTTGTGTTTGCTCAAATATTGTTCCACAATGGAGTTTCTCATGTCAGATTCTTACTGTTCCTTTCTTGTGGTAGCTTTTCCCATATTTGCTAGAGGAATATTTAATTATGTGCTATTTGGAGATTGTGTTACTTGAAATTAACAAGTTTTGTAATATGTTTTAGTTGGACCAAGTTTGTATTATGTTTCGATTGGGCAAATTATTATTGTTGTATTGTTGTAAAATTACATTCTTGTTGTACTAAATAAAATAGTTGTGATACTTTCCCCATTATCTGAATGTCCACATTATTAGTAGTAATTCAGAAAGTGGGTTGTAAAATTTATTTTTTATTTTTTTAAATCTGAAACCACATTCCACGACAGTTTTTAAAAATTATCTTGGAAGGTACAATATTTCATGACAGTTAGCCATAAAACTGTTGTGGAAAATCTCACACAACTAGAAGAAAGCATGACACTTTTGACCTATGTTGACAGTTATAAACCCTCGTGATATGTCAGACATAGCACGATGGTTAAAAAATAGTCGTGGTATGTCCTAACATACCACGACTATGGATTTTATAACTGTTTTTTAACCATCGTGGTCGCTTTCGATGACGGCATGACGGTTAAAAACTGTTGTGTAATCCATAATTTCTACTAGTGAGAGCAGCCTAGATCATGAGTACACGAAACTTGCCCCAGCCAGTGCATCTCAATGTGCGTGTTAGCAACCAGGGGCATTGCCGGATCCGATGTGTCATGTTCCACAGTTCTGCATGAGCTTGCAAGCTTTAGCCATTCCCAACTCACCATGCGGCCCCAGTTTCAGTGCCTTTCCAGCCATTGCTCGCCACCTATCCTGGGATTACTCGCGTCAGATTTGCTACAGCAGAAAAAGAAAAGAAGAGAAAAAAAAATAAAATAAAATAAGGAAAAATTGGGAAGCGGCGGATTGGAGGCTTTATATATGAGTCTTAGGGCTCCATGCCCATTTTGTTTTGGTGGCGGGGCAAGCCAAGAACCAAAGAAGAAAATGAAAAAAAAAAAATATTTTAAGTGTTATGTTTAGTTTTCTACAAAATTAGGGAGAGATTATCTTGAATTAACAAGAAGAGAGGGAGAAGAAAATTTAGGAGAAGGCTTTAGAGACTAGTGACACCTTAAAATTGGGTTGTCTTGCTTTATTTTCTTATATTTTTATTTTTGTAATTTGAGAATAATTGAACCGTTATTTTATAGATTTCTATTTTTATTTATGAAGTAATTTTCTTTTGTAGGGATACGATCCATCTAAATTATGAGTATTTGAGTTTTTCTACTTTTAATTTATTGATGTTTTATTCCAGTTCTATATTAAGTATTATAATCTGTGCTTAATGCTTGTGAATTTATAGCCAACTTTTATATGATTTGGTATTTGATTTGAGACTGAGAAGTGACACTTGAATAAGCCATTGATTAATCTACCATGAGATTGTCATAAGCTAGAGATAGTTATAAAACTTATGCAGTATCATGAATTTCTAGTTCTTAATGAATTATGATAAGTTTTTTAAGACTAAGAGGTGATAAGGCTTATTATAATAAACTGTTGATGCTTGAAAAATATTAACGAAAATATTAGTGAGATTCGCTGGCAACATAAGGAATAGACCTTGATTAATTTGATTAGAGGATTTG
Organism: Ficus microcarpa; assembly: GCA_025413485.1. NCBI lineage: Eukaryota > Viridiplantae > Streptophyta > Magnoliopsida > Rosales > Moraceae > Ficus > Ficus microcarpa. The sequence goes on along the minus strand of CM046387.1, from coordinate 24,313,226 downwards.
AATATGATTAATCCAGTGAAATCGGAAACCCTCAATTTTTATTATTTTGAGTATTTTGTCTTTTTATTTATTTTGTTATTTTCATTTAAAAATCTCTTTTCGGTTATTCAAATAAAGTTGGAGTTAATATAATTTTGGTAATCGGTAACGACAGTTCTCGTGAGAACAATACTTTACTTATCACTTTATTACTTATTTACGATGTTTTGCACTTGCAATTTTCTACAACAACTAGTTGATTTACATGTAACATTTTATTTAAAATTTTGTTACATGAAGATTAAGAATTATTCATGAAAAGAACAAGTGATACTGAAAATTGCTATACATTGGAATCAATTGGTTAAAGGGTATCGGTTAAAACAATAAACCTACATATAATGCAATAGACATCAATTCTAATATATATCAACTCTTGTAATAGTGAATTGTCATCCTTTAATATAACTGGTAGATGCTATCTTTTTATTTTATTGATATTATAATAATTTAATCGATAAAAAAATGACAACTCAACTCATATATGATCACGTAGGTTGATATTAGAGTTAATATCTTTACATTATTGTTGTCTTTGTTGTTGTTGCGTGCCTATATAATCATAGGACGGAGTTAGGCCTAAAAGATAATAGCATTATATATTGTCAAGCGATGGCGTGGTCTTTAGCATAAGCTGACTTTCTGTTTACATACAAAACATGAGTTATAGCTAATTTTTTCCATGTGAAAGGTTTTGTTGGTGGGTTGTAATTTAATACCACAATTTTTAAAAGAAACTTTAGTGAACAATTTAAAATCTAGAAGGTTTCTTTCTAGAAATTGATTTGATATGTATGCGACATATTACCAAGTCTTTTATAAATTAACATTCATAACTGACGACTGATTTTAGATTTTTCTCTTGTCAGGATTACTATAGCTGTTCTTTCTCACGTGGAACATGTGGAAAGTAAAAAGAAATCTAAATTGGTAAAAATATAACAACAACAATAGAGTTGTAATAGTGGATGGAGTCACTCCACTTAATATATTTGAGCTCTTAAAATGAAAGTTCAATATTTTATAAGTCTCAAATTTCACATAGTATCAGAGTCCAAAAAATTCAAATGAGTGACTCTATTTTTCTAATACAAGATTAGTAACTTCAAAGAGTGTATCTTCTTCCAGCATATTAAGGGTAAAAATAGATTCAAGTCTAACATCATACAAATATAAAGTCCAACATCATAAAAATGTAACAAAAATATACATATAATAATGGATCCTTTCACTTAATACGTTTACCTTCTAAAATGGAGACTTTATTTTTTAAAAGTCTAAAGTTTGACTGAATATATAACCACCACCAAAAACATGAGTCGGGGATGTTTTTGTTGGTAGTTGATCTATATATCTTCAAACAAATTTAAGATCTTTTTTTATGTCTAATAATACTGAGTGAGAAGATTAATGCGGGCTGGGTAGCTAAGGGATGCCAATCTTAGAGGTATCCTTAATCATTCTGACACTTTGCTCTTTCTCATCATTTATATTCAGAAAACTTCAAACAAAATTTAAAAAACGTGTTCAACAATTAGTGCACATAGTCTTTTGTAATTTTTTTATTTATTTTTTACTGTAATTTTATGTTGTATTGGACTAAAAAAAAAAGAAGAAGCATACTTAACAGCTTCCTATTAGCTTTTCTAATATTTTGTTTGCTTGTTTTTGTTTTGTTTTGTTTGTTTGTTTGTTTTTTTTTTTTTTTTGGTCAAATGCCATGGGGAAGGGGGTTTTAGAAATTTTATAATTTACATAAGACCCTTGTACAACAAAATAAGGTCTTCAACTTTTACTGTCTATTATGATTTTCCCCTATATATATATATATATATATATATGCATCCACTTAAAAGTCGGTGTTTTTTTATTACATGGTTGATAATTATTTTGATTATTATGTTGCTTAGGTTAATAAATTGTATACTAAATTGACAATTTTGATATTCTACACCGATGATTAATGTAGATTTGTAGACGCAGATAATCAAACATTATGCTTAATTTGTTAAATATTGTGATTTCACACGTTTACTTGCACATCAGAAAGTATTAATTTAATAATTGCACAAATTTCTAAAATATATATCACATGGGAAATACTGGGACATTTTTAAACTCGAACTTCACCAATCAAGTAATTCTAATTTGATTTTGGTTAATAAGTTTTGATATTCTCATGTGGTTATAAAAAATTATCTGATAATATTAATGTTATATGTTATGCATATTATATGTGTGTATATATGTTAAGTTATTGCGTGATAAAACGTGTTTATAGTTACGCATGTAATTATGTATTTTAAGTAATATATATGTCCAAATATATATTCAAACGTGCATAATTTTAGAGGTCATAGATGTTAACTTTCATTTTTGGTGTAAATTGTGAGCTTGTTTTGTTTTTTTTTTTTTGAAGCGTTGGTTTATATATGCGTGTGTGTGTGTGGAGAGATGATTAGAAAAGGAGGAGAATGAAGTGTTAGCTGAAGAAGAAGAAGAAAAAACGTGTAGAAGAGAAAAAATAAATAAATAAAAAGAGGAAAACTTCCTTTATTCCATTCATTTTCTGAACATGACAATTCTCCTTGCCCAAAATAAGAGGATTGACAATTAAATTTTCATTACTTCCAAAATTTGTTTGGAATTAACAGCTCATGATTTTTATAGGGTACAAGGTTTTATTTTTAATTTTTATTTTCCTTTCACGCTCATTCATTCCTCTCTCTTACCTAATATATATATCTCTCTCTCTCTCGCTCTCTCTATTCCTCTCACATGCACAAGCCAAAAAAATAATACTAATAAAATAAATTAAAAAAAACACACCAAGACAATTCACCAAACCTCCAAATTCATCCAAGCCAAAATCAAAAGGATTACAAGATATGTTTGTTTAATTGTTTGTTGATTATTATTATTACTCTTTTCGGTTTGAGATCCTTTGAAATCCTTTGGTGATTTTCATTTTTTCATTGTTTGATGATGATTATTATTGCTTTTTTCGGTTTGACAAT
>CM046387.1:24294070-24310070 GCA_025413485.1 Ficus microcarpa | reverse complement strand
GTTGCTAAGGATAGGTTTAATTTCCATCTAGAAGAGCATCATGATGAGAGGCATGTTTTGGAAGGGAGGAGGGAGGTAACAGATTCCTTTGTTAAGCCTTTGGAAGTCATCGGAAGAGAGAGTATTAAAGAAGAGATCATAAATACGTTGATGGAAAAGGAGAATGATGCTGATCCGATCTCTGTTACTCCGATAGTTGGGATTGGGGGCCTAGGAAAGACTACACTTGCCAAGTTAGTCTACAATGATGACAGAGTTACACAAGAGTTTGACTTAAAAATGTGGGTTTGTGTGCCACTGGATTTCAATGTTGCTGAATTGAGAAAAGAGATTCTCAAATCTGCAATTACAGCAACTAGTGGTGCTACCAATGAGAATCTCTCTATAGATCAAGTCGTGAAAAGAACAATGGATATAAGTAACTTGTCCATGGATCAGCTGCAGATGTTCTTACGAAGCACTTTAAAGGATAAAAAGATTTTTCTTGTCTTGGATGATGTGTGGAATGAAGATCATGGGGAGTGGAATGAGGTGAGAGATTTGTTGTCGACGGCATGTGGCAAGGGAAGCAAGATCATAGTGACGACACGTAATTCTTCAGTTTCCTCAGTCATGGGCTCAACACCACCACACAATTTAGAATGTCTATCTGAAGATGATTCATTGTCTTTGTTTTTCAAATATGCATTTGGAGACGAACACTTGGTTGAACAATTTCCAAAACTTAAAGTTATTGGCTGGCAAATAGTGCAGAAGTGTAGAGGGGTTCCTTTGGCATTGAAGACTTTGGGGAGTTTACTTTGCTCAAAAACTGATGAAAGTGAATGGATATATATCAGGGATCACGAGATATGGGAGTTAAAAGAACAACAAAATGATCCTATTTTATCTGCACTGAGATTAAGTTATAGCACAATGCCGTCATACTTGAAGCAATGTTTCGCTTATTGTTCTCTTGTACCAAAGAATGTTCGAGAGACAAGCTTGGAGATGATCAACTTCTGGATGGCACTCGGCATCATTCAGTCACCTGATGACAAAATGGAGTTGGAAGATATGGGAAAATTGTGTTTTAATGAGCTATGCAGTAGATCTTTCTTTCAATATCTTGGAGATATCCCAATCAATTCCCATTTGGGTAAGGATTTTGAAATGCATGATTTAATTCATGATCTTGCAACTTCAATCATCAAATATGAGCACTCCACAATGAATTCTCACACTAAAACTGTCCCTAACGAGAGAATGAGGCATTTGAGGATATTCATGAAGGATGGCCATGGACAAAGCATTGTACCAAATTTGGAGAAGTTAAAAAAAGTGCAGAGTATTTTTCTCAATTATGAGACAGATGAAAAGCCTAACATTGAGGAGTCTTTCCTTTCAACATGCATCTCAAGAGTCAAATACTTGCGACTGTTTGATTTAACTGCTTTGTCTTTTGAGGTGTTGCCAAGTTCCATTGGTACCCTCAAGCATTTGAGATATCTCAGCATATGGGGAAACAAGAAGATAAAGAAATTGCCTGATTCAATTTGCAAGTTGCAAAGTCTACAAACTCTGTATCTTGGTGGATGTTCAGAACTTGAGGAGCTACCAAGAGATATAAGTAACTTGGTCAGCCTTAGAACTCTTCTAATAACCTCGAAACAAACCTGCTTCCCTGAGAATGGTGTTGGACGCTTGAGATCTCTTAGGGCTTTGTATATTTTTGAATGTAAAAATTTGAGATCCTTGCCACATGATATGAGATTTTGTACCACTTTACGTACACTGGTTATATCTGAATGTGAGCATCTTAACTTGGCGAGCGGACTTAAACAAGTGATGCAGTTGAGTCTTCAAACCTTGGTGATTCGTGAATTACCACAGACAACTGCTTTGCCACAGTGGCTAGAAGGAGCTGCTCACACTCTACGGTTTTTGCTTATTAAAAATTGTCCCGTGTTAGTGGCGTTGCCGGAGTGGCTGCCAAATCTCATCTCCCTTCAAACACTTGGCATTGGAGGCTGCCCAAAATTGTCGTCTCTACCAGCGGGTATGCAACCGCTCAGGTCCCTAACGCATTTGGTAATTCGTGACTGCAAAACATTGGAGGAAAGATGCAAACGTGAAGTCGGTGAGGATTGGCCTATGATCGCTCATGTTCGCAACCTTCAAATTGGTAGTTCTTCTGGAGATGACAAGGTACGCGTTATATATGTCCAATTCAATTTTTTCTAATTTGGTAAAAATCTCTGCTTACATTATATATATCTATATATATATATATATTACAGATGTGCAGTTCATACCATATGTAGGGATATATAAATGTATATGTATATGTATATTATTTTTTTAATTTTTTTAATTTACAACTGAATTTCTCTGGTCAACATGTTCGCGAATATTGTCTTCAAAGAAGAGAAAACATTACTTATATAGAATTAACCCTATTCTATTCTTGCTTCTTCTTTTTCCTTTTGTTTTTTAATATTAACTTAATGTCAAATTATCGGTACTTAATTTGACAATCTACCCCCAACGAAATGTATCTCACTTAATGTATACATATAAATAATACAGATGTAAACACATGTACGTGCTATGTTTGGTAAGCATATTCAAATATCTGCAAGGAATGTAGCTTTCAGATTAAAAAAAAATTAGAATTAGTATTTACCCAAAATAGTCAAATTTGAACACCAATTTAAAAATAAACACTAATCAATTTATTTACGAATTTGAATAAAATGTAAATTTTCTCATATTTTTATTCCTAATTTACCCTTCCACTTTTTTTTTTTTTCCTGATTTGTATATTTGTGGTTTTTTTTTTCAATAATCCAAAATGTCTTCGTATGTAGATCTCTAGTGTGCTATGCCGTAAGAATTATAAAGATGGCCCAGAGTAAACTTCAAGTGCCTCCTTTACTTTCAGAAGTTGGTGTTGTGCGGTGTTCAATTTGTATTCTCTCAACAAGATTATGTGTATGTGTGTATTTATAAACATATACATTCTTATATCTCCCTTTCACTTTGTAAAATGCTTGCATAATTGGTGTGTCCTTTTGTGATTGGAGTTATTAATAAATTTGAACCATGTGTGTGTGCACAGACATGAATATTGGATACATATATATAACCTTCTATCTTGATAAAAGTAAATGCTTACAAATAAGAACCAAGGTTATCTTACAAATCTTTCATTTTAGGTTGTTTTATTGGTCAACATTGAATTTGAATTTTAATATTTCTGGAGAGAGACTATGTCCAATGACGTAGCGTATTATTTGAACAACGGAATTTTTGTCCAGCTCTTCACATTCTTATAAATACTATTCATTTCATGTAGTTTGCATCCCGAAATAAATATATAAACCAAAAGATAAAAAGACAAAAATAAAAGGGTCCTCACAGAACCCATATGATATTCAGTTATGAAGATACAGTGTCAAGGAACATCATCAAGGATGAAAGAATCAAATTTAAAACTGAATGTAAGTATTGAGCAATACGCTCCCCTCCAACCACAATCTTTCACAGACCCTGCGGGGAAAGTGAACATGGATAATAACAGCGCGTCTCTATATCTGGGATACTTGGTACAAGTATGCCAGCTGGAGTGTCCAGTACATGTACGCTAGGCCGATGGGCAATCTGTATTGTTTGTATAAAACAGCCCCCTGTTTGTATGGGGGCATCCACTTTCCCAAATAGGAAAAATAGGAAAATTATGTAAAAGATTTTATTTTTTTTTGAAAATTTTCCATTTTTCTTCTTATTTTGAAAAAAAAAAACAAAAAAACAAAAAAGCGGAGGCTATCTCATTTTCAAAGATGTTTTTGTACAGTATTATTATTTTTTTTAAAGAATTTTTTTAAAATATTCTCACAATACTCTGTTCCAAATAATATTTCTTCTAATTACAAAAGACCTTTTGTTTTCAATAACGAAATTTTTTTACATATCCAAACATCTTCTTATTCTATTTCGTTTTAAACAAGAACAATTTTTTATATTTCCAAACACCATCTTATTCTCAAATTTTTCATTCAAAACAAGAAAATTTTCCTTGTCAAAAATGGACACGCGATCTAAGCGGAGCATAAATCTCAGTCAAAATATGAAAACACGCATCTACAATTAGCCGTAGTACCAAAAAATAAAAGAAAATAAAAACATAATTTTTTTCAAGAAACCGAACATATTTTTAAATATACTAAAACGATGCAAAGATTCACTATTTTTCATACAGTAAATTGACGGTTTTGCCCCTCAAACCAGCGTCTCCTACCCATCCCGCACAGTGAAATGTCGGTTTTACCCTCCTGCCATTGTGTGGACGCTTTTGCCATTCTAATTGTGTCTACCGGTTATGTTGTCTATAGTTGATTGAATTTTTTGCCCTCTCAAACCCTACCTTTGCCTTTCTCTTGCTTTGTCCGCCACCTCCCTCTCAATTTGCACTCTCTTTTTATTGTTCATTTTCCTCTTCCTCTCTCTCTTTGTTGTTCCCTCTCTTTCTTCTCATTTTTTGAGTTTTTGGTGTCCAAACCCTAGCTTTTGCTTCCCCTTGTTGTGTCCACCGTTCCTCCCTCATTTTTCACTCTTTCTTTACTGTTCACTCTCTTCTTATTCTTTCTTTCTTTGTCGTTTTCTCTCTCTGTTTTCATTTTTTTGGATTTTTGGTTTTTCAAACCCTAGGTTTTGATTTTTTTTTTCCCTCTTAATTTCCATTGATCATTCTTCATTTTCCACTTTCTCCATCTACTGTTGATGTTCTCTGGTTTTTTTTTTTCCCTGTGCCTTTGTTTTTTTGGAACCCTAAGTTTTGATTTTCGGTCTTTTTATGTTATTTCTGATTTAGGTTTTGTATTTTTTTTTTTAATTGTTGATCGATTTTGGTTTTAAAACTTTAGCTTTTGATTTTTGTTGTGTTGTTGAAAATTTTTTTCCCTTCTTCTTTAGCTTCCGGCAATCTTGAAACCAAATCCTTCCCTCTATCACCAAAATTACAAGAACAACTTTAAGAAGAAAAACACCACGAACAGAAAAGAAAGAACTTGTGTTGTGTGTTCAAGTGTGTGTTCATCAGGCTTGTGGAGACCTCTTTTTATAGGCTCCAAGATGAGGTGTTACAAAATCAAAATTCAATAGATTAATTTGGGATTAATCACGCACTAATGCCCATTAAACTACATTCTTAACTAAAAAATTTTGCAAAACAAAACCCGCGAGAGGACAAGCTTGACATACCGACATTCGCGTCGCCCACATTGGGTCCCTAACCTACTAAGGCTATGATTTACACCCCCCTATGCATGAGAAAGCCTCTTGGGTACATAATCTTACTCAAGTCCAAAAGTGCAAATTCTTATAAAGTCCATCAAGCTTTTATGCCTAAGCAATGTAGGACTCCACATTTATAAGTAATTTTCCAACAAAATTCTATTCCATTGGGCACACTTTGAGCATCAATTTTTCATTCATCCGAATATCATTTTGAGCTTATGAATATATGATTTTGATCTTCTTGCGATGGAGAATATAAATCCGCCAAGACCCGTTATTTTTGCTTAGTGTGTCCCACTCAAATTTGGACCTCAAAATGGCTCTTCAAAATGGTTTAAAACCATTTTTTCGAACACTCCCCCACATGAATGAAATTGACCAACAACGAGGGAAAATCAAAGACACTACATGGTGATAGAGTTCTACGGTTAATATCTGCATAGGATAGGTAGGCGTTAACCCTTAAACTTTCTCTTGTGAAAGTATATTTACTTTACCGGCTGATCAATAGATGCGATGTCCTTGAACTGTTTTGCTGTCTATGTAAATGATAGTATACCTCACACAGATATTTTCTTGACACAGTTTCAGTTCTCATGGTTATGTCCATTTTGGCTGTGAACATCGTCCTAGTTCTACAAGAGTTTTTAAATAACTGAGCCCTAGCAATTCTTCTTTGAAGTGGCCCTACTTCTCTCTCACATAGGTGATTTCTTAATCAAGAGTATCCCACATTACTCTGCTCGGATTCCTAACGCTTAAGAATCATTAAAAGCATAGCTTAACATATCTCGTATGGGTATCATTGTTTTCATCATAGGAATGAGCTGAAGGGTAACCCCCACAGTAATTCTACTTGGTCTATACAGTTTAGTTATCTCATTGAACCTAGATCTTGGGATCTCCAGTCAACTAGGTTGGGTTTCTATTGTTTCAACCTATTATATTGTGGGCTTAAGTCTCATTTCTCTTGATGATTTCTCAACTAGATCTTTATTCAACCCTTTGGTTAACGGATCCGCAATATTTTCTTTTGACTTTAATAGTCCATTGTTATGATTCTGGTTGAGATTAATTGTCTAACGGTATTGTGTTGACAACAAATGTATCTTGACTTACCGTTATACATGACATTCTGTACCGTACCAATAGCAGATTGACTATCATTATGTATACATATTACATGCACAGGTTTCGGCTATTTTGGAATATCTTATAAGAATTGTCGTAGTCATTCAGCCTTTTCGCCGCTTTTATCTAAAGCTACAAACTCAGATTCCATCGTGGATCTAGTTATTACTCTTTGCTTAGAAGATTTCCATGATATTGTTGCACCTCCCAAAGTGAATACATATCCCCTGGTGGCTTTAGAATCCTGTATATTAGATATCCAGCTTGCATCTGAATATCCTTTTAGAACAGTAGGAAATCTCGTATAATGCAGCCCGTAGTCACGAGTATATCATAAGTACCTAAGTACTCTAATAATTGCTTTCTAGTGGTTAGCCCCTGGATTACTTATGAACCTGCTCAAACAACTCACAGCAAAAGCAATGCCTGGTCTTGTACAACTCATTAAGTACATTAAACTCCCTATCACTCTAGCATACTCCACTTGAAATATACTTTCTCCTCTATTCTTGGACAGAAGTTAATTTAAATCAATTGGAGTTCTGGCCAAACCAAAGTTATCTACATTGAATTTATCAAGTATCTTGTCCACATAGTGTGACTGACTCAATATAAAACCATTATGTGACTTTATGATTTTAATTCCCAATATTACATCAGCCAGTCCCATGTCTTTCATGTCAAATCTTGAATTCAACATATTCTTGGTAGATTTGATCATTTGATCATTGCTACCTGTGATTAACATGTCATCTACATATAGACAGAACATGAAATATCCGTCTTCTGTATTCTTGACATAAACACACTTGTCACACTCATTGATTTTAAACCCATTTGTCATCATGGTGCTATCAAATTTCTCATGCAATTGTTTTGGGGCTTGCTTAAATCCATACAAGGACTTCACTAGTTTGCAGACTTTCTTTTCTTGTCCTGGAGCTATACAACCCTTTGGTTGTTCCATATAAATTTCGTCTTTTAAGATTTCCATTAAGAAAGGCTGTCTATACATCTATCTGATGGACTTCAAGATTCCACAGTTTGGCAATTGCCAAAATCATTCTTATAGAGGTTATTTTTGTCATGGTAGAATATGTGTCAAAGTAATCAAGACCTTCTCATTGTCTATATCCTTTTGTTACAAGTCTGGCCTTGTACTTATCAATTGTTTCATCTACCTTCATTTTCCGTTTGAAAATCCACTTAGAGCCTAATGGTTTACTTTTTGGAGGAAGATCCACTAACTCCCAAGTATGATTTTGCATGATATAATCAATTTCACTCTTTATGGCTTCTTTTCATAAAGGACCCTCAATGGAGCTTACAGTTTCTTCATAAGTTTGAGGTTCAGCCTTTAACATATAGGTCAGAAAATCTAGTCCAAATGATTTTTCTATCCTTGCCCTTTTACTTTGTCTAAGTTCTTTTTCCTCTTTTTCGATTTCATAGTTTTGCTCTTACTCCTGAGTATTCTTTTCAACAGTCTCATACATTCATTTAGACGAACTTGGACCATCTTCTTTGGAATTACAAGGAAATACAAGTTCGAAGAACAATGCATTCCTAATTTCCATTATCGTGTTCTTGTGTATGTCAGGATTTTTAGGTTCATGCACAAGGAACTGATATGCATTACTATTGTAGACATAGCCAATGAAGATACAATCAACTGTTTTAGGACCTATTCTCATTTTCTTTGGCCCGAGTACTAGCATTTTAGCAAGACAGCCCTATACTCTCAAGTATTTATAGGAAGGCTTCCTTCCTTTCCATAATTCGTATGAGGTTTTATCCTCTTTCTTCCGAGGAACCTTATTTAAAAGATAATTAGTTGACAAAATGACTTCCCCCCACATGTTCTGTGGCAAACCAAAACTTAACAGCATTGCATTCATCATATCTTTTAAGGTACAATTTTTGCGTTTAGCCACACTATTTGATTGAGGAGAATCAAGTGGTGTGACCTCATGAATAATACCATGTTATGCACAAAATTCACCAAATGGTTCCACATATTCACCACCACGGTCACTTCTTACCATCTTAATTTTTTTATTAAGTTGATTCTCAACTTCTTGCTTATAAAGAACAAATTTTTCTATAGCCTCATCCTTACTTTTAAGCAAATACACATAGTAATATTTTGTGCTATCATCGATGAAAGTGATAAAATATTTGTTACCACCTCTTGTTTGAACAAACTTTAAGTCATAAACATCGCTATGAATTAATTTAAGTGGTTCAGTATTCCTTTCAATTGGTTGAAATGATGACCTTATTTGTTTGCCTCTACACAAGTTTCACACTTATGTGTTGAATCAATTTCAAAAGTGGGTATGTGATCCAAGTTAATTAATCCACGCAATGTATCAAAATTAACATGTCCTAGTCTACCATGCCGTAAGTTAGAAGACTCAAGCATATAAGTAGAAGAATTTTTATTCTTATTGATGGATTTGGGCTTAACAGCAATTACGTTCATTTTCTATATCCCATTTTTCACATAACCCTTCCCCACATACATTCTATATTTGGACAAAACTATTTTCTGGGCCTTAAAATCCATCTTGAAGCTATGCAAGCTCATTATTGTTCCGGAAATAAGATTCTTCCAGATATCAGGCACATACAGCATGTTGTGCAGCTTTACTTCATTTCCGGATGTCATCTTCAGGAATACAGTCCCTTAACCCTTAATCTCAGAAGTTGCAGAATCGCCCATACACAACTTCTCCCCAGTTTCCAAAAGAACTAGGTTAGCAAACGCAGCTCTATCTGAACAGATATGACGGGCGGCACCAGTATCTAACCACCACTCCTTTGGGTTGGAGTCCATCATGTTGACTTTAGAAACCACAGCTGAAAGACTGATGTCAAACACCTCTTGGATGATGTCAGACACCAGTATCTAACCACCACTCTTTTTTCTTTTTTCTTTTTGACAGTCTACAATTCGCCAACTTGTGACTCACTTTGTCACAATTGAAACACTTTCCTTGGAATTTCTGTTTCTTAGAAACTTCACCTTTAGGTCCCCGTTTGGACGCCGTCTTATTGAACTTCTTGTTCTTCGAGCTTTGAACATGCTCCACCATGTTAACCTTAGCGAAATTGGCAACAACATTGTTGGAGGGCTTGAGCAAAACCGGTGAGCGACACCATCGAGTTCACAAAAGGCCTCTTGCTAATCGGATCGATCAAGAACTTCTCCACCGGCCCCGAAAAGTCAAGCCCGCCAGCGAAAATCGGTATCACCTTAGCCCCTCTAGCCTCCAACTCCATGATCACAGCCACATAGTGCCCATCATCCCCTGTAACAATGTGACTCCTCTGCAAGATAAGCCCGATCACCGGCGCGCCCGGACCCTTGACCTTCTCATTAACATCCTTCCTAGTTCCATACCAATTCAAATACTCCTTCACATCATCATACATACAAGGAGCCAGAGGGTGCCAAATCCCACTATCCAAATACAAAACCGGGTCGGCATACTCGATCTTCGTCCCTTTAAGCGCCGGAACATACGACCCCGATATCATCTTCAAGAAGTTCTGCAGATTGTCCGGCGATCCGCCGAGCCAAAACTGAAGACTCAAAATGTAAAGCCTTGCATCCTGAGCCTTGTCACTAGGCAAGTACTTCAAAACCTTCGGCAACGTCCTGACAAGCTTCAACATGCTGTCGGCGAACCCGGCCGAGGACTTCTTCTTCTTGAAGAGCTGGAAAAACGGACTTTTCGACTGTCCCAACTGAGCCATACTAAATGATCCCAACTTGTTCAGCCTCATAACTTCCGGCATTGAAGGGAAAACTAGAACCGCGTCGAGCCGGTCCCTCTCCTTCTCCACAGCGGATTTCACCTTCAGAGCAAGCTCTTCACGAAAATCAACGACCCAATGAAGATATTAGCGTCCTCAAGGTCTTTACAGAAGGTCTGGTAAGTAGACTCGTCGCGAAGCTCCTCCACCAAGTAACCAACGACCTCAAAGGAAGCGTACTTTTGGTTGTCGTTTAAGGATTGGACGGCGGACGTGAGAGCCGACTGGTACTGAGCCTCCAAAACGACGTAGACGATCTTGACTTTGGGGAGGCCGTTGTTGTTTTCTGGGACAATACGACGAACTTCTGGCGTGGTCTGCGTGAAGAGCCCGTTCCCGACAGCGGCGCATTTTACTTTAAGCAAGGATTTCGAGGTGTTTAAGGATGTTTTTCTGGGAAGAAAAGAGTGGAGAAAGTAGTGCTTTCGAGAGAATGAAGAGAGGTTGTCTTTTGTTGTCGTTAGAATGAACGATGAAGATAGTAAAGACGCCATAGCTGATTCAAGAACAAGAAAATTGAAAACAACTCCTCTTGTTTATTTTTAAAAAAAAAAAAATTTGAGGAGAGAAAGAGAGAGAGGGAAAATTTTGGAGAAGATTGTATGAAAAAATGAATTGATCTTACTTTTGTTTTCAGTTTCAGTTTCTTCTCTTTTTCTTTCCTTTCTTCCCTTTTTTTTGTTTCCTCGGAAGGTTGGTTTGTTTTATATTTTGTGTGGACTGTGGAGGGAGAGGAGAGAGGCCACTTGGGAAGAGAGAAACAGTCCTTTTTTTTTTTTTTGGTGTGGTGGGAGTTGGGGACACGTGGCGAAATGGGTGGCCTTAGGAAACAATGATCAATGTGGAGTGATTTGTGAGGTTGAGTTTTGGTGTTGGGGCCATTAGAGTGAGAGAGAGGAAACTGAGGAATATGGTTTTTTATTTTCTATCCAATTTGGGTTATTGTTGATGGAGTTTCCTGAGTTGTGATTGGTTGGATTGGATTTCACAAAAGTGTCACAGGAGAGAGTGAGGGTGGAGTGTGGATGATGAGAGAGAAAGCTGGGGATGAGAGAGATTTTTTGTGTCAACTCAATGGAGTCTCTTTGTAAAAGATTTGTTTGATACTTGGCTTTTTGAGTTTGTGTCTCTAAATGAAAAGGAAGTGATTTTTTTCTGTGACATACATGGGACCAGGTATCCCACTCCTAGGCCAAGTGTAATGCCATGTCCTCAAATAGTTTTTTTTTCTTTTTTTTTTTTTTTTTCCCTTCCTACGGTAAAACCATTGTTTTTCACTTCAAAAACGGTCTAACATATTAATGAAAGTAGGTGTTACGTGCTCTAAATTTTTAAAATAGGACATTTATAGATCAGATCGTTAAAATTAACTCAATAATTAAAATATTTTTATTGATTGTTAAAAATAAGAACTATTAACGTAAAAATATCTTTTTTTTTTCTTTTTTTTATTGTCAATAAACCAAGTGAAGTACCAAATCATGATTTCTATGATTGGAAAGACTTTTTCACTATCAATAGTAAAGATATTTTTAATTGTTTGATTCATTTTTTTTAAGAGTAGGATATATAAATAAGAATATTTTTGTACCATACGATGCACATTTTTGACATAAATATTCATATTATAAACCGTCAAAAATTATTCAAACGGCTAAAAAAAAAGCCTTCATTATTGATAGGGAAAAAAGAGCCTCCACCTACCGTAGAAACTTCCCAAATCATTGGTGTGTATTTCCTTGAGAAGCACAAAAATGAGTGATAAGATTGGAAATAAACTTGATGAGTAGCTGAATGGAAGCTGGGTCTTGAGTTAAATACTAAATTCTTATTATTATCATTTTTTAATTATTTTATTCATATCTTTGATATTACTATTGCTAAAAACATTACTTAAAGAAACTTCTTTTTTTTTTTTTTTTTTTTGAAGATCATAGTTAAAATTGTTTGACCAATTTTCACTCATTCTCATGAAATTTGTAGTCATTAGAAGCAAGCATTTTACATGATTTTTAGTGTAATAATAGAATTAATTGACGTTATTATTGTCATATAGGAATAGAACGTAAATAAATACAGTAATAAAAGACTTAAAATCAGAGAATATTATTCTTAACAACCAAACAAAATATTGCTATCAGTTTTTGACAAGTTTAGTTACCATTTTGCTTAACAAATGTCCCCATACGACTTCTTAACTACCAAATACATACATACATACATATATACATACATACATACATATAAATATATATATATATATATATATACGTGGACTAGATGGACAAAAAAAGATGAGGAAAAAAGTAAGAATTATTTGGACTAATCACACTGTCTCTACATGATTATTTACATTTTCCCTTTCTTTTTCTTGCAGATAATTTGACAACAATTTTAACCTAAGCTCAATGAGAGAGTTATCTTTTTGTCAAGTCATTAGAGAAAAAATGTTTCAAAATGGGGCAAATAAAAAAAGGGTTTTTTAGACATACTGCAAAATCCAGTCTAGTTACGGAAATTGAAATACAACAAAAAACTAAAGATGTTTTATAAGTAGCAAAATATTAAATCATTAAAATAATTAAAATAAAATTTTATGGTATAAAACTTGAAAATCATTACAATAATTACAACGTAATTGTACTATTTCTAAATAAAAAAAAATATTTTATTTTTGATCCCTAGATCATAAGTTCAATCTATTTTAGTCCCTGATCTATACAACATTTCAAAACCAATTAGATCTTTCAAGGGGATCCATTTTAGCTTTCATGAACCTTTCACTCTTTTTCCTTTTCTAGATTGGTGTGGCCATAAGCATCCATTTATTAAAGTAAGAAACTAGGTTCGCGTTTCGAACATGGAACCTAACGAAACCCTTCCTCCCCAACCCCCGCTAACTGAGCGAAACGGGGGTGGAGTGGATTGAACCCATGCTGCTCGCATGATAAGCAAGCACTCGAACATTTGAGATATGAAAATGAATCTTTCATTCTTGGTTTGCTATTCATTACAGGAAAACAGAAAAACAACTCAGCCAAGTTCCTCTGCAGCGAAAAACCGGGGAAACAAACAAAAATTCCAGCCTGGATCAAATAAAAACATAGACATTCCATTCACTACTTTTCTACATGTCCGACAAACTGCAAAAATGTAGGAAGAAACAGTTCCAACTCAAAATAAAACCGATCCTAAATTCCAAAAATTTATATATAGGGAATTCTTTTACATCTGTAAGACAGTCTGCTAAGATGATGAATGGTGACCTAATCAACCTCCATTCCAGAAATCGATTCATCTAAAATCGTCTGAAGTTCCTTCAATCTTTGCTTCGTCAATGCAATGCAATCCTGCAACCACAGAAATCTTTCACATCAGAATCCAGTTGCTTTTTTCAGCTGTTTATGTTTTCATAAGCATTCCTATCGAGCTCATTACTTCAAGTTTTGAGGTGAGTAGGCTAACCTGAACAGATGATGTGAAGGCAAGAGCTGGTCCACCCGGCTTGTAGAGAGACACAAGTTGATCAGACGTATCCAAAACCACGGTTACGACGGTTTCGAAGATAGACTCTTCCTCTGCAGTAGGGTCGGCCAATATGTATTTCTTGTGAAGTATGCATGTCAAGGAAAATGGAATCCTGTTTAAACGTAGCTTTCTTTTCTCTTTATTGACTACATCTTTTTCTCCATTTTCCTCAGACACAAGTATCAGTTTTCCCTCGTCATTCATAGAAACTACAGGAATCTGCACTAAAAGGCACAAAACACAGAATAATAAGTCGGTGGTCAAGATGAAGCAGCAAAAGTTTTCATTCAGAACATAAACGCCATGTGATTTGAACTACATAAGCAATATATCACCCAAATGGTAATAACATGGAACAACTTGGTGATTTAACGGAGAGGATGATTCCTATCATTTCGTTTTTTCTCTTCTTAATAACAACATTTCCATTTCTTCCGGTGAAATGTAAACTAAACTAGTACTCACCATATAAAATTTATATAATGAGTGGATGTCATATAAAGCAACATTAGTGATAACAAAGACAGCAATAAAATTCCAACAATCTTAAAGCTTCTTGTATCTGTGAAAATTACATATCTTTCCATCTTGAACTGATGCTTGTATATTCTCTCAATTTTAACAGATATGGAGGCTGAAAAGTTTTAAACAATATACTTGTCTTAACCGCAACTCCAGTTGGATGTTTGTAGGTCAGTTTTACACATTGCATTATGCCAGATCTTTACACTCAAGGTTATTCACGATAAAATATGACACAAAGGCGACAATTCTTACGGTGAGAGAATGCAGCAACGGCTGATAGCAATGCAACATCAAAAAGAGAACCATCAGCGTCCAAACAATATATGTCCTGCAAGAGCAAAATCACGCTTACTACATAACTCCAATATCCATTCAAAAGCAATTACTGCTTTGCCAATCAACTTGCTTAAAAAAGATATCGAGTACACAAAAGTTTGAAAGCTAAGAATATATTTGTGCATCCATTTCAGGCAAACCCAAATGGGTTAACTAGAAGCAAATGTTATCAAAATTTAATGTATCAACGCTATTAAAAATGTTACAAATTGTTACCAGGTAAACCATCCAAGCAGCCTTTCCACTAACCAACGATAAATCCTTCAAATCAATCATGCCAGAACTGCAACATCCATGACACAAGTAAACAAGATAGAGTTATTGGAACCTCTCGAACCAAGATTTGAACAAAAAACTGAAGTTATCCCTTTGGCTAATATACTTTTTAAAAAATGATTAAGCAACAAACTTCGAATAGAGAAATGCTTGGCATGCCTTAAAATAGTATCAGACAACTGCTTTGACACAACTGGCGCTGCCTCAGCTGGCCTACCCGGCCTAACAAGCGGAGAACAAATTGGAGGCATGTGGAACTCAATCACTGAAAATATCAAACTAAACGTTGACACCCAGTAAATAGAGGTGAACAACAAGAAACGTAGTGAACGATAATTAAGTTAAACAGTGTACAAGCTTTGCAAACTCAACCTATGCATCCCTCATCTGGTGACTCCTTCAAAGGGGTCATGACCTCCATTTTTATAGCAGCCAACATGGTCTATAACACCAAAAGAGAAAATAAATAAATAAATAAATAAAAAGAAAAGGTTACAAGACCTACATCTCATTTACACATCTAAACTTGCAAAAACACATCAAAGAGATAGAAGCCATTACGGTTAAACCAATCTTAGCCAATGCTGACCCATCGGCAGATGCAACAGCCCCTGCAGTAAAAAGGGAATACCATGCTCTTCGGTTAAATTAGAAGAATTCTATGCCAAGGTATAAAATACATTACCAGTACGACATTGTTTTTAACCGTCACCCTTTATCAAATTCTGTTAAATTATCATGGTTTTCTTAATCTAGTTCGATTCTGATATCATCTGACGGTTAAAAACTATGTCATATTTTAGGAATTGTTCCCAAAATTAAGTGCAAAACAAGGAAAAACTAAGATTAGCCCATAAAATCAAACATGATAAAAAATTCAACAAACCTAGTGCTATAGTCGTATCTCTTGCTTTCCCCAGAGCTCTACCATCGGGCCGAATCAATTCGGCGAGATGACGCTCGTAGAATCGAAGAGGGAAAAGTCGCCGGAAAGCATCCACTTCCATTTCTGATGACAAATCCCCTGAAGCATTTGCATATCCCATTCCCAAACCTCCATCTTGATTCTGCTCTTGTGCACTTCATCACACAGTCCCAAAAAAAA
>CM046387.1:24237870-24292870 GCA_025413485.1 Ficus microcarpa | reverse complement strand
CGCATCTAGTTCTTGTCTAATCGCCTTAATTTGACGAGCGATGCTAAAGCGGAACGCAAGTGGATTGGATCTCGAGAAGAAGCGGCATACCTTTCGACCGATGCTTCCGTGCATCTTCACCACTTCTCGCCTGAGTAGTTCGCAGTCGAATTCACCCAGCACGTCCTGAGCATCGAGGAAGACATCTTTAAGGCGCCTCAGCCAGACTCTCAGCTGTTGGTTATCATGCTGCTTCTTCTCGGCATCTAAGAGCACAGCTTTTACCGTGGTCATGGTCCGCTCAAGCTTCTTGAGGTCGTCTTTCATGCCCCATGCCAAGCTGATCTCTCCGTCGGCGGCAGTGGCCACCCTCTTCAAGACTTCTATGGCTGTTCCGTAAAGGACCTCCATGGTAGCGCCAGCGGGGTATCGTTGTTGTGCTCCGGACGAGTTTTTGAACTATGAATGTTTTGTTTTGTTTTGTTTGGGAGGTCAAGGTCAAGGTCTGCTGAGAGGTCAGCACACTTCTGTGTTTATGCTTTTTGCGATGACTTTCCAACTCATAATTCCGTTGACTAGTTGAGAGATATGACTTTTCAAAAATAAATAAAAAATTGCAATATGGTTCAAAACGACTTATCGTATTTATTTATTTTTTCAATTATGTTTTGTTCCTTTTTTTTTTTTTTTTAAGAAATATAATTAAAGAAGGTAGTAAAGGGGAGATATATATATATATATATATATATATATATATATATATATATATAAGGGTAGAAGATGAATCAGAGATGTTGAAGCTGGGCGTCAGAATGGGAAGTTAGCGATATTTTTATTTTTTATTGTGGGGAGTACTACAACGAGACTCCCTTACTTTTCCTCAAAAATGGGGTAAAAATTTTAAACTGCTAGATTAATGAACAATTTTGATGGCACGAGTATAATACTCGTGCGTGCAAGCACGGGAAAGGAGGAAAAAGATAAATGAAAAAAATTGAGTATCAAATAATAAAAATAATTGGTTAAGATAAATAATATAGTCATAATAAGTATATTTTTTTTAGTACTTACTATTATAATATTAGAGTATATACATTTATGTTTATATTAAAATATCAAAGTTATATATACAGACAAACAAATATAGATATATGTTTACAAATATAGGTGTTGCAAGTCAGACATTTTCACTTGAAATGTTATCAACCGTGTTTAATTTTCTCCAGCTTTTCTTTTGATCTGTTATGGTGTAAAAAAATTAATTATTTCATATTTATCAATAAAATTGAAATAAATATGATTATATAATATGTAATTATATACAAAAGATAATTATACCTTGTTTCATTTCGGTTTTTGAATGAGTCAGTTGAAGATGTTTAGATTTCTATTGAAAAATGTTGTTACTGAGAGCTGAAATACTAATAAATATACTTATATAATAGTTTGTAATTTATGCATATATATGTTGAGTAAGGAAAATAAAAATTTTTGAAACAAATTATAAATATTAATGTGCCTTAATCATAACTCGGTGGGAAGATGGGATTTGGTGGTGGAGGATCGGGCGTCGTCAGAGGAGGAAGAGAGAAACGATCAATGGGCGGGCGGAGAGAGAGAGAGGAGGTATTTGGAAAAAATAAAAATTAATTAAACAAAATGGATAAATTAGACCATTTAACTAAATAAAAAAAAGTTAGACTATCTATTAGATTAGGTAGTAAACTTAGGTAACCCATCCCAATTACTCTATTATTGACTTTTTGTTTATTTGGAATATTAAATGTGAAATAATATACATTTATAAGTCAAGTATTGCTACATAATTTAAGTTTTTTCAAAAAATCTAATTGAACTTTGTAATTTTAAAATTTTAGAGAGGCAAACTAGTGACTTCATTGAAAAAATTAATATGAAGGGGTAGGAAAACTAAGGAGCTTATTGGGCCCGGGGCGGTGCAACAAACTCTTTATTGGTTGAGCACTCTGCTCTTAACACTCAACCACAGCTTCACTCTGCTCTCCAAGCATCTTCTTCAAGTCAGTTCAGGTCTCTTATTTTCTTCCCTTTTTTTTTTTTTTTTTTTTGGAATAACGAACTCTTTATTTAAAGAAAATCCGGTACCAGGAGCCACTCTATTAGTGTTCCTAGGTTTTAAATCACAAGATAAAATCAGGATAACAGTTACCAATAGCTCTACTATTTTTAAAAAAACATCAACAACCATCCAATGTGGCGAATTTCGGGTCTTTGAAAGCGAATCCACTGCCATTTGCCCTTTTTTTTTTGTAATAATATGTTCGATTCCTTGAAAAGAAATTATCTTTTTATTTTATTTTATTTTTTGGTGCTATGGCTAATTTTAGATGTATCTTTTAATATTTTGACTGAGATTTATGCTCCGTTTGGATCACGTGTCCATTTTCAAAAAGGAAAATTTTCTTGTTTTGGATGAAAAATTTGAGAATAAGATGGTGTTTGGATGTGTAAAAAAGTTTCGGATTTGGAAAACAAAAGGTGTTTTACAAAATTTTCCTATTTTTCCTATTTCGGAAAATGGATACCCCCATACAAACAGGGGGATGTTTTATACAAATATTACAGATCGCTCATCAGCCTAGTGTACATGTACTGGACACTCCAGCTGGCGTACTTGTTCCAAGTATCCCAGGTATAGAGACGGGCGGTTATTAATCTATGTTCACTTTCCCTGCAGGGTTTGTAAAAGATTCTGTGGTTGGAGAGGAGCGTATTGCTGAATACTTACTTGCAGTTTTAAATTCCCGAGGCACTCCCCTTCACTGGAGGCACTGGAACAATAGGACAGCAGAAGGGATTCGATATGATGCTGTTGAAAAAGTGGAACACAGTCTTAAAGATCTTCGACCAAAGAGGAGGAAACCACCAAATACGTCTAGTGTGGCGTACACAGAGGTAAAACAAGTTTTATCTTTAATGGCATAGAGTTTAATTAGCTACAGGGAGATGCGTCATCTCGTGGTTGATAGCAGTTTTAATCTGCTCCTCAAAATATGATTGGTCGCGATTACACTAACTTTATAGTTGAGAAAATGCACGGGCTATGAATGCTTTTCCATGGGGTTTCTTTCACTTTCCATGGCAGGATTTCCTTGGAGGAACTCGTAAAACAGGATATAAAGACAAAATACGACTCAAACGCCAATATAGTATGCATACAGCATACAGCATGCAGGCACGTGTGCATCAACTGAGAAATAAATTAAAATGAATCTAGTTCCTATTTCTTCCTGGTATTTGATCGAAAAGAGGTTGTGTGCCCTGCTAACTTCTGGGCAAATTTTATTTTATTTTATTTTTATTTTTATTTTTATTTTTTACACAACCTTCCATGTAAATTTACCGCAACAACTATAAGATAGCCGGTAGGAGGATTCTACTACTAGTGAAAACTCTCGTTGTTAATACATTCTCATGTTTATACCCGGAGATCATCACACATTGCTTTTAATGCTATTCTTTCAGGATCTTGTAGCTGAAGTCCAACACGCATTGTATTCGACTCTTTCAAACTTTGATGGGAATGTAGAAGAGGAGAGTGACTTAGAGGGACTTACAGAACAACAATTTGAAGCACTACAGAAGGCGCTAAAGATACCTCACAAAGTGTCTGAAGCTCGATTAATGGCATCAAAAATGTTTCTAACACCGTTTAGGACAGGTAAATTTGGTCCTTTCATCCTTGATGCTGTTCTTGACACTGTATCTTCGAAATGGAATATCATATGGGTTCTGTGAGGACCCTGTATTTTTTCTTTTTATCTTTTGGTTTATATATTTATTTCGTGATGCAAATTACATCGAATAAAAAGTATTTATAAGAATGTGAGGAGCTGGACAAAAATTCTATTGTTCAAATAATACGCTACGTCATTGGACATAGTCTCTCTGCACAAATATTAGAATTCAAATTCAATGTTGACCAATAAAACAACCTAAAATGAAAGATTTGTAAGAGAACTTTGGTTCTTATTTGTGAGCATTTTCTTTTATCAATATAGAAGGTTATATATATGTATCCAATATTGATAACTACGCGTACACACATGGTTCAAATTTATTAATAACTCCAATCACAAAAGCACACACTCATTATTCAAGTATTTTACAGAGTGAAAGGGAGATATATGAATATATATGTTTATAAATACACACGTATGCATAATATTGTTGAGAATACGAATTGAACACCACACAACACCAACATTAGAAAGCAAAGGGGGCACTTGAAGCTTACTCTCGGCCAGCTTTAGGCTTCTTATCGCATAGCATACAAGAGATCTGCATATGAAGACATTTCCGATTAATGAAAAAAAAAAAAAAAAAAACCAAATGTGCAAATCAGGAAGGAAAAAAAAAAAAAAGAGGAAGGGTAAATTAGGAATGAAAATATGAGACAATTTACATTTTATTCAAATTCATAAATAAATTGATTAGTGTTTATTTCTAAAATCGGTGTTCAAATTTGACTATTTTGTGTAAATACTAATTCTAAATTTTTTTTATCTGTGAGCTACATTTTTTTGCAGATATTTGAATATGCTTTCCAGACACAGCACATACATATATTTACATCTCTATTATTTGTATGTATACATTAAGATGACATACATTTCACTGGGGGTAGATTGTCAAATTAAGTACTGATAATTTCACATTAAGTTAATCTTAGAAAACAAAAGGAAAGAGAAGAAGCAAGAATAGGATATGGTTAATTCTATATAATTAAGTAATGTTTTCCCTTCTCTGAAGACAGTATTCGTGAACACGTTGGCTAGAGAAATTCAGTTGTAGATAAAAAGAAATCAATATACATATACATATACATTTATATATCCCTAATATGGTATGAACTGCACATCTGTAATATATATATATATATATATATATATACACATAATGTAAGCGGAGATTTTTACCAAATTAGAAATAATTGAAATTGGACATATATAACGCGTACCTAGTCATCCACAGAAGAACTACCAATCTCAAGGTTGGGAACATGAGCGATCATTGACCAATCCTCACCGACTTCAGGTTTGCATCTTTCTTCCAATGTTTTGCAATCACGAATTACCAAATGCGTTAGGGACGTGAGCGGTTGCATCCCCTCTGGTAGAGACGACAATTTTGGGCAGCCTCCAATCACAAGTGTTTGAAGGGAGATGAGATTTGGCAGCCACTCCGGCAACGCTACTAATTCGGGACAATCATTAATAAGCAAAAACTGTAGGGTGTGAGTGGCTCCTTCTAGCCACTGTGGCAAAGCAGTCGTCTGTGGTAATTCATCAATCAGCAAGGTTTGAAGACCCAACTGCATCACTTGATTAAGTCCGCTCGCCAAGTCAAGTTGCTCACATTCTCCTATCATGAGAGTACGTAAAGTGGTACAAAATCTCATATCATGTGGCAAGGATCTCAAATTTTTACATTCATAAATATACAAAGCCCTAAGAGATCTCAAGCGTCCAACTCCATTTTCAGGGAAGCGGGTTTGTTTCGTGGTTATTAGAAGAGTTCTAAGGCTGACCAAGTTACTTATATCTCTTGGTAGCTCCTCAAGTTCTGAACATCCACCAAGGTATAGAGTTTGCAGACTTTGCAACTGGCAAATTGAGTCAGGCAATTTCTTTATCTTCTTGTTTCCCCATAAGCTGAGATATCTCAAATGCTTGAGGGTACCAATTGAACTTGGCAACACCTCAAAAGACAAAGCAGTTAAATCAAACAGTCGCAAGTATTTGACTCTTGAGATGCATGTTGAAAGGAAAGACTCCTCAATATTAGGCTTTTCATCTGTCTCATAATTGAGGAAAATACTCCGCACTTTTTTTAACTTCTCCAAATTTGGTACAATTCTTTGTCCATTGCCATCCTTCATAAATATCCTCAAATGCCTCATTCTCTCATTAGGGGCAGTTTTAGTGTGAGAATTCATTGTGGAGTGCTCATATTTGATGATTGAAGTTGCAAGATCATGAATTAAATCATGCATTTCAAAATCCTTACCCAAATGGGAACTGATTGGGGTATCTCCAAGATATTGAAAGAAAGATCTATTGCATAGCTCATTAAAACACAATTTTCCCATGTCTTCCAACTCCATTTTGTCATCAGGTAACTGAATGATGCCGAGTGCCATCCAGAAGTTGATCATCTCCAAGCTTGTCTCTCGAACATTCTTCGGTACAAGAGAACAATAAGCGAAACATTGCTTCAAGTATGACGGCATTGTGCTATAACTTAATCTCAGTGCAGATAAAATAGGATCATTTTGTTGTTCTTTTAACTCCCATATCTCGTGATCCCTAATATATATCCATTCACTTTCATCAGTTTTTGAGCAAAGTAAACTCCCTAAAGTCTTCAATGCCAAAGGAACCCCTCTACACTTCTGCACTATTTGCCAGCCAATATCTTTTAGTTTTGGAAATTGGTCAACCAACTGTTCGTCTCCAAATGCATATTTGAAAAACAAAGACACTGAATCATCTTCAGATAGACATTCTAAATTGTGTGGTGGTGTTGTGCCCATGACTGAGGAAACCGAAGAATTACGTGTCGTCACTATGATCTTGCTTCCCTTGCCACACGCTGTCGATAACAAATCTCTCACCTCGTTCCACTTCCCACGATCTTCATTCCATACATCATCCAAGACAAGCAAAAACTTTTTATCCTTTAAAGTGCTTCGTAAGAACATCTGCAGCTGATCCATGGACAAGTTACTTATATCCATTGTTCTTTTCACGACTTGATCTATAGAGAGATTCTCATTGGTAGCACCACTAGTTGCTGTAATTGCAGATTTGAGAATCTCTTTTCTCAATTCAGCAACATTGAAATCCAGTGGCACACAAACCCACATTTTTAAGTCAAACTCTTGTGTAACTCTGTCATCATTGTAGACTAACTTGGCAAGTGTAGTCTTTCCTAGGCCCCCAATCCCAACTATCGAAATAACAGAGATAGGATCAGCATCATTCTCCTCTTCCATCAACGTATTTATGATCTCTTCTTTGACACTCTCTCTTCCAATGACTTCGGAAGGCCTAACAAAGGAATCTGTTAACTCCCTCCTCCCTTCCAAGACATGACTCTCATCATGATGCTCTTCTAGATGGAAATTAAACCTATCCTTAGCAACCTCATCTAGTTCTTGTCTAATCACCTTAATTTGATGAGCGATGCTAAAGCGGAACGCAAGTGGATTGGATCTCGAGAAGAAGCGGCATACCTTTCGACTGATGCTTCCGTGCATCTTCACCACTTCTCGCCTGAGTAGTTCGCAGTCAAATTCACCCAGCACGTCCTGAGCATCGAGGAAGACATCTTTAAGCCGCCTAAGCCAGACTCTCAGCTGTTCGTTATATTGCTGCTTCTTCTCGGCGTCTAGGAGCACAGCTTTTATAGTAGACATGGTCCGCTCAAGCTTCTTGAGGTCGTCTTTCATGCCCCATGCCAAGCTGATATCTCCGTCGGCGGCAGTGGCCACCCTCTTCAAGACTTCTACGGCTGTTCCGTAAAGGACTTCCATGGTAGTGCCAGCGGTGTATCGTTGTTCTGCTCCGGACGAGTTTTTGAACTATGAATTGTTTTGTTTTGTTTGAACTCTCTCCTATTGTTTTGTTTGAGAGGTCAAGCTCCAGGTCTGATGAGAGGTGTAGCGCACTTCTGCATTTATCCTTTTTGCGATGACTTTCCAACTCATAATTCCGTTGACTGGTTGAGAGAAATGACTTTTCAAAATAAATAAAAAATTGCAATATGGTTTAAAACGACTTATCGTATTTATTTATTTTTTAAATTATGTATTTGGGAGAGAAGTTTTGCGTATGTTTTGTTCCTTTTTGTTAATTTTTTTTCTTTCTTTTAAAAGAAATGGAATTAAAGAAGGTATGAAAAAAAAAAAAAAAAAAAAAAAGAAAAGGTAGAAGATGAATCAGAGATGTTGAAGCTGGGCGTTAGATTGGGATCTTAGTGATATTTTTATTTTTTATTATGGGGAGTACTACAATGAGACTCCCTTATTTTTCCTCAAAGATGGGGTAAAAATTTTACACTGATAGATCTTATCTAACAGTTTGGATGACATGTGTACACGAAATCTCTTGTACATCCCATTACATATGATTATGCGAATGATTACCAAAAAAAAAAAAAAAAAAATTCCTTCCTAAATCTTCTTCTCCGCAGCCATCTGGGGTTGCTCCGACAGTGTCCATGTGGCCACCCCTGCCAAATAATTGATGGTTCGTGAGGAAAGGATGGGCCATCAATGGCGCGAAGGGTGGAGATGGAATCTGGATTCCGGCTCGGATTGCGACGTCAGGAAGGCCGGATCTGAGAAACGGCAGGCGAGCTCGCGATGTCTGCAACGGTGGCTAAGGTTGCGATTTGACCTGTGGGCGGCTCGACTCGTGCTGGGTTAGGACGACGGCGGTGGCAGAAGGGCGGCCGGATAAACGTGCATATATATATATATATATATATACACACACACACATATCTGAAGAAAAGTGGGAAGCCTTGTTTCGAAGTTGTAGTAGTGATAGATGCCCGATGTTTTGGGTTGGTTTATTTCGAGGCTTTATTTATTTATTTTGATTGGTAAGCTTCCAACACCCATTTTATTTTGAGATTAATTATCATTTTATTGCTCTTTAGTCATTTCTCACCATTCATTCCTTTTTTTTTTTTTTTTTTTGGGTGACGTTATAATCATTGTTTGAGTACTGTGTTTAGCGTAACTGGATTCGAATGTTGAAAGTTAATTAATTAACAAGTTGATTTTCGTTTTTTATTTTTCATTTAAAT
This sequence comes from Ficus microcarpa, assembly GCA_025413485.1. Classification (NCBI taxonomy): domain Eukaryota; kingdom Viridiplantae; phylum Streptophyta; class Magnoliopsida; order Rosales; family Moraceae; genus Ficus; species Ficus microcarpa. The sequence continues at coordinate 24,284,035 of CM046387.1, read as the reverse complement.
ATTTGAGAGTGAATTTGCCTGATGTACTCTTGCATAATGTAGTTTTGATGGTTGTTAAATAAGAAAACAATTGATTGATATTGAGATTTTCCATTTATTATTTTCTCCAACTACATGTCCTTTTAATTAGAGGCAGAGTCACAGATTCTTTTCAAGGGTGACGTTAATCAATTTAAATTTTAAAGTAATTATATTCTTTTTTTTCTTCTTATATAAACTTTGTAATTTAATTTAACTATCTTTAAAAATTCCAAAATACAAATTTAAATAATACTATTATTGAATTTTTGTTTATTTGGGGTGTTAAATGTGAAATTATATACATTTATAAGTCAAATATTGCTACATAATTTAAGTTTGATTAAAAAATCTATTTAAATTTTATAATTTTAAAATTTTAGGGGGGCAAACTAGCACTTCATTGAAAAAATTAAAATGAGAGGGTAGGAAAACAAAGGTGCTTATTGGGCCGGGGGCAGTACAACAAACTCCTTATAGGTTGAGCACCCTGCTCTTAGCACTCTGCCACAGCTTTTAACACTCCGCTCTCCAAGCTTGCTCTTCAAGCCAGTTTAGGTCTTCTTTTTTTTTTTTTTTTTTTTTTGGAATAACCAACTCTTTTAAAGAAAATTCGGTCGGACCATGATCACTAGGAGCCACTCTATTGGTGTCTTTATGTTTTAAATCAAAAGATAAAATCAATTGATCTAATATTAAAAAAAAAAAAAAATCAATAACCATCCAATGTGGCAAATTTCCACTGCTATTTGCCCTTTTGTTTTAGTAATAACTAGTTTAATGTCCGTGTGTTGTATAGGATAGCAAAATAAATAGAAAAATAAATAAGAAAATTAAATAATATTTACTAACGACAATTGGTTATGATAAATAACATAATTGTAATAAATTTTCAAAAACATAAAAAAAAAAAAAGTTTTCAATAATTCTCTTTACATTCTCATTCTAAACCATAATTATCGTAAGCTAGAAAAACAAATTAACATAAATCACAAAACGAAAAACAAAATATATAAATATGAGGGAAAAAAACAGCTAGAAATAACTTTTAAGAATCAAAAACAAAACAAACAAAGAAAAAAAGCAGAACATACTTATATTTTGGTCCATCTTTTATGTCTTTAATTGTTTTTTTTTTTCTTTTCTAGGATCTCCATCAATCATAAAAATATAAACTAATAATAATAATAATAATAATAATAATAATAAACTTTTCTCCGGTGTTGCATCGAGAGAGATAGATAAATGAAATGATCATGAAAATTAAAAACAAAAACAGAAAAAAAAAAAAAACAAAAGGAAAAAAAAAACTCAGAACGGGGAAAAAGATTAAAGAAAAACAACAAAATCAAAAACAGATTCTATTATTTTTTTTATTTACTATTTTTTACAAAAAGGAAAAAAAAAAGAAATAAATTTCAGTTAGATTATATGCATGCAAAACATAAAAATTAACTATAACATCTAAAAAAACAAAACCCAACAAATGAAAAAGCCAAAAAAACCAAGCACAAATTGAAAAAAAAAAAAAAAAAAGAATAAAAAAATTTTGAAAATCAGAAATGTGGAAATAAAAATCATTAAAAAAATTATAAAATAACAAAAATACGAAGAAAAGATGAATAAAAAACTGAACTTTAAAGTTTAAATATCAAAAAGCAGAAGAAAAAAAACAAAAACAAAAGGAAAAAAACTCAAAAGGGGAAAAAAAGATTAAAAAATAACAAAATCAAAAACAGATTCTATTATTTTTTTCATTTACTGTTTTTTACCAAAAAAAAAAATAATAATAAATTTCAGTTAGATTATATATATATAAACATTGCACTTAACACATCTTCAAAGGACAAAATTGAAAATGCACATTAAAAGAGTAATAATGTTCAGTTACTGTAGCTATAAGAAAAAACAACTTCAAAGGAAAGGCAAAATCATCCATAAATAATTTTAGAAGGACAAAGTTGTCCCAACACTGTAGCAAGCAGTAAAAGTAACTAAAGCCCAAGGATAAAATTGTCAATTGATTAAAAAAGAAAGGGTAAAACCAGCATAACATTGTAAAAAAAGAAAAAAAAATAAATGGTAATGAATGGCAAAAAAGTTATAACACTGTAGAAAAAACAGTAAAACTTTGCATTTTTTTAGTATATTACAATAATATATTTGGTTCCTCGAAAAGAAATTATCTTTTTATTTTATTTTATTTTATTTTTTGGTTATGCGGCTAATTTTAGATGCATGTTTTCATTTTCATATTTTGACTGAGATTTATGTTCCATTTGGATAGCGTGTCCATTTTCGAAAAGGAAAATTTTCTTGTTTTGAATGAAAATAATGTGAAAAAAATTTTCCCTGTTGAAAACAAAAGGTGTTTTATAATGAGAAGAAATTGTATTAAGAACAGTGCATTGTAAGAGGATTTTAAAAAGATTTTTTTTTTTAAATGATACTGTACAAAAGTATGTTTAAAAATGAGATTTTTTTTTTTTTTCCAAAATGAGAAGAAAGATGGAAAAAATTCAGAAAAAATAAACTCGTTTACAAAATTTTCCTATTTTTCCTAGCTCAGAAAAAATAATACATCCCATAATGAGGATTGTATCATTTTAGTGGCCTAAAGGCTAAATCTTAACTTATGTGTGTAAAATTACAATTTAAACCCCATTTAAGATCTTTGTAACAAAATTATTTTAATAAAAACATCATTTGAGAAACGCCTTTCTGCCAACTAATGCAAATTTGAGTACTCTACAAATTTTGTGTTTCATGTGAAAATGATTTTCGTAGTTGTAAAAGTGTTTCGGTTGTTTTAAAATCTTATCGAAAATCAACTTGTGTTATAGATGTTTTGTAAAAACAGCTCCCTTCACAAAACTTGTAGATCTTTTCAAGATCTAAAAATTTCTATATTTTAAATTTAAAAACTACTTCTAATCTCTAACAATGTCATTTTTAATAGTTTCCAAAATCACGAGGTGTATGTGCAATAGTTGCAATGAAAATCACTCCTTGGAGCCCTTTCCGAAAATCACATAAGACTATATCGTAGAGTCGTATTTGTCATTTCGTCATAACAAAACTTCTAGATATTGAGAAGATCAACAACTTTCATGTTCAGCGTCATGCCAAAATCAAACTTTCTTTTACTATTTTGTAAGAAAATCAGTGGTTAAAAAGTTGCAAAACAGGTTTTTTGTCCGTTATCGGTTACTTCCTTATTGGCACTAAAATTGCATCTTGCAGACATTTTTATACAAATTTGTCTTGACGAAAACCTTTAGGTTTCAATGAGAACTAAAACTTTTACAATTCGATGAGAACCTAATTCAGCTGTTAAAGTACTCGTTTTGATGACAATCCGTGGCTGGGCAGCTTGAAACATGGTCTTAGAGACATTTTGAGACAGTCGTCTCTTGAAACTTTTAGATCTGGAGTAGATCTAAAAGTTCTTTGAAGATCTTCAAGTCTAAAAATGTCATTTACTATGTTGTTTAGGCTGATTTTGGTGACTGATCTAAATGGCAGTTTTTTTTTAAAAAAAATGTTGTTTAGCTTAAACAATTTCTAATCATGTTCTAGAGCATAAGCCATAACCATAAATCAACGTAAACATAATCACCCCTTAGATCTAGAGCCATTCAACATTAAAATTGAAAAAAACAAAATATAAAACTTATTACAACCCAATAACAAATTCCTATACATTGGTTCTAAGCAAATAAACTTGGGAAGCTTAAGGAAGTGGTTCAGGATAATACCTTTGAAGAACCTTAATGATTTCCCAGGGCTTGGACGCTTAGAAAGGGAAGGAATGAAAGAGAAATGGGCCGTCTTTTTGCTGAAGAAAGGAGGTGAGAAAAATAGAAAATGTGGGCTAATGGAGCCTTGGTTCTATATATAGGCATCCACTAATTTTTTGCTTAGTCTTTCTAGCTCACTTAAGCTCTAATTTAATGTGATATTTTGCTAAGAAATCAACGCCCAAATGACCTTAAAAAATTCGGATTTCCCAGCTGAAGAATGGCTGAAAATTGTGACAAATGCTTGTCATTCAAGGAACTATTCATGACATCACCAATACAAATTTCACCACAAAATTTTGACACTTCTTTCTCAATCGATTCAAGGACAGACGTTTCTTGGTTTGTTGGCCTTCCTAAAACCGTGGGTTGGCTGCTGTTAAAGGACTCAAAATGCTGCTCTATGTTTGTTCTTCAGTCTAAACATTATCCGGAAGCATTTTTGACAGTATTTTCGGACAGTATAAAATATCAATTTTGCTTTAATCTACAAATAACTGATACATTCATATTCTGACTATTCCATATGGTCTACAATTGTATTATGATAAGACACTATTTGGTTGTCTGAAATTGCAGTACGAGCTAAGGTTATAGGTAATACCGTTTTGCTCGGATTTCCAAATAACTGATGTTTTCATTTCCTAGCAGTGTCGTAGAGCTCATAAGTGCTCTTAACTTATTAATTGGTCATAATTCAATATTTGACTACTTGAAATTGCAATCCGAGACAAAATTACACAATTCGGGAAATTTTTCCGAATAGTGACGAAATTGACCCCAATTGCTTATTTAGAGTTTTAAACCTCAAATTGGATCAAATTATGAACTTATTGCATCAAAACCCTAATTTCTCCGGTATTGTACTAAATTCACTAACTCAAAAATTATACTGGTTGGGCTAGGGTTTTCCATTCTTTTACTGACTTGGTGATTCTCGTACTTAGTTATTGACTTTCTAAGCTTGTTCATACTATTCATACATTTGGTCTAATTAACATACAGATTTTGCACGTTATGCTAATTTAGCAATTGGCACAGTATTACACTTATACTGTGTACTTTCTAGATTATATTGGAAATTTTCATGAACTTGATGTCCAATTATTATCTAAATGGAAAACATTTCATGTGTACTTTAGTAATGAAAGTTTTCCAAACGTAATTCAACTCGGTAAAATTATTGTAATGTTAAATTGCCTTGCTTGTACTATTACTGACATGAAATTGGAAATTATGAAATTTGGGATTTGCTACCACAAAATTTATTTTCCCATCAGTACATGAGATTGCTAGAAAAATTCCGGACTTGACCTCTTTCCAACTAAGGTGCTAAGTCTGAAAATTTTCCGGACAATACATCCATTGTTTTGATTCAAAATTTAAGTGCAGAATGGATGTGTTCTTCGTTGCTAATTTAGAACGGTGGAGATTTGAGTTTGAAATCCTCGTTTGAACGTGGAAAAAGTGAAAGCATTCTGTTTCTGCTATTCTTTTGGTAATTTCAAATATTAATTGCTGCCACGCACGCAGCCATCAATTTTGTCGTACAGTGGGGTCGGCATCGTACAGTGGGGGCAGGGTTTCCACATGTTCGTAAACAAGACATCCTTATGAACATACAATAAATGAACATCAATTTCATATTAATTTTTAAGGACTAACCGAAATGATATATTAATTGTCATTTTTATTGATGAATATTTAAAAGATTATCAAATTAATGTATTATGATGACAACTTATTGTTAATGTAAGTTCATGCTCAAATATATTTACACTAATAATAAAAAGCACACACACGGTTCAAATTTACTTCAATCACAAAAGCACACGCACAATACTTAAATATATTACGAAGTCAAGGCAGATATATGAATCTATAACTTCATCGATACAAGCATATGTATAAATTGTCTATAATTCAAACAGAACACCACACAATACCAACTTTAGAAAGTACTGGGGGCACTTGAAGCTTCCACTCGGCCAGCTTAGGCTTCTTATCCCATAGCATACAACAGAACTGCGTACGAGGACACTTCGGATTAATGCATAAAAGATTATTTTAAAAAAAATACATTGAAAACAGCTCACAAAGTAACATGAAAAAAATAAATGAAAATTTTTTTTATTCATTTAACTTTTTGTCTAACATGAATATTTGTACATTATCGACATCTGGAAGAAAAAAAGGCGTGTGCCCCTTTTCAGATAAGAAAAGGCTAGCTTCTTGATATTTAAAAAAAAAAAAAAAAAAAAAAAAAAAAAAAAACAGCAATTAAAGAATTTCTTTCGATCGACACATTTCTCGAGTACTCGTTACAATAGTGTTATATGGTATAATTTTTTTAAATCTGAAAGCTACCTTTCCCAACAGATACATCAAAATGCTAACCACATATTTCATGCACATGCATGTTCTCTATATCTAACCATTTTGTTTTTCTTTTTTTTTTTTTTTCCTTTCATACAAATTAGCTTAAGTGGCGATGTTGTCAATTCAAGTTTATGATACATTTTAGTGGGGGACCAAAAAAAAAAAAAGAAGAAGAAGAAGAAGAAGAAGCCAATTTTTGGATTTTGGGTGTAAATAAAGCTTAAGATATTACTCCATCATGTCATTTAGCCAGCTACCATGTTCAATTATATCCTTCTAAATTTACATTTCTATATAATATGTTTTCCCTATTCTAAAAACAATATACGACAAATATGGATATATGCTACCCTTTCTTGAAGATACAGAAATGTACTCTCTTTTTTATTTTTATTTTACAGAAACCGTCGTGTAAAAACAATATGCGCTTATTTTTATTTCTTCAAGTTTCCATAAACCGTCGTATAATCTTTGAGATTACACGACTGTAATCTCTGAGGTTACATGACAGTAAACCGTCGTGTAATCTTGGATTCACGCGATGGTTTTTATAAACCGTCGTGTAATTAGGTTTTAGACGACAGTTTTTGTAAAACCATCGTACAATTTCCGTCGTTTAAGTCAACTTTTGTAGTAGTGTCTTCTCTTAATGGAATCTTTAATTTTAAATATTATACAAAAAAGAAAAAAAAAACTGAATGATAAATCCACACATTTCCGTAATAAGAAACATAGTTCAAATTCAAATTCTAAATTAAAAACAAAACAAAAAAATTTTGCCTATGTACAGACATACTTTGTTCCCACCAATTTGCCAATCGTTGGCGAGAACCGGTGGTACACCAATTAAATAGAGAATACAAACAACAACAATAAATCATATTAATAATATGGTCGTGCATGGCTCTAAATCAACAAAAAATAAAAACACAAAGACTCGTGGATTTAATAATGAAAAGACCCATCTGAGTGCAAGCTGACAACCACATGGAAAGCGTAATATATGTGTCTATATTATAAGTATATATATGTAGATGCTGAGAATCTGCTGTCAAAACTTTAATCAGAGTTAGTAAAATAAAACGAAATGAGTAATCAATTGGGTCCTTGAATATCATTTATAAGATCCATAAAACGCCATAATCGTAAAATAATCATATCAGAAAAAGGTAAGGAATGAAAACAACAACACTGAAATTTAAAGAGGTTCACCAAATGTGTGCTATGTCCTCTGTCTGTGTGGTCTCTTCACTATATATGACTGTTTTTGAATACAATGAGTTGTAATTTCTGAATGTATCTGGACAGCATAATAGTAAGCCAAAATCAGAAAAAGAAAGAAAAGTCCCCTGTCTGAAGGGAGTTTTCCTCTATTTATGGAGAAAGAATAGTGGGTCTGAACCCGTAATTCGTGGTGAGTGATTTTCGCTCAATGTCTTTTAGGGGCACATGTAAGAGCATAAGTCATGATGTGGACTTAACGGTTACTGGGGTGAATTTGATCACAGATCATGGGCTTAACAGTTATCAGAATGAACTGATATGACGTCATCATCGATCGTGAGCTTGGCGATTATCAGAGTGAATTGATATAATGTCATCATCGATCATGGGCTTGGTGATTAATGGCATTAGCCTTTGCATTATTTGTCAAGCACGAACGACGAGCGATGGAATGATTTACCATCAAGTCCCAATTTGTTGCATCGCTCATGGTTTATTTTAGATTCAACGTTCGTTTTATCATATTTGAACGAACTGATCTGTTGACTGAGTGTGAACAATCATCAATCATGATTGGGGGAATTGAGATCATAAATTGGGTCAGGTCCAAATATACAAATATATCCAATCCTGTGATCAGGAGTTCGTTGTTCGTTCAACAAGCTTTCGAAGGCTAACGGTATTATGGGAAGACGAAGTCTTACCCCAACAATAAACATGGAAAAAGAACCAATAAGACAGTTATAGAGATTATTAAAACAAACCTATAAAATAGCACAAAATAGAAAGATCTTGGTTTCCTAGTCTGATGAGAGATATTTCCGAGGGAATATCTTGTCGTTTGAAGATAGTGTTTGCCTTTTGGTATCTAACTAAACCCTAATAATACAGCTAATTAATAAATTATCGAAATATTATATATAAGTTGGTTTTAGATATTTGTTTAAGCTTCATCCAGCTAAATATCCCACATAAGATATTTTGAAGATATTTTTGTTTAACCATTTTAACAGCTCCTAATCAAGGTCCACGTGGCTCAACCAAGCCCTATGAATAAAGTAATAAAAATGGCCATCGACGTGGAGCTACATTTTGGCCTACGTCAATGACTTGATTATTAATATATTGTCTAATTATTTTTGCATGTGATTCTCTGCAGCGGCCATTTGTAGTCACTGAGGGAGTGTGGCATACGAGTCTGTTGTCCTTCAGACGACACTCGGCTATGGCAACTATACCTATAGGTCAGTAACACATCAGCAACACACGGTGCCATGTGAGGCCGCGCACATGCGAAGAAGTATATATAGTGGCCATGCAATTATAATATGTATGTATAGGTATATATATGCATAGAGAGAGATATAATGAACGTATAAATGATCAAGTAATAAGATATTTTTGAAGACTGGACAAGTGTCGATCGTTTCTTATTTGCAATGGTATCACAACTTAATAATGATCAAGTTTTCCTTTATTGTGTATATAGAGCGGCTGGTAGTGTGTGTTTATATATATACATATATGTACACAATATATACCAAAATATTCATTGTCTACCATATATTAATGTAAACATCTAATAATTTTGGAGCTAAAAAACCTTTTATTTGGGGAAAGTGTGAAGTGTTGTTGTTGACGCTAAGAGATATTTATGAGAATTATGGATAATGATTGTCTACTAATTCTTATCAGTTCAATTGTTTTAGGGATTTGTTGAGAGGTTGATAATTAAGTGGTGTTCTTCCTCTTTCTTTTTCCTTTTTCCTTTTTCCTTTTTCCTTTTTCCTTTTTTTTTTAAATATTTTTGTCAACGACATCAGTAGATGAGCCAGTCTTTTACATTAATGGGTGTGCGTATCAATTATTTTTTGAAATTACAATAATAAAAGTAAAAGATATAAAGTTCAATGAAGATATTTATTTATATAAACTTCATGTCACAAAAACGAAAGAATTATAAAATTTTAAAGCTTATTAAACAATATATATATATATATATATTGGGCCAAGATGTGAAGATAACATATTTGATTTGCATCATATAAACTTTATGTTCTTATGGATCCTTAAATGAAAAAAACAAAAAAACAAAAAACAAAAAACAAGATAACAAGTTAACATTCAATAGCAATAAAACGCTAAAATTTGACAGAAGAGACAATTTGGCAATTCCTACACTTGGTGACAAATTTAATATTGAAAATACCATTTTTCTACCAAACTACTAAATTAATTTTTCCTTGACACGTTAATTTACATTGTATAGGAGATACTATAAAAGTATATCTTTATGAATTCCAAGACTTAATAATAATATAGATATGTTAAGAACATTGTTAAATCATTATACTACAAAACACGATACCATATCAAATATACTATTTCTACACTTCAAAAAAAAAAAAACAAATATAACGTGAACTTAAATCAACATAAACTTTTAAAAGTAAAGAAAAATTAAATTAACAAAAAACATAAACTTCTTTATGTTTTTCTTTTCTTTTCTTTTCTTTCCCCCCTCATTGATGATCATAAATCGCATATGAAGCCGAAATGAGCGAGCTGAGCTCTCCTCATTATTTGCAAACCTGCATCAACACCAGTAGAAAAGAGATGGCGATCGAGTACAAAATCAGATAACTGAAGAAAGAGATTAGTGGAGATAGTATTGATCAGAAAGAGGTTAAAAAAAAAAACAAAATATATTTGTATATTTTTATTTATTTTGTTGCTTTTCTTGTGTGTCATCGTGTCAAACAAAATATATTCATATAGCATGAATATAGAGAAAATTATAATAAATCATATTTTTATAAGAATAATTGAAGTAAATAGCAAAAGTTTTAATGGTTGTAGACATAGTTAATGACTATTTTGCACTTAACTTAATTGTTCGAATCCAAGTATATTTATTTATTGTGTTGCTTTTCTTGTGAGTCATCATGTCAAATAAAATATATTCATATCGTATATATGAATATAGAGAAAATTATATTAAATCATATTTTAATAACAATAATTGAAGTAAATAGCAAATGTTTTAATAGTTGTATACATAATTAATGACATTTTCACATTTAACTTCATCATTTGAATCCCTAACCCTTAAATTTTTTTTTTTTTTCATTTAAAACAAAATTTTAAAATAGTTGATATAAATAATAAATTTATTAGGTAAATAAAAAATTTATTAAGTAAACAACACAATCATTAGGTAAATAACAAATTTACACCAAGTAAACAAATCATTACCTATTAATTTTTTTAATTTCTACTATTTATTCTAAATATTTTAAAACATACTATTTACTTTAACGATTTACATCTCCCATTTAACTATAATTATTTTAATGGATTCTTAAATATAACTATTTTGATCAATGTAATATAATATTATTAAAGGATACGAAAGAGGGGAAATAAGAACTTAATTTTTAAATTTCTCGTTCACACCCCCAAACAATTGTAAAAGACACAAATTGATGTTAAACATCATATCATACACTAATAAAAGTTGGATTTATGAATATGAAATTTACATATGGAACCCACTTTTGTAGTGGGTGTGTGTATATATTTACACACATTTGTTGAAAGAAAAGTCCAAAAAGTGAATAACAGACGGCAGACTATCATTTATGTGGTTGTTAATCTCGATGCTATTTCTATATAGGGAAGAAAAAAAGAAGAAGAAGAAGAAGAAGCTATTTTTATGTAAGAAAAAGAGTGAAAAAAATCTAATTGTGATTTTTGCTCTAAGTGTATATTTGCTTTCGTTGTCACTATTAAGTTTTATAATAAATAAAATAAAATTTTATTAAGAAAATAATTTAAAAATTACTAAACCATGATGATTAGATGAAAAAAATTAAGATATCAACTTATAGTAATCAAATGTTATATTTAATATTTTGTTATATACTTTGGTGAGAAATTTATCATCAAATTTTGCATGTAACAAGTTTGACATAACAAAATACTATTATTATAGAGACTACTTTTTTTAATCAAAATGTCAAAATTTATCATTGATATCAATTAAAGACTCCGTTAAAGATGTTCTTAACACTCATCTTGATATTATCAAAGAGAAGGAAGCGTGGGAAGAGCATCATCCCAATCCGCTTAATGTATATCTCAGCTTAAATACAAGGAAGTGTGAGAACATGAACAGGTAAATAATAAGAATACATGGAGGTCATTTCATTCCATATGCCCTATGTTTAGAAAACCTATCTAATTTTAAATATTGAAAAAGTTTTACAAAAAAATATTTTTCTCAACTATTTCTATCATTATCTCATTTTAAAATAGAAAAACTATCTTAGCATGCGTTAAGTGTTAATGTTTAGATTGTAAAATTTGGGTTTAAATTGAATTGTGCGTTTGATAAGATTTTTAAATTGTTGGAGTTTAAAAATATAAAAACTTAAAATATGTTCAAAAAAACAAATATTAATATGGAACTTATTTCGTTCGTCTCAAAATTCTATACAATTAAAAAAAAATCATCTTATTTGAATTTATATACGTAGAATTATGAATTTTTAAAATTCGAATCACAAAACTAGGTGAATAGTGAAATTGAAATTGACTTAAAAAAAAAAAACAAAAATTAAGTTATACTTTATGATTCAAATCTTAACACTAAGCACCCTTTATTTTCAAATTTACTTTATATCATACCCTTTTGAAAAAGGAAAATGAGTTTTTTTTTTTTTTTTTTTTATTACGTATCATGAGTTTTTAAAATTTTTCTTATTTTAAACAACTTTTTCATTTTTAAAAAGAATTTTTTTTTACACATTTAAACATAATCATATTTTCAAAATAAAAATTCTTTTCCGTATTTAGGTAAAAAAAAATTTTTTTTTTTTTGGAGATGGATACGTGTCCGAACTGTGTCTTACTTACCTCGGAAAGGCGAAAACTAGGCTGACGAGTAAGCAAACTCAGGATCATTTGCACTCGGAGGATTGGACCCGCTTAAACCCAAAACCCCCTGCACACAAAGAGCTCAAATTTTCACCTCCGAAAATTCATCATCAACCACCGGAAAAGAAGAAAATGGCGAAGAAGTAAGAAGATGGGAAGAGGGTTAAAGCTGGTGGGAGAGATGGCCTTCAACGTCGGCGGCGGAGCCAACAACTGGTTCCCCGGCCATATGGCCGCCGCCACCCGCGCCATCCGCGACCGCCTCAACGTTGCCGATCTCGTCCTCGAAGTCTGCGACTCCCGCGTCCCTCTCTCCTCCGCCAATCAGGACCTCCAGCCCCTCCTCTCCTCCAAACGCCGCCTCATCGCTCTCAACAAGAAGGACCTCGCCAACCCTAACATCATTCCCGTTCTCTCTCTCTCTCTCTCTATAATTTTCCTTTTTTTTTTTTTGGTGTTTTTTTTTTTTAATTTTTTTGATTTTTGGTCTGATTTTTGTAGAAATGGATTCGATACTTCAATTCGTGCGAGCAAGATTGCGTTCCGATTAATGCGCACAGCAGGAGTTCTGTTCAGAAGGTTGTTCCGATTCGATACGAAACGTTTCGCGGTGTTTGTTCGATTTTGTTGCTGACATTTGATAATTTGTTGTTGATTTTGTATGTGTGTGATGCTTCTGGAGCTTGTGGAGTTCAAGTTGAAGGAGGTGATTTCGAGGGAGCCTACTCTGCTTGTGATGGTTGTTGGCGTTCCTAATGTTGGCAAGTCGGCTTTGATCAATTCGATCCATCAAATTGCGACGTCTTGGTTTCCTGGTAATATTTTGTTCGATTTTCGGGTGAATTTGCAAACATAACTGCTTGATTTGGATAGAAGAATTTGATTAGCAAAGTGATCTCCTTTTAATTTTTAAAATGAACTCCTTGCTAGGCCTAGTGTTAAAGTAAGTTGTGCCTAAGTCACTCTGTGAATTAAAAATTTCTAATTTTTGTGTAGTCATTTTGCAAATAAGACAACCTATTAAAGTTTTCGTCGTTATGACTATGAAAACGCGAATTATTGGTCGGTTGTGTAATACGCCATGATGGATTTTGGCAACGATAGTATTGTGTGTGTTTACTAGTGCAGGGGAAGAAGAAGCGAGCTATAGTGGGTCCGTTGTCTGGTGTGACTCAAGACATTGCTGGCTTCAAGGTAAATTTTTTGTTGTTGTTTCCCTTTTCTTTTGATAACAATATGTGGTGTTTTTGTAAAGGAACCATTTTGGAAATTTTTTTGTTCTGCTAATGGCTAATTTTAGATGCATGTTTTTATAGTTTGGCTGTGATTTAACAAATTTTATTCTTATATTATAGATTGCTCATCAGCCTAGCGTATATGTACTGGACACTCCAGGTGTACTTGTTCCAAGTATCCCAGATATAGAGACAGGGTTAAAGCTTGCTCTCGCAGGTCAATCCTTTAGGATATGCTGTTGTTATCTCTGTTCTTGTGTTTACTTTGATACTGTATTACCTGCTATAATTATGCACGGGAATTGGAAGCTGTTCTAATGTCAGTTTATTTAACTCTCAAGTGAAAATGTTATGTTCAATGCTGTTCTATGAATAAAAGTTTTTTCACTTCCCCTGCAGGGTCTGTCAAAGATTCTGCAGTTGGAGAAGAGCGTATTGCTCAATACTTACTTGCAGTTTTAAATTCCCAAGGCACTCCCCTTCACTGGAGGCACTGGAACAATAGGAGAGCAGAAGGGATTCGATATGATGCTGTTGAAAAAGTGGAACACAGTCTTAAAGATCTTCGACCAAAGAGCAGGGAACCACCAAATACGTCTAGTGTGGCGTACATAGAGGTAAAACAAGTTTAATCTTTAATGGCATAGAGTTCAATTAGATACAGGGAGATGTGTTATCTCGTGCTTAATATCAGTTTTAATCTGCTCCTTAAATATGCTTGGTGGTGATAAGACTTATTGACATAAGTTGAGAAAATGCACGGGTTATGAATGCTTTTCCATGGGGTTTCTTCCGATTTCCGTGGCAGGATTTCCTCAGTGGAACCCTTAAAACAGGATGTGACGACGAAACACAACTCAAACACAAGTATACTCCTCTTTGTTTGTATGTGCATGCATGCATGTGTGCATCATCAGAGAAAGAAAAACGAATCTAGTTACTATTTCTTCGTGGTATTTGATCGATGATAGGGCACACAACCTTTGTGTGCTCTGTTAACTTCTGTGCAAATTTTTTATTTTTTATTTTTATTTTTTTTAACGCAACCTTCCATGTAAATTTACCGCAACAACTATAAGTTAGCTGGTAGGAGGCTTCTACTACTAGTGAAAACTCTCGTTGTTAATACATGCTCATGTTTATACCTGGAGATCATCACACATTGCTTTTAAAGCTATTCTTTCAGGATCTTGTAGCTGAAGTCCAACACGCATTGTACTTCTCTTTCAAACTTTGATGGGAACGCAGAAGAGGAGAGCGACTTGGAGGGACTCATAGAACAACAATTTGAAGCACTACAGAAGGCGCTATAGATACCTCACAAAGCATCTGCAGCTCGTTTAATGGTATCAAAAAAGTTTCTAACACTGTTTAGGACAGGTAAACTTGGTCCTTTCATCCTCGACGATGTCCCTGACACTCCATCTTCTTAATGGAATATCATATGGGTTCCATGAGATCCCTTTATTTTTTTTTTCCTTTTATCTTTCAGTTTATTTATTTGTTTTGGGATGCAAATTACATGTTGCGTAATTATAAATAATTAGTATTTATATGAATGTGAGGAGCTATGACTAAACTCTATCGTTCAAATTATATGCTACTTCATCGGGCATGGTCTGTCTGCACAAATAAAACGGGAAACGTAAATCCAAACCAGAATAAGCAATTGAAGATCAAGACACGTGGATATTTCGAATTCAAATTGAATGTTCATCAATAAAACAACCTAAAATGAAAGATTTATAAGATAACCTTCGTTCTTACTTAGATGGCTATGGATTAAAATTACAAACGAAGATTAAGTTAGCTAAGGGTGTTTAGAATTCAATTATTCAAACCAAAAAGATGTTCTTATTGTCGATTTCAATTGATCGAGACTTCTGTTGACTGGCCTTCTGTTGAATTTAGAACTCGAATATATATGGACAGAGAAAATTGAGATTGGAAAACGAAAGAAAAAGAAAAGTACGATATATTTATGAAGGCTGTTGATTTTTTTCCCCCTTTCTCTACACTTGGAAGAGAAGTAATTAATTCTGGATTGTAGATTCGTCAATCAGTAGGAAATAGGGAACAAAGTTAAAACATCGTTTCGAGTGAAATGGTAGTGATGGTAGAATGTTGTAGCCTTTCCGTTGTACTGTCTGTCCGTATTTCAATATCCCTTGTTACTTGCTTGTCTGCCAAACACTAATCTGGTGGCTAAGTTGGGTCTGCTTCTTGCCAGCATGCGAGAGCAGGGCTTTAATGGTTGAGATGGTGCACTCGAGCTGCTTCAAATCACGCTTTGCGCCTCGTACCAATGAAAACTCTGTCCAAGCAGGGGATCCCAATTTCTCCCAGAGTTATACATACACTATTCATGTCATAAAACAACTTCCATGGTTGGTCTTCTTTTGCTAATTCAGAATGGTGGTGATTTTGGGTCCCGTTGCTTGAAAATATTCTGGTCTTTTTTGGCTGTCTGGGATGTGATCCTCTATAACATTGCAAAATACAATATTATAGGCTGAGTTATATTCGTGGTATTCTATTGAATCAATTTGATTGCAACATTTTAAATAAAATAATCAGACACATACATGTGGTCTTCTTGAACTTTTTTTAATATAACTTGATAAATATTCCAATAACCAAAAAAAAAAAAAAAAAAACCGCAAATAGACCGTTTTATAAAAATGCTTAAAGTAAATAGCATTTTTTTGAAAATGTTTGAGGTGAGGTAAATAGCATATTTATCATAAATTGTTTATTAACAAGAATTTTTTAAGGTAAATTTGTTGTAAATATATATTTCGTAAGTAAATTATTTTCAAAAATATGATATTTAGTGCAAATATTTTACTTTCAAAAATGTTGTTAATATAATTTTGTTGTGATTAATACTTTGTAAATACATCATTTATCATGAATATGCTATTTATCAACACCAAAAACCTTTTACCATCACCTAACAAATTGTAGACCAATTTCCCTTTGTCTTAACGGAAAGAAAAAGAAAAAAAGAAAAAAAAAGGCACGAAACAAGAACATTTGGCCCAATTAATCAAGGTGGAACCAAAAAAAAAAAAAAAAAAAACAGAGGCAAAATTGGGGGGCAGCCTTGTCCTTGTGAAAAGTGGTGGACTTTTCATCTTACAGGAAGATGCCCTCGTCTGAACTTCCTCGAGTATTTACCTTTCAAAGTATATATATATATATATATAAACACACACATGTTGTAAAAGTGATGGAATCATTTATCTTAAAAGTTGTAATTGATGAGAGGATCACAATCAATTTATTTAAACACCACTGGATACTAGATTAGAGAATCTATTCTGAGCACTATTTATTTGGGTTTTTATTTTGAATAGTCCCTTATGAATATGTGGGTGTACCCAATAGACAAACTCAGACACTTTTTCGGGACCCAAACTATATAGACCACTTCTCAAGTTAAATATGCTCTAGCATCACCATCACTTGTCAAAGAGAAATTAAAACACTCTCAAATGTTGAACATGGGAGTTTCGACTCAAACTCCTCCCCATCCATTTGCTGAGTTAGTCTCAGCGGGGTGTCTTCTAAAGGCTAACTTATTTGTAAGCATTTTCTTTTATCAAGATCTAAGGTTTTATATATGCATCCAATATTGATAACTACGCGTACAAACATGGTTCAAATTTATTACTAACTCCAATCACAAAAGCACAAAACCATTATTCAAGTATTTTAATATATAAGTTAACAGATACACACATATGCATAATATTGTTCATCATACAAATTGAACACCACACAACACCAACATTAGAAAGTAAAGGAGGGTACTTGAAGCTTACTCTCGGCTAGCTGTAGGCTTCTTATCACATAGCATACAAGAGATCTGCATATGAAGACATTTCGGATTGATGAAAAAAAAAAACCGAAATACACGAATCAGGAAAAAAGTGGAAGGGTAAATTAGGAATAAAAATATGTGACAATTTACATTTTATTCAATTTGTAAATAAATTGATTAGTGTGTATTTTTAAAATCGGTATTCAAATTTGACCATTTTGTAAAAATAATAAATTCTATTTTTTTTTAATCTTCCTTGTATAAATTTGAACATGCTTACTGGACATAGCACATACATGTATGTACATTTGGGGATGTCATTTTTTTATCCACACGTGCGGGTATCCGCCTCTTAAGGGGTGGGTATGGGGATAGTATATGAGTATGTGGGTGAGTATGGGGGGTTAAGATTAACCACCTATGCAGGTGTGGGTGGGGGTGAGGAAGCTCTCCTATATTCGCACTCAACCCACATATCTTCCCTTATAATAGAAGAAGAATAAAGTAAGTGTTTAAATGATTTTGTTTGCTTTATGAATTTAGTTTTATGGATTTCTGAAATTTGGATTTGTTTTTAATATTTCAATTTCATTTTCAATTATGACTATATGTTGTTAAAATTTATGAAAACTTTAATAAAAGCTATTTTATTTTATTTTTTAAAAAATAATTCTTGATGAGTAAATGGATAGGATATGTATATAGCACCTTCAACAGGTATTATCCGCCTTCACATTAAATTAGGTGGGTATGAGAGGTAAAAAAAGGGAGCGGGTATGGGGGTAGGGGAGACATACCCACGCCCATCTCGCCTCATTGCCATCTCTATGTGCATCTATATTTTATAGAATCGGGGGTGTTTGTTTACCATTTCATTTTAAACTAAATTGTACTTTTTTCATCATGATTTTTGTCTTTTTCTGAAAAAGTTTTTTGTCTTTTATAAAAAATTTTTTTGTTTTTTTATGAAAAATTACTATTGAAATTTAAAAATCTTAACCTTAACTCATTCACCAAACACCTATATGTCTACATTAAGATGAGGTACATTTCATTGGGCGTAAATTGTCAAATTAATGAATGCTTTTTTATCCAAAAAAAAAAAAGTCAAATTAAGTACTGATAATTTCACATCAAGTTAATCTTAAGAAACAAAAGGAAAAGGAAGAAGCAAGAATAGGATACGGTTAATTCTATATAAGTAATGTTTTCCTCTGAAGACAACATTCGTGAACACGTCGACTAGAGAAATTCAGTTGTAAATTAAAAAAAATATATATATATCAATATACATATACATATACATTTATATCCCTAAATATGGTATGAATTATGAATTCCAATATATATGTGCATATGTAGACATTTACTTCATGAAATGGATACAAATAAAGCTACGATTTTACTGGATTTCAAGTAATGTGGGCCAAAAAAAAAAAACACTAAGAATAGTTGGATTTGTATTAAAAAAAAAAAAAAGCAAGCAAAATGATTAAAAAAAATATTTGTTTTAAAAAAGGCGGGCTGGTTATTAGTTAGTGGGTGAAAAAAATGATAAATTTTATAATTTTATTGTAGACACTTTTTTGGAATAATGAAATTGGTGCAACAACTAATAATTTGACACTTAAAATTTAATTAGTGGATAATTTAAAAAATGGATGAGAAAAGTAGACAAAAAAAGTGTTAATGGATATTTATATAACGTAATGTAATGTAATATATATATATATATATGTATATCTCTGTTGTAATATATGTATATATAGATGTATGTATGTATAATGTAAGCAGATATTTTAACCAAATTAGAAACAATTGAAATTGGACATATATAACGCGTACCTAGTCATCCACAGAAGAACTGCCAATCTCAAGGTTGGGAATATGAGCGATCATTGGCCAATCCTCACCGACTTCACGTTTGCATCTTTCCTCCAATGTTTTGCAATCACGAATTTCCAAAAGCGTTAGGGACGTGAGCTGTTGCATCCCCTCTGGTAGAGATGACAATTTTGGGCAGCCTTTAATCCCAAGTGTTTGAAGAGAGATGAGATTTGGCAGCCACTCCGGCAACGCTACTAATTCGGGACAATCTCTAATATGCAAACACTGTAGAGTGTGAGCAGCTCCTTCTAGCCACTGTGGCAAAGCAGTCGTCTGTGGTAATTCACTAATCATTAAGGTTTGAAGACTCAACTGCATCACTTGATGAAGTCCGCTCGCCAAGTCTAGTTGCTCACATTTTCCTATTATGAGAGTACGTAAAGAGGTACAAAATCTCATATCATGTGGCAAGGATCTCAAATATTTACATCCAAGAATATACAAAGCCCGAAGAGATCTCAAGCGTCCAACTCCATTCTCAGGTAAGCAGGTTTGCTTTGTGGTTATAGATAGAGTTCTAAGGCTGACCAAGTTACTTATATCTCTTGGTAGCTCCTCAAGTTCTGAACATCCAGCAAGATGCAGAGTTTGCAGACTTTGCAACTTGCAAATTGAATCAGGCAATTTCTTTATCTTCTTGTTTCCGTCTAAGCTGAGATATCTCAAATGCTTGAGGGTACCAATTGAAGTTGGCAACACCTCAAAAGACAAAGCAGTTAAATGAAACACTTGCAAGTATCTAAACCTTGAGATGCATGTGGAAAGGAAGGACTCCTCAATGTTAGGCTCTTCATCTGTCTCATAAATGAGAAAAATACTCCGCACTTTTTTTAACTTGTCCAAATTTGTTACAATGCTTTGTCCATGGCCATCCTTCATAAATATCTTCAAATGCCTCATTCTCTCATTAAGGACAGTTTTAGTGTGGGAATTCATTGTGGCGTACTCAGATTTGATGATTGAAGTTGCAAGATCATGAATTAAATCATGCATTTCAAATTCCTGACTAAGATTAAATGTTTCTTGGGCCTTCTGAAGATATTGAAAGAAAGATCTATTGCATAGCTCGTTGAAATGCATTTTCCCAATATCTTCCATGTCTATTTTGTCATTAGGTGACTGAATGATGCCGAGTGCCATCCAGAAGTTGATCATCTTCAAGTTTTTCGCTCGAACATTCTTTGGTACAAGAGAACAATAAGCGAAACATTGCTTCAAGTACGACGGCATTGTGCTATAACTTAATCTCAGTGCAGATAAAATAGGATCATTTTGTTCTTCTTTTAACTCCCATATCTCATTATCCCTTATAAATATCCAATCCCTTTCATCAGATTTTGAGCAAAGTAAACTCCCCAAAGTCTTCAATGCCAAAGGAACCCCTCTACACTTCTGCACTATTTGCCAGCCAATATCTTTAAGTTTTGGAAATTGTTCGACCAACTGTTCGTCTCCAAATGCATGTTTGAAAAACAAAGACACTGAATCATCTTCTGATAGACATTCTAAATTGTGTGGTGGTGTTGTGCCCATGACTGAGGAAACCGAAGAATTACGTGTCGTCACTATGATCTTACTTCCCTTGCCACACGCTGTCGATAACAAATCTCTCACCTCGTTCCACTTCCCACGATCTTCATTCCATACATCATCCAAGACAAGCAAAAACTTTTTATCCTTTAAAGTGCTTCGTAAGAACATCTGCAGCTGATCCATGGACAAGTTACTTATATCCGTTGTTCTTTTCACGACTTGATCTATAGAGAGATCCTCATTGGTAGCACCACTAGTTGCCGTAATTGCAGATTTGAGAATCTCTTTTCTCAATTCAGCAACATTGAAATCTAGTGGCACACAAACCCACATTTTTAAGTCAAACTCTCGAGTAACTCTGTCATCATTGTAGACTAACTTGGCAAGTGTAGTCTTTCCTACGCCCCCAATCCCAACTATCGGAATAACAGAGAGAGGATCAGTATCATTCTCCTTTTCCATCAAAGTATTAATGATCTCTTCTTTAACACCATCTCTTCCAATGACTTCCGAAGGCCTAACAAATGAATCTGTTACCTCCCTCCTCCCTTCCAAGACATGCCTCTCATCATGACGCTCTTCTAGATGGAAATTAGACCTATCCTTAGCAGCCTCATCTAGTTCTTGTCTAATCGCCTTAATTTGACTAGCGATGCTAAAGCGGAACGCAAGTGGATTGGATCGCGAGAAGAAGCGGCGTACCTTTCGACCGATGCTTCCGTGCATCTTCACCACTTTTCGCCTAAGTAGTTCGCAGTCGAATTCACCCAGCACGTCCTCAGCATCGAGGAAGACATCTTTAAGGCGACTCAGCCAGACTCTCAGCTGTTCGTTATCATGCTGCTTCTTCTCGGCATCTAAGAGCACAGCTTTTACAGTGGACATGGTCAGCTCAAGCTTATTGAGGTCGTCTTTCATGCCCCATGCCAAGCTGATGTCTCCGTCGGCGGCAGTGGCCACCCTCTTCAAGACTTCTACGGCTGTTCCGTATAGGACCTCCATGGTAGCGCCAGCGGGGAATTGTTGTTCTGCTCCGGAGTAGTTTTTGAACTTCACTTTGAGTGAGAGACTTTAGTCTCCAATTTGTAATGTTTTTCTTTCTTTAGGTCAAGATCTGATGAGGGTCAGCACTAGCACACTCCTGTATAAAGTGACTTTCCACGTAATAATTTCGTTGTCTGGTTTAAAAATGACTTTTCAATAAATAAAAAAAATAAAAAGCGGTGTCATACGACTTATCGTACTTGCTTTTTTTTTTGGATGAAAGTTTTGATTCTGTTTTGTTCGGTTTCAAAGTTCAAAATAAAAAAAAAAAAAAAAAAGAAAATTCCCGAGATGCTGATGCTGGGTGTTAGAACTAGATCTTAGAGCGGAATTATTTATTATTATTATTATTATTATTTTGGGCTGAGAAAGAGAGGAATGAAAGGAAATGAGGAAACCATATTTCGAAGTTCTGATGGAGAGAGAAGCCGATTTTTTGGATTTGTCTGGGTTCGAACAACTTACGATTTGGAGGTCGATTGGAAATTGCTTTGTCTCGAGGTACTTCAACAATCGGTTGGTATATTTTCGCTCCATTAATTGATTTTTATTTTTTTAATTTTTTTTATTTATTTTTGGGTGACGTTATAATCGTCGTTTGAGTTATGGGCATTGCTTGAACTGAAATATTTCCGTTCAGCTTGACTGAAGTGTTGAGAATGGACGAAGTTACGAGTTAAAATCTGTTTGTTTGTTTGGTTTTTCGTTTTTTTAATGAAATATTTGGTGCAGAATAAACTTTTGATGGTTATAGCATAAACTTTTGATGGTTATTGCAAGTATACCTGATTTGTTATATTATTATTTGAATAAATTACATTTTTTCCCCTGAACTTTGGAGGTTGTCGCAAAATGCCCCGTAGATCTTGGCTGCAACATTCAAGCTCAGGGTCGCCCCTCACCTCAAATCTGCCTGGCGCCTCTACTACTATTCCTTCATTTTTCTCTTTCATTACCTCTATTCCTTTGTGGGTTTTTCATTCTAGGTCCTATCATGGTTTGTTTACATAATTTTTGGGCCAAAAAGATAATGTCATGTCCCCTTCTCCCCTGACCAGCCAAAGCTTTTTCACAATGCCTACAAGCCGTTTGGTGTAATTAATATCTTGAAAATAATCAAGATGTGTATTTTTAATATGTGTGCGCTTCACGCTTCTCCCCCAATTGCTAACCCACCCCCCTCTCTGGCCAATAGTCCACCCATCCTCCGAAGAACTCTCTGTAGAGAGTTAGATATATAGATATATATGTATATATATATATATATATATTTCAACTTTAATGTCTTTAATTCATATTAATTTGTTTCGAGTATCAATAATGTAGTTTTAGAAATCATTAGGATTTTAAAATTAAATTTTCTTCTGATCTTTTGAACTTTTGCTATTAAGGCTTGTTATTAGGGAAAAATGGTCTTTTATCTTAATTCTAAGGGCAACTTAATAATTACACATACAATATCCCAACTCAAATAAGTTTGATTTCGATAGTTTGATTCATGCATGCAAGTTTGCGTTCCAATAAATGCTCACAGCAGAAGTTCTATTCGAAAGGTTGGTGTAATAACTAAAACGACACAGTTTCACAGTTTTGTTTTCTTTGCTTTCGAAGATTTGATAATGTGTTTTTGGTTTTCTGTTGTTTAAGTTGAAGGAGGTGATTACTAGGGAGCCTACTCTGCTTGTTATGGTTGAATTGTCTGCCGTTTCTTCTGATAATATGGGCTGTTTCTTGTCGTTTTGACTAAGATCTTTTATTCACTTTTTTTTTTTTTTTTGGGTACTTTTTAAAGTTACAGATTGCTCATCAGCCTCTCACATACGTATTGGACACTCCAGGTGTACTTGCGCTTACAGGTCATTCTTTTAACATAAAGTTCCATTATTTCTGTTATAATGTAATAACCATTTTTTTTTTAATACCGAATTCTATGGCATACTTACGAGTGCAGGAACTAGAAGCAAGTACCAACATCAGGATTTTTGAGTGTTTTAGGGAAAACAATATGCTGAAAGTTGTTTTACCGAGTAAAATTTTGTCACTTTACATGCAGGGTCTGTGAAAGATTCAGTAAGCATATTGCTCAACACTTGCAGTTTTGACTGGCAAACTAAAGCATGTTGAACTTGTGTTTGGTACTTGGATTGTGTTTGACTGGCAAACTAAAACTTTTTGGAAGGATGATTATTATTATTATTTTTTTTTGCAATTCAAAGTTGCTTTCTTGAAAGATCTTGTCATGGAATTGATCACAGAAATTGTTACGTGGAGTTCTCCACATCTTGAGTAACTATCATCCTCTTAAAATGTTGTCAAAATGTTTTGGGAATATATACTTCTATTTAAAGTGAAGACTCGCGCAGTGTGCTGATGTCTATATACATTCATAAATCCTTTGAATTTAATTTGACTGGATGACATATAGTTTTATCAATGTCACTTCTTCCTGGTATTTTTTAGGTCTTTTAGGACCTAGCTGAAGTCCAACATGCATTGTACTTGACTCTTTTAAACGGTAATGGCAGCATAGAAGATGAGATTGACTAGGAGGGAGTTATTGAGCAACAATTTGAAGCACTGCAGAAGGCGCTAAAGATACCCCACAAAGCGTTTGAAGCTTGTTTAATGGTTCAAAAAAGTTTCTACCACTGTTTAATACAGGTAAACTTGGTCCTTTCATCGTTGATGATGTCCCTGACTCTACATCTTTTTAGTGGAATGCACAAAGAAAACAGGACAAAAAGGTAATAAAACTACATACACCTAGTTTGATTATAAATTAGACTGATCTATATTCAAACCACAATAAACAATTGAACATAAAGACACGGGCGTTTAGGATTCAAAATGTAAAGTTCACAAATAAAATGAATTATAAATTATACACACATGACCTTGGTTCTTAATGAGGCAGATGAATTCAAATCACAAATGAATATCAAGACATGCACTGGTGTTTAGAATTCAAACTGAATAAAGCTTCATATTAACGACTTTAGTTGATTGAGACTTTTGTTGATTGTGGCCTTCTGCTAAGTGCCAGAATGGATAATAGCACTGCAAATGTTGTCGGCAGAGAAACTTGAGATGACAAATCGAAAGAAAAAGAAAAGTGGGACATAGTTATGGATACCATTCATTCTTTCCTTGTTCTCCACTTCTGTTATACACTTGGAAGAGCACTAATATATATGTGTGTGTATATCTAGTTCTAGACTGTAGATTCCTCGATCTTTAGGAAATAAGGAACAAAAGTAAAAACATTGCTACAAGTAAAATGGTAATTTGTCAATTCATTTGCATGCTGGTAAAATGTGGTAATCTTTCTGTTGCCTTGTCCTTATCGTGTCATCTCATTTTGAGTACCGTAGGCTCCCAAAAATTCTAACTGCCAATGGAACACCATCACATCTGTCTTCGATTTGTTTACTAATGTTCGTTCTCTAGGTTCTGGAATTGCTTCTCATGTTCTTTTTCTGAAGCAGATTTCACAAATAAAGACGTGAGACATGCTTTTTAAATTGTAAGTTGGAACAATTTCCATAAGTGAGACATTTAAAACCTCGTGTGGTAACTAGTAACTGTAATTTTCCTTCCTTGTGCTCCATCCATTAACAAGTCTCTCAACTGAAACCATGTGCTCTACAGTGAAATTCATCAAGAGCATTTTTCGTGTCAAGAAATATGTCTACAACCTAATTCAGCTAGCCAAACCCTTGTTTGGTGGTTAAGTATGATCCGTTTCTCGTCAGCATCCAAGTGCACTGCATTAATGGTTGACATGGTGCATTTGAGCTGATTCAAATCTCATTTTTTGTAACTCCTACCAATGAAAGCTCTCCACAAGGAATGGATCCCAGCTTCTCCTTGAGTTCTATTGCCGAGCCATTAGCGAATTCCATTGTTTGGACTTGAAAGCTAAGGCGGGAAAGGATGTGTTCTTCTTTTTCTAATTTCGAATCAAAATGGCGGAGATTTCGAGTTTGATATCCTAATTTGAACCTCGTGGAAAAAGTGAAAGCATTCATTTTCTGCTATTATTTTGGTAATTTTAGATCGTAGTTGTTGAGATTGTGGTTCCTTAATTCAAATAGTAGGTGTTTGTGAAAATTTTGTTTTGCTGTGTTTTTCTTTATTTTCAATCCACGTTGTGAATGTAAGCAAACACAGAGAAATTCCTCTAGGCTCTAGCATTTCCTTTTCAAAGGTTAACGATTCTTTTTTATGAGCATTGCTATAAGCCAATGTGGCTCTAACATATTCGTAAACAAGGCATTCATACACACATGCATATATATGGAAAAATTCTATGAACACTGTCGAAAATAGGACATTAGTTAGGATTTGATTTTTTTTGTTATATGATTTTTTGTTTTTTCAATAATGAAATCCGAGAGTATCTTGGATTGGTTAGCTTGTTTGTTACCTAGTTTATCTCTTAAGTTAGGATATCAAGGATTTTGTTCCCTATTTATTTTGATGTACGTTTCTCCTAATCGCATAAGGAAAAAGGTAATATTTAGTTCTTCCACAACTACATGGTGTCAGAGCCAAGGGGGTGTCTCTAACCCTAATGGCTAAATCGAATGTTCCAAAAATAGCGATGACCGGACTTGGAAGCTCTCCATCCTTCTCTAATGTGGTTTCTGAAAATTCCGGAGGGGGGCATCGATTCTTCCACAGTATCTGCAGTGTTGATCATGTGTTGATGGGATCTTCACTAAATTATGATTCACAAGTTGAATGGTAAAAACTACTTGGAGTGGTCCCGATCGGTCAAACTAGCCATCGATGGCTGTGGCAAATTATGTTATCTAATTGGTGAGATCAAGATGCCGGAAGCAACCGATCCTAGCTTTAAAGTGTGGCGTTCCGAGAACTCCCTACGTTCAGGACTACGGAGTTGGCCTCCCGAGGAAATGACTATCCTTATTACTACAGGATAG
The DNA here is from genome assembly GCA_025413485.1 of Ficus microcarpa. NCBI lineage: Eukaryota > Viridiplantae > Streptophyta > Magnoliopsida > Rosales > Moraceae > Ficus > Ficus microcarpa. Next base: position 24,257,205 of record CM046387.1, on the reverse strand, counting down.
GATTTGATTCGATATAATTATAATTGCTATGCTTAGTATGTGACTCGTTAATTTTTTTAGGGTCTTTCTGTTTCATTCTGCCTTCCTTTTGGATTCTGCTTTTGAGCGAGTTGCAGACCCAGGGTAAGCCTCTGGATTAGAAGCAAGGGAAATCTATAAAGTAGTGACTACATAGCTCCTTAACTCTATGGAGGCTGCAATAGCAAAACCTAATTTGTTTCTTCTGACAGCCAAAGACACGCGGGACTTTGTGTGGGAGACGTATTCCGATTTCAAAAATTCCAATTAGATATTTATATTGAAGTCAAAACTCTGGCAATACAAACAGGGTGACTGCGAGGTTACTGTCTATTACAATGAGATAGTAACCTTGTGGCAGAAATTGGACCAATGCTACGATGACGTCTGCGAGAACAAGAATGATTATGCACGACATATGAAGTAAGAGGAGAATGATCGTCTGTACATGTTTCTAGCAGGTGTTCACCGGAGTTTAGACGAAGTTAAGGGTTGAATTATTGGCCATCGGCCCTTTCCTTCCATCCATGAGGTTTTCAGAAGTGCAGTAGGAGGAGTGTCGGAAGTGAATTACTTTGGGGGAATTTGCATCAAACCTCAGACCGAAACTAGAAAGCTCTGCCCTTAGTCACGCGACATCTTGATTCTAACGGAGTCCTAATGAAAATCTGCTGGAAAATTCACAGGAAGCTACCTCACCTAAAGAAATGTCCCGATGGTCGTGCAATGCAATCTATGGCTGAGTCTTCTCAAAAGAATCAAGTTAATTTGAGTACCAATATCCTTTCACAAAGGACCAATTGGAACAATTGTACAATCTCTTTCAATCGTCCCTACAACGCCTCCTAAGCTAGTTGGTGACTTACAAAAATAGCTTATGAAGCTCGTCTAAAAGGCGCTACTTCTCGTGAACTTATCTTAACTCAACTTAACAAAAACTAAACACAACGGAAATAAATTTACACAATCTCTAAATATTACAAAATCAATCTAGGGAATAGCTTCATAAACTGGCCATAGGATCTCGGACCTTCTTGCTCAGTCAACTTTTAATTCGAATTGGCTACTTGCCTCATCTTCAGAATACATGTATGAAAATCACTAACTATTGACCATCTCCCGAGCATCTTTTGGAAGTCAATCATTTCATCAATAAAGGGAGATTCAAGTCCTAATGTATATGCTCTTCAAAGATACTAAAACCAGACAATTCCTTTCTTTGCTACATGTAATTAAGGGGTCTCCAAATCTTAGGCGTATATATAAATCTTAAGCACCAAGGAAGAAGGACAAGCATGAGTGAAAGAATCTATAAGCAAAAATGTTCCTAATTTGTCGTGTAATTTACTGTCTATAAGCAAAATTACCTGTGAAAACATGTGTGTGGCTAAATTTACTACTTCTTGCGGGTTTCAAGAATTGGGCTCAGGGAGAACAATCGGCACTACTAGAGAATGCAGTGGACTTTGTTTCTTTGAAGACGGAACTTACTCAAGTAACCTAGTCCAACGAATGTTTCAAGTCTCTTTCCATTTCTAGTGATAAGGAAACAATGTTGTGACAGTATAGATTAGGCCACCCCAGCTTTCTTTATTCGAGACAGTTGTTTCTGAATTTGTCTACGAATAAAATTCCATTTTTTTTAATGTGAAATTTGTGCTTTGACAAAACATCATTGAGTTCCTTATACTCCTACCCTTTATAAACCCTCGACACCTTTTTCATTAATTCATATTGATGTATGGGGTCTTTCACGAATTTTTTCTATTGCCAGAAAAAAAAATGGTTTGTCACTTTCATTGACGATCACACTCGAGTTTGCTATGTTTACCTCCTTAGAGAAAACTTGGAAGTGGAAAAAGTTTTTAAAAAAGTTTTACACTATGATTCAAACACAATGTCACGGGCAAATTAAAATTTTTCGCAGTGACATTGGTAGGGAACAATATTTGGGGCCATTTTTTCCCCTCTAAAAAAGGCGTTATTCATCAAAGTTCGTGTAACGATACTCTACAACAAAATGGAGTAGCTGAACGCAAAAATAAAGGCAAGGCAGTACTAAAGGCTACTCATTTAATTAATCACCTACCTTCGAAAATCTTATATTTTAAATCCCCTTTAAACGTTTATGAAACTTTTTTCTCTACCTCTAGGATTACGACTTCTTTACCCTAAAAAATATTTGGTTGTACTGTCTTTATTCATAATGGTGATAGGGATCATGGGAAGTTGGATCCGAGGGCTAAAAAGTGCATTTTTGTCAGATTTGCTCCACATAAAAAGAGTTATAAATGTTATGATCCTATTTCAAAAAAATCATTTGTCACCATGGATGTCTGTTTTTTGGGAAAAAAAAAAAAAAGAAAAAAGAAAAGGCTCCCAATATTTTCACTTATCTTCATGGGGAGAAAGATAAGGAAAATTTGGTGGAAGGAGGATTTTCTCACGATGAGTTCTTTCAACAAAACTTGAATTTTTTTTTTTTTTTTTTTCAAAATGATCTGGTTTTTTGCCACACAGATAATGATTCGGTTTCTCCCTCAAAAACTTTGGAAAAAATAAAGGAGGTGGCACCGGAATTTTTTCAACATATCAAAATTTGGTAGATCAAAACTCGGTGCTACAAATCTCTCAAGATTTTTTTGGACAAAACTTTGAATTTAAATTTGGAAGATAATTTGTTGAATGAAACTGAATCTTCTCCTCAAAATTGTAAAAAAATCGATTCTCAATTAAGGGAAGATATCGTGGAAAAGTATGTTATGCCATGGCAAAAACAGAATCTTCCTAGTATCGAAAATAGAGAAGATTTAGGTTTGAAAAATATCTTGGGCGAAACTATGATAGGAACTCTCTACCAAAGCTTACGTCTAACCCTAGCCCAATCCTGAAGTCACATAGGTACACGGTTAAGGTTCCTCAGTTTCAGTTCAATTCCTCCAGCATGTCATTAGAAAATTTAGATGTTCTTGTAGCTATTAGAAAAGGTAGTAGGTCTTGCACAAATCATCCTTTGTATCCAGCGTGAAAATTTGTGTCCTACAAAAATCTTTTGTCCTTTTTTTCTGCTTTTACTTCTCAACTGTCTTGTGTAGAAATTCCAAAAACAATATAGGGTGCTCTTAAGGTTCCAGAATGGAAGGAGGCCGTATCGAAGAGATAAGAGCACTTAAGAAGGATCAAACATGAGTTGTTGAAGCACTACCAAAGGGAAAGTTGATAGTTGGTTGTAAATGGGTGTTCACTACCAAGTTTAAGTCTGCTGGGACTTTGGATTGGTATAAGGTGAGATTAGTGGCTAAGGGCTTCACACAGACATATGGCATCAACTAATCGGAGACATTTTCGCCAGTGGCAAAACTAAACACCATACAAGTGCTTTTATGACTTGCAGCAAATCTCGATTGGCCATTGCAATAACTAGATGTCAAGAATGCTTTCCTAAACAACAATCTAGAAGAGGAAGTTTACATGGACTCTCCTCCTAGTTTAGCTTGGCATCAGAACTCAAGATTAAAGATCTAGGGCCACTCAAGTATTTTCTTGGAATGGAAGTTGTTCGATCCACCTAATTATTCAAAAGACAAGATATAGGAGAAAATGAATGGGCTGCTGCCTAAGTAAGCTCCACCTGGAATGGATCTACCAAGGGGCTAATAGAAAAAGAATAATTTCAATTCCACCATCTGTTTTTTTTTTTTTTTTTCTTTTCAAAATTTCCCCTTTAAAAAAATTCTTTTTAATTGCCTCCTTGTAACTTTGCCATGGTATCAGCCATGAGGCTTCCGAAATATCTTTTATATCTTTAGGGGTTATGAGGGTAGAATCTATTCTCAATGCTTCTAGGATTTCATTTTCTGGAATCTTTCCAATCTTTCCCTGTGGGTCAATTTTGTTTAATATTTCATTAACGTAGCAAGTACAATGAGTTGCCCAAAGGCCTCTATGTTCCTCCGATATAAAGCTCAAGCTCTCTATCTGTACGGGCTTGGGTGTTAAGGGGGAGGTAGATGGGGATGACAAAGAAAAGTTTGAGGAAGCAGAATAAAAGAATTTTTTGGAGCTTAAGGCGTGACCCTCAGGAGAAGTAGATAGAGACGACAAGGGTGAGCCTTCCGGGCTGGAAGGTGCTGCCTGTGGAATTTCCTAAGTTCCATGTGGTTGCTCCAGAAGAACATATCTGCTACTCTTACCATACCTCTCTGAAACTTACTTCACACATTCAGTTATGGCTTGTTTGTATGAGTTATTATAATAGCTGTTATTATACTCAAACACAATAAATGTCTGGTTTGAGCTAGTACTACAGTGAAACTAATTGAATGTTTCACTTAGTTTGCAACAATTCAAATAATAAATCCAAAATTTCAGTTTTTAATGTATTACACTTATTTTTCTATATTTACAACATTCAAATGGTACTTTGAGAAAAACTATCGAAACTTGTATTTCATTTGAATACATAATTTGAATTATAAATTTGGATGCAAAGATTTGGTTTGAATGAACAACCAAATGTAAATTTTGATCCAAACAAGCAAATAATTTTCCTTTTCTTTTTTCTTCTTCTTCCTTTCTGTCTTTTTTTTTTTTACTCTTCGTCTCTTCTCCACTGTTACGTGTCTACACTTTCGTTATTTTTCTTTGTAATCTTTATTAAAAGTAGTTTAAAATCTGCTCACCAAACTTTATTTTTGGTTTCAAATATACATTAAAGTTTGCAAAGAATTTTCTTTTTCGGTAATTGCTGATGCAGGTCCTGTTTTTGTTTTCAGCAAGAAGAAATTATTCTAGTTTTGCTCTTCCCTTTCAAATTGTTTGCCGACGATGTGTGTATTGTTTTCTTATCATTTTGCCATTCGCTAATTTTAGACGACCATTTTCTTAGCTTGATTGAGATATTTTATTTTCCTTATATATATATATATATATATATATATATATTTTTTAAGAAAAATGCTTTAGAACATCAATAATGTTTAGAGAAATGAATCCCACTGTTATGGGATCCATATTTTATTAGTGAGGGATGTTAAACGTCACTTCACTGATGTTCCCTTGTATTGTTCTTTTTGATATTAAAGTTTTCTCATCAGCCTAGCGTATATTTGTACTGGACAATACTTAATCTGTACTGGTTCCAAGTATTCCAGATATGGAGACAAGGTTAAACCTTGCTTGGAAGTGATTCCTCTTGTCAAAAGTTTCATTGTTTCTGTTCTAATATGATTACTTTTTCCTAATTTTGTATGTTATTTTCTGTGACTTAATTATGAGAAGAACAAGATCAGGATTATGAGTCTTACAATATGCTGGAAGTTGTTCTAAGGAGTAAATTTTTCGGGGGTTGGAGAGGAGCTTATTTCTCAATGCTTCCGGTTTTAAATTCCCGAGGCACTCTGCTCCATTGGAAGCGCTTGAGGAATGGGAAAGCAGAAAGGATCCGATACGATTCAGTCGATAATATTTAAAGTGGAATACAATCTACTCCGTCAATTTAGAGTCTTTAAATAAGATGGAGGAATCGGAAGTAATACAAACATAAGCTTGGTTTCTAATGAGAAAGATATGGATTCAAATTACAAATGAAGACCAAAAACGGCAAAGGGTGTTTTGAATTCGTACATAAGAAGTGTTCATATCATTGACTTAAGTCGACTGTGGCCTTCTACTAAGCGCCAGAATGGATAACAGAACTGCAAATGTGTGTAGAAAGAGAAACTTGAGATGAGAAAACAAAAGAAAAAGAAAATTAAGATATATTTATAGGAAGCAATATTTGTTTTTTCCCTTCCCTTCTATACACTTGGAAGAGCACTTGTATATATACGTGTGTGTGAATCTAGTTGAGTTCTAGGCTCTAGATTCATCCATCTTTAGTAAATAGGGAACAAAGTTAAAACATCGCTAATTAGTAAAATAGTATTTTGTAGTTAATTTAAACCCAGAGCTGATAGAATGTGGTCAGCTTTCTGTTGCATCTACCATATTTCATTATCTCTTGCACTTGTGCATTCTCGCTCATCCCATTTTGATTACTATAGGCTCCCCAAGGTTCTAATTTGCAAATGAACGCGCTCACATTCGTCTATGATTTATTTACTAATGTTCACGCAATAGTATTAAAAGAGGAATTCACGACAATTTTTAACTGTCGTGGAAAGATAACACGACAGTTAAAAAACCATTGCGAAATCCACAGTCATGAAATCCATAAGGAGTTTCCACAATGGTTTCTTGCGAAACTGTCGTGGAATAGACGAAAATGACACCAAATATGGAGCAAAGATAGAGTTTCCATAACGGTTTCCAGTGAAAATCGTCATGGAACACTGACTTTACATGATGGTTTTCCTAAACCATCGTGAAATTTGAGGATTCCATGGCTGTTTGTGGAAACCACTGTGCAAACTTCGGCTTCCATGACCGTTTTCAAAAAACATTACCACGCCATGTTTTTGACATACCTTCCACGACCGTTTTTTAAAAACGGTTATGGAAACTCCATCGAGGAATCCACATTCCGTAATAGTGATGAGGTTCTGGAATTGCTTCTCATTCTTATTTTGAATGCAATGTCACAAATAATAAAAACGTAAAATCCTTCTGAGACAGGCATTTTAAATTGTAATTTGAAACAGTAACCATAAGCGATGCAACTAAATAATTTTACATGCAGTAACTAGTAGCTGCATCTCTACTTCCTTTTGGGTCATCCATTAACAAGTCTCTCAACTGAAACCATTTATTTGCACAACTTGTCTCCTTAGTTTCCGCACTGAAATTCATCAATATTCGTGTCTACAAATACATCAACGAGTTGATCCAGCAAGCCAAACCTTTTGTTTAGTGGTTAAGTATGAACTGCTTCCTACTGGCATCCAAGAGCACGGCTTTAATGGTTGACATGATGCGTTTGAGCTTATTCGAATCTCGTTTCGTAACTCTTACCAATGAAACCTCTCTCCAAGCTATGTTCAAATAGTAATTCTTGAGATTCTGGTTCATTAATTTGATTTTGTTCCTTCTCTCATTCTACGTTGTGAATGCTTAACAAGTTTCTTGTAAGCATTAAATGTTGCGTAATACATTATTGATTAGAGTTTCCTTCGTTTTTTGATAATCCAATTTAAAGCAGCATCAGTACAATCTCAATTACAGATACCTTACTATGTTTAGAGCATGTTTGGTACACCATATTAGTACTTTGTATTTTGTGTTTGGGTCACGGGAAAATTTATAAAACCCCAAAAGATCTACTCCTTAAGTTTCCAAAGAAGATCAAGGAACATTTCATTGATTCATTCTTCTTCTTGTTCTTCTTCTTTTTCTTAATTTAATTATTATTAGATTTTCTAAATTCTTTATCTTTATTCAATTAGTAATTATTGACCCTAACCCCGACCTATGTCACGAAACCAGACCTCGACCTACGTCACAAAACCCGACTATTACCCTGGCTCACAACTCGATCCCAGCCTCTTACCCAAAACCTGACTCGACCTCCATCCCCAAACTTGATCCCAACTCCCGTCTCAAAACTTGACCCCAACCTCGACCCCTTTCACAAAACCCAACCTTGACCCGAAACTAGACCACGATTCCGACCCCGATTTTCAATTTTGATCCTGACCTCGATCCCAATCCCAATTTCGATTCCAACCCTATTCCGAAACCTAACTCCGACCCCGACCCAAACCCATGTCTCGAAACCCAACCTCGGATCCCCTATCCTAAAACCTAACCTTCACCCCGAAACCTAACCTCGACCCATGTCATGAACCCCCCAACCCCAACTCCTATCTGGAAACCCAACCCCTTAACTTGACCTTGACCTTGACCTTGAAACCCAACCCCATCCTCGGCTTGACACCCGATCCCGACCTCGTACCGAAACCCGATCTTTGAATCTTGTCCTAAAATCCGACCTCAAACCCTATCTTGACACTCAACCCCAAAATTTGACCCTAAATTCCCATCTCGAAACTCGACCTCGATTCCGAATCTCGACCATAACCCGGATCATGACACTCAATATCGGACCACATCTCAAAACCTGACTTTGGCACTGAGGTCATAATATAAATTTTATCTTTTGAAAGCTCAATTCTTAATATAATACAATATGGTGACAAACAAACAACATACTGTATTGTATAATATTGTAGTACAATGTAAAACCAAAATGAATAGTCTCGTCCACTTTTCTAATGCTGAATTCTTTGCCCTAGCATTTTCTTTTAAAGGTTTGCGGTTCTTATCCATGAGCATTGCCATTTATCTGCCCATATATGGTTTTAACATATTCATAAAAGAAGACATTCATATGATTTTATCCTAATTTAAATGACATATGAGTTATCATTCTTTTATCGGTTGTTATTTAAAATATTGTTATTTCAATTATTTATATCTTTCAAATGAAAAGATAACAACTTACTAATATATAAATTGATTCTAGAAAGTTAGGACTAAAATTAATATTATCGAATGCTACTCAAATATAAATACATCAATAATGAAAAGCGCACAAACACGGTTCAAATTAATTAATAACTCCGTGCTCAAAAGCGTACACGCATTATTCAAATATTTTACAAAGTGAAGCTATATAAGTATACATATGTTTATGGATGCACCCATACGCATAATATTGTTTATAATACAAATTGAAAAGCACACAACACCAACTTTAGAAAGTAAGAGGGCACTTGAAGCTTCCACCCGGTTAGCTTGAGGCTTCTTATCCCATAGCACACCAGAGAACTGCATATGAAAGACATTTTGGTTAAATGAAAAAAATACATACATTGAAAACAATAGTGTTACAGTAGTGTTATATTGCAAAATTATATATATGTATATGTACACATGAAAGATCTTGTATTCAGTACCAAATACTATTCAACACTTGAAATTTTATGTTTTAAAACTTTAGCAACTAGTTAATTTACTTGTAAATAACAAGCATGAATACTGTCATGTTAGCTACTTTACTATGTTCCATTTTTTCCTGCAAAAGCATTAAAATTCTATATTAAATAATTTTCCCCTCTTTTAAAATGGTGTACAAGAACACGTCAGCCAGCCAGTAGCACAAACCAAATAGAGAAATTCACAAGTAATTAAAAACAAAAATTTGTAATATCAACGGCACATCATCCGAATCTCTCTTTAATAATATATATATATATATATATATGTGTATTTATGTATGTATGGTAAGCAGAAATTTACATAACTAAAAACAGTAGATATTGCACATAAATATATGTAAAGCATACCTAGTCATCATCATTAGACTCAAAGCCAATCTTAAGGTTGGGAACATGAGCAATCTTTGGCCAGTCCTCACCCACTTCACTTTGGCATCTTTCCTCCAATCTTTTGCATTCTTTAATTTCCAAATGTGTTAGGGACGTGAGCCGCTGCATCCCCGGTGGTAGAGACGACAATTTTGGACAGTCTCCAATCAAAAGCGTTTGAAGGGAGGTGAGATTTGGCAGGCACTCCGGCAACGCTAATAATTCGGGACAACCTCCAATAAGCAAAAGTTGTAGAGTGGGAGCTGCTCCTCCAAGCCACTGTGGCAAAGCTGTCGTCTGTGGTAATTCATCAATCATCAAGGTTTGTAGACTCAACTGCTTAACTTGATTGGATCCACCCGCCAAGTCAAGTTGTTCACATTCAGTTATAATCAGAGTACGCAAAATGGTACAAGATCTCATATCATGTGGCAATGACCTCAAATTTTTACAATTATGAATGTACAAAACCTGAAGAGATCTCAAGCGTCCAACTCCATTCTCAGGAAAGTAGGTTTGTTTCGTGGTTATCGAAAGAGTTCTAAGACTGAGCAAGTTACCTATATCTCTAGGTAACTTCTCAAGCTCCGAACATCCAGAAAGATGCAGAGTTTGCAGACTTTGCAACTTGCAAATTGAATCAGGCAGTTTCTTGATCTTCTTGTTTTCGTTTAAGTTGAGATATCTCAAATGCTTGAGGGTACCAATTGAAGTTGGCAACACCTCAAAAGAGAAACCACTTAAATCAAACAATCGCAAGTATCTAAACCTTGAGATGCTTGTAGAAAGGAATGACTCCTCAATGTTGGGCTCTTCATCTGCTTCATATTCGAGAAAAATACTTCGCACTTTTTTTAACTTCTCCAAAATTGTTAAAATGCCCCGAGCATGGCCATCCTTCATAAATATCCTCAAATGTCTCACTCTCTCATCAGGGGCAGTTTTAGTGTGGGAATTTATTGTGGAGTGCTCGAACTGGATGATTGATGATGCAAGATCATGAATCAAATCATGCATTTCAAATTTCTGACCAAAATTGAATGTTTCCTCTGCATTCTGAAGATATTGAAAGAAAGATCTGTTGCATAGCTCATTGAAATGCATTTTTCCAATATCTTCCAAGTCTGTTTTGTCATTCGGTGACTGAATGAGGTCGAGTGCCATCCAAATCCTGATCATCTTCAAGTTAGCCTCTCGAACGTTCTTTGGTATAAGTGAACAATAAGCGAAACATTGTTTCAGGTATGATGGCATTGTGCTGTAGCTTAATCTCAATGCAGATAAAATAGGATTGTTTTGTTGTTCTTTTAACTCCCATATCTCATTATCCCTTATAAATATCCAATCCCTTTCATCAGTTTTTGAGCAGAGTAAACTCCCCAAAGACTTCAATGCCAAAGGAATCCCTTTGCACTTTTCAACAATTTGCCAGCCAATACCTTTAAGTTTTGGATATTGTTCAACCAACTGTTCGTCTCCAAATGCGTATTTGAAAAATAATGACCGAGACCCGTCCTCAGATAGACATTCTAAATTGTGTGGTGGTTTTGTGCCCATGACTGAGGCAATTGAAGAATTACGCGTCGTCACTATGATCTTGCTTCCTTTGCCACACGCTGTCGACAACAAATCTCTCACTTCGTTCCATTTTCCACGATCTTCATTCCATACATCATCTAAGACAAGCAAAAACTTTTTATCCTTTAAAGTGCTCCGTAAGAACATCTGCAGTTGATCCATGGACAAGTTACCTATATCTGTTGTTCTTTTCACGACTTGACATATAGAGAGATTCTCATTGGTAGCACCAATAGTTGCCGTAATTGCAGATTTGAGAATCTCTTTTCTCAATTCAGCAACATTGAAATCTAGTGGCACACAAACCCACATTTTTAAGTCAAACTCTCGAGTAACTCTGTCATCATTGTAGACTAACTTGGCAAGTGTAGTCTTTCCTAGGCCCCCAATCCCAACTATCGGAATAACAGAGATAGGATCAACATCATTCTCCTTTTCCATCAACGTATTAATGATCTCTTCCTTAACACTCTCTCTTCCAATGACTTCTGAAGGCCTAACAAAGGAATCTGTTACCTCCCTCCTCCCTTCCAAGACATGCCTCTCAACATGATGCTCTTCTAGATGGAAATTAGACCTATCCTTAGCAACCTCATCTAGTTCTTGTCTAATCGCCTTAATTTGATGAGCAATGCTAAAGCGGAATGCAAGTGGATTGGATCGCGAGAAGAAACGGCGTACCTTTCGACCGATGCTTCCATGCATCTTGGCCACGTCTCGTCGGAGAAGTTCGCAGCCAAATTCATCGAGCACGTCCTGAGCATCGAGGAAGACATCTTTAAGGCGCCTCAGCCAGACTCTCAGCTGTTCGTTATCATGCTGCTTCTTCTCGGCATCTAAGAGCACAGCTTTTACAGTGGACATGGTCCGCTCAAGCTTCTTGAGGTCGTCTTTCATGCCCCATGCCAAGCTGATATCTCCGTCGGCGGCAGTGGCCACCCTCTTCAAGACTTCTACGGCTGTTCCGTAAAGGACCTCCATGGTAGCGTCAGCGGGGAATCGTTGTTCTGCTCCGGACGAGTTTTTGAACTATTAATGTTTTTGTTTTGTGTGAACTCCTCAAGACTACTTCTACTCTCCTATTGTTTTGTTTGAGAGGTCAAGCTCATGGTCTAATGAGAGGTGCAGCACACTTCTGTATTTATCCTTTTCGCGATGACTTTCCAACTCATCTTTCCAACTCATAATTCCGTTGACTGGTTGAGAGAAATGAGTGTTCAAAAATAAATAAAAAATTTGCAATATGGTTCAAAACGACTTATCGTATTTAATTACGTTTTGTTCCTTTTTTTTTTTTTCTTTCTTTCTTTTAAAAGAAATAGAATTAAAGAAGGTAGGAAAGGGGAGATAAAATAAAAATAAAAAAATAAAAAAGGTTGAAGATGAATCAGAGTTGTTGACGCTGGTCGTTAGAGTGGAATCTTAGTGATATTTTTATTTTTTATTATGGGGAGTACTAGAACGAGACTCCCTTACTTTTCCTCAAAGATGGGGTAAATATTTTAATCTGTTAGATCTTATTAAACAGTTTAGATGACATGTGCACACGAAATTTCTTGTGCATCCTATTACATCTGATTATGTGAATGATTACCAACAAAAAAAAAAAAAAAAAAAAATCCTTCCTAAATCTTCTTCTCCACAGCCATCTGAGAAACGGCAGGCGAGCTCGCGATGTCTGCAACAGTGCCTAAGGTTGCGATTTGACCTGTGGGCTGATCGACTCGTGCTGGGTTAGGACGACGGCGGCAGCAGAAGGGCGGCCGGACAACATGGGTGGGTGGCCGACGAGACCCAGATGATCCTTTGCGTGACACAAATGATCCTTCACGACGTGATATGAGGATCTCATAGGCCTTTGCGTGACCCGTTGGTGATGAGTCTCAGGAGCTTCTTCTCCAGCGAGGAGCTCGGGAGGGCGTCAGCGAAATTATCCATGGAGAGGACGGTTGTTTTGAAATTTTGCTGAAATGTTTTGTAATTTAATTATTAGGTTTTTTTTTTTTTTTTTATTGTTTGGTATGTCTTTTTTATTATATGTGTGTGTATATATTTTTGGTACAGGGGGCTGATTAAAAAAACTGACAGATGCTCGATCTTTTGGGTTGGTTTATTTCGAGGCTTTTTTTTTTTTTTTTGAATTTTATTGGTAAGCTTCCAATGCTCATTTTATTTCGAGATTAGTTATCATTTATTGTTCATTTGTCATTTCTCTCCATTCATTCATTTGTTTTTAGTGACATTATAATCATTGTTTGAGTACTGGGTTTAGTTTAACTGGATTCGAATGTTGAAAGTTAATTAATTAACAAGTTGATTTTCCTTTTTTATTTAAATATTTGAGGATAAATTAGCCTGATGTACACTTAATTAATGTAGCTTTGATGGTTGTTAAAGAAGAAAATAATTAACTGATATTGAGATTTTCCATTTATTATTTTCTCCAAGTACTTGTCCTTTTGTCTAGAGGCAAAGTCACAAATTCTTTTCAAGGGTGACGTTAATCTAAGTCAATTTTAAAGTAATTATATTATTTTTTTTCTTCTTATATAAACTTTATAATTTAATTTAACTATATTTAAAAGGTCCAAAATACAAATTTAAATAATAATGTTGTTGACTTTTTTTGTTTATTTGGGTTGTTAAATGTGAAATGATATACATTTGTAAGTCAGTTATTGCGGCATAATTTTAAGTTTAATTAAAAAATCTTATTAAATTTTATAATTTTAAAATTTTATGGGGGCAAACTAGGGACTTCATTGAAAAAAATTAAGATGAGGGGGTAGGAAAACAAAGGTGCTTGTTGGGCCGGGGGCAGTACAACAAACTCTTTATTGGTTGAACACTCTGCTCTTGGCACTCTACCATAGCTTTTAAAACTTTGCTCTCCATGCTTGTTCTTCAAGCCAGTTCAGGTCTCTTTTATTATTATTATTATTATTATTATTATTTTTATTTTTATTTTTATTTTTGAATAACAAACTCTTTAGTTAAAGAAAATCCGGTTGGACAATGGTCAGCAGGAGCCACTCTATTGGTGTCCCTGTATTTTAAATTAAAAGACAAAATCAGGACAACAGTTACCAATAGCTCCAATATTAAAAAAAATAATAATAAAAATAAAAAACCATCAAATGCGGTGAATTTCGGGTCTTTGAAAGCGAATCCACTGCTATTTGCCCTTTTGTTTTACTAATAATATGTTTGGTTCCTTGAAAAGAAATTATCTTTTCCTTTTATTCTATTTTTTGGTTCTATGACTAATTTTAGATGCATGTTTTCATATTTTGACTGAGATTCATGCTTTATTTAGATCACGTATTCATTTTCGTAAAAGAAAATTTTCTTTTTTTGGATGAAAGTTTTGAGGATAAGATAATGTTTGGTTGTGTAAAAAGTTTTCCAAATTGAAAACAAAATAGTGTTTTGTAATAAGATGAAATGATGTTAAAAATTATGTATTATGAGAAGATTTTAAGAAGATTCTTTTTTTTTTTTTTAAATGATATTGTACAAAAGTTTGTTTAAAAATGTGAATATGAGAAGAAAGGTGGAAAAATTTTGGAAAAATAAACTCTTACAAAATTTTCCTATTTTTCCTATTTTGAAAAATGGATTCCACATGATGCTGTTGAAAAAGTGGAACACAGTCTTAGGGGGTGTTTGGTGAATAAGTTTAGTTTAAAATTTTTAAGTTTCAATATTAGTTTTTTAGAAAAGATAAAAAACTTTTTCAGAAAAGAAAAAAAAATTTTCAGAAAAAGATAAAAATCACGATGAAAAAAGTACAATTTAATTTAAAACGAACTTGAAAATAAACACCTCTTAAAAGATATTCGACCAAAGACGAGGAAACCACCAAATGCGTTGCTCTGTTCCGGATTCTTTGATCTTTACACAAACTCTCCGATTGTTTTTGGTCAAGATCTGATCAGGGTAGCTTGTAAAGGTTATGGTGACTTTCCAACTAAGTGTTCCATTGACTGATTAAAAAATGACTTTCTGAAATATTAAAAAAAAATTTGAATAAACGATTAAAAAAAGACTTTTGCTTTTGTTTTGTTCTGTTTTGTTCCACTCTATACCAAAACTCTCCAATTGTTTCAGGTCAAGATCTGATCACCGTAGTTGAATTCTTGTAAACCCAGGTTATGGTGACTTTCCAACTAATTACTCAATTGACTGATTAAAAAACGACTCTCTGAAATATTAAAAATGGAAAACATGATTAAGAAAAAAGACAATTGCTTTGTTTTGTTCAGTTTCATATATATATATATATATATATATATATATTCATTATCCCCCACTAAAAGTTGTCGACATCTTGCAATATTAATTTTGATATTTGGGACCCTAATTAACCTTTGTTAATGAATATTCGTTATTCATTGGGACCCTAGAATGCATTTTCAATGATTTCAAATTTTGAATACTAATAAAACACAAAAAATACAAATTCGAAATCAACTAGTAAGTAACTAAAAGTTTGAAGTGCACTACTTATAGATATGATAATTTGATCTTGTTCACCATTATAAATGATTTTTGATAATATTTGTTTGGATTAATATATTATCTATATAATATGCTTGCAACGTACAAGAGAGGTGGCAAGACACTGATACGTAACAAACTACCTCCATGTGAATAAGTGATACATTTAAGCTAGATTATACTAGTAAATTGACTCACTGAATATTTTTACTGATGAATTATTATTGTGTAAAACTTTTTTGTGCCAACATTTCAGCAAAAAGGTTGATATTTGAGACAATACTTTACAACTAGCTTCGCTTACAAAATTATTAAGGATTAAAATATATGCCAAGTTGAATATTGATGATATAAGTCATCAATACCATAGATGTTACGCAACAAATTACGTGAAATCGAAATCGAAAATGAAGAGAGAGAGGAGAGAAAAGAGGATTGTAGAAATAATCCTTTTAGTATACTTGTTTGGGATTTGTTCTGAAATCATTTTTTATTTGACAATATTAGAGGACAAATATCTGAATCATAAGACAATGTTTTTAGGATGTGCTTTTTTTGAGATTGTTCTCAAACAACCACCCAAAGATTGCAACATGTACATGACAAGGAAATAGCTAATTTTTTTGTTTTTGCCACGTATTCTTCAATACTTAAATTATATTAAACTTTGGCCCATCAATTATAATAGTACTGTCTTATTTAATCAATTGCACTCCCATGAAAGACTTCAAATGCCCTTTAATAGGGATGGACATAAAATCCAATCATCCAATTTATTCAACCAAAACGGTCCAAAAATCCATCAAAAAAATATATATATATATCCAAACACAATTGGATTGACTTATATGATAATTTAACTCATACAATTGAATTGGATTAGATATTGGATATTTGAATTTTGAAAAACCAATAAATCTAATCTAATCCATATACTTATATTTTATATAAAAATATTTTATGTTATACATCCTATAGCATACTATCCATTTTATTTTTTATTTTTATTTTTATTTTTTACCTCTTTTTTGCCTTTCTCCTTTTAACCTCTTTTTTTGGGCCTTTAAAAAAAAAAACGATAACCTTATATTCTCTCAAAATTCAAAAGAATCAATAGGATTTTTTTTTTTTTTTAAAGATTAATAGGAAATTATTGGAGGCAGACGTAAGAAAAATTATTATCGTTGGTTCAACGATTCATATTATCTCCACTTTCATTTATTTATTTATTGGGAGTTTTATGATGAGGCCTCCCCATTTTACCTTATTAATGGGGAATAAATTTTGAACCGTCAGATTAAAAATTTTTAAAGGGTTGAGATTGAAAAAATGCACAAAAAAATCATAAACCTAACCACACCATATTATCATTTTACAAAACATTTCAAAATATTAAAATAAAAAAAATGGAAGCCCAACCCCCACCGGAAGCCACCTCCACCGAACCCGGCGAGGCCATAGTGGCCATGTTGATGGTACCGGCATTCTAGATCGTTGGCCGCCCATCCCAAGTCGCAAATGGTGGAAGATCTCGGTCTCAATCTCGACTGCGATCTCGTGGTGGAGGCGCTTGGAGCTGTTCGGCGACGGCGAGCACGCAGATTTGAGGTCGGAGAAGATGAGGACCGTGGGATTGTTGTCTCAGCGGTGGCTGAGGAACTCACAGATGGCAAACGAGTCGGAGAGGTCCCTGGAGTCCGAGTTGAACTTGGAGCGCCTTGTGCTGTCGATGTTGCTGGAGGCCCACAACACATTCGAAGCCCGGGAAACGACTACGCCGCCGCCTCTCGCCCTTAGAGATCTCTCCTAGTGCCAGAGGCAACTACTCACCACTTCTCTGGATGTCACACTGTTGCAATCCGCCACCTAAGCCGTCGATCCTTCACCACCACGCGTGCTGTTGAGTCCCCCAACTGCTCACTGGAGTTCTTGGTAGAGGTAGAAAATGGGTTTCTTTTTCCTTTTTTCCATTTTTTTTTAAATTTGCAAGTGTGATCAAGTATCTTGATCTTACAATAACTTAGGTGTATTCATTTAATCCATACCGTTAAATTGAGATCCAACGGTCAAAAATTTAATTTACAGTGACTTAGGTCTCTTGATCTTACAATAACTTAGGTGTATTCATTTAATCCTTACCATACAAATGAGATTGAATGGTCAAAAATTTTTACCCCATTGATGGGGTAAAATAAGAGGTATCATTATAGAACGAGCCTTTATTTATTTTTTAAGATATTCATACAAGTTCTGAGTTTTTTTTTTTAATATATAATCATATAATCTTTGATGTCTTATTTGGTATTGAAATTTAATTCTAATTAAACTGTTTTTTTCATTTCAGTTTTGTCTTTTTTCAGAAAAGTTAACAAAATTTATAATTTATTTTTAAAAAGTCAATCAAACTTCAACTTACAAATTTTATTTTCAATCGGTGAACGAAACGCAAGTTGAGTTTGTTTTTAGAAGAATAATAACTTTGAGTGGAAACATTATTCACAAATTATGTATAGTAGTTAGCTTATGTGTTAATCATATAACATTGGCATCACATGTTCACTAAAAAAAGATATGTATTCTTAAAGATTTGTAATGACGGATGCTAACTAGCTGTTAGTGCAGACCAGACCCCAACGAATTCTTTTCATTTTAAGATTTGAGTACAAATATTATTCACAAATTCATTTTATAAATGTTACTATAATGGTATTTTGAGTTAATTTTTGGATGTAATCCTTAAGGTAACAGTATTTTTTGACCAAATCACTAACTGATTCTGTCCAAAAATTAATAAAAAGGATTATTGTGGTAATATTTTAATATTTAAGGGACATTCCAATTACGAAAAAAAGGTGAGGTATCAAAATTGTACAAACTTAAAAATTTAAGCATTAAATAAACTATTAATCTTAATCTGGGATCATATTTTTGTCTCTTTGTTCATGTAACGATCTTTCACGGACCATTACTATTGACTTCTTATTTAATAATTCATCTTTTATAAAATTACGGAAAATATTAAGTTTCAAATAAAAATCTTAATATAACAGAAAATTTTACTTAGATAATTTTAGAAAACTCTGTAAATTTTTTTTAAAAAAAACTATATCAAAATAACCTTCATAGTTAAATACATATACATATATATATATATATATATATTTTTAAAAATCCATTTCATGAAATAAAATCAAAGTCCATATAAATCATCCAATTAAATAATAATAAATTAAAGTCTCAAAACTTTATTTGAAATTAAAAATATCAATCTCATGACCGTTCCTCCTGTTTTTCTGTTACACATCGTCTCGTTTCTACTCCAAGCTCATCCAATTCTACATCTTATTCTTTCTTTTATTTACACATGAATTAACTTATATAAACAAGGGCTTAGTAAGATACTTAAATCATACAAACGTAAATAAAAATTTTTCTTTTATTATCATAAACATCATCATAAATATAAACATCATTTAAAAAAATTAACTTTTAAAACCGTCATATATTAAGCCCGGTGTTGTACGATCATAGCGTGCTAGTTACAGAAGGAGTAGGGTTGTAAATCCTAAACCAACAATGACAAAAAGTCTGCTCACCGGATATCATCATCAAGGGTGTGGAACGTCATTTTAAAACATACAAATACATATGCATACTTATATATATATCTTTCATCAAAACGTCATCATATAAAAAGTATTATTTAAAAACATCATAACATTATTATCAACATCAAAACATATATTTCTTAATTTTTTTAATTCATGTTGCAAGTGATAGTGTAATTACATAAATACCTTACTTAATATTTTTTAAATTTTTTGATAGTGACGCACGATTGAGGTCTCGGGTACTCACCTTTAAAATCGTTCATGCTAAAAATAATAAATATAATAAAATCAACAAAAGGTCATAATAATTCATTAAACACATC
>CM046387.1:24215801-24237770 GCA_025413485.1 Ficus microcarpa | reverse complement strand
TTCTTGACATCTAGTTATTGCAATGGCCAATCGAGATTTGCTGCAAGTCATAAAAGCACTTGTATGGTGTTTAGTTTTGCCACTGGCGTAAATGTCTCCGATTAGTTGATGCCATATGTCTGTGTGAAGCCCTTAGCCACTAATCTCACCTTATACCAATCCAAAGTCCCAGCAGACTTAAACTTGGTAGTGAACACCCATTTACAACCAACTATCGACTTTCCCTTTGGTAGTGCTTCAACAACTCATGTTTGATCCTTCTTAAGTGCTCTTATCTCTTCGATACAGCCTCCTTCCATTCTGGAACCTTAAGAGCACCCTATATTGTTTTTGGAATTTCTACACAAGACAGTTGAGAAGTAAAAGCAGAAAAAAAGGACAAAAGATTTTTGTAGGACACAAATTTTCACGCTGGATACAAAGGATGATTTGTGCAAGACCTACTACCTTTTCTAATAGCTAGAGGAACATCTAAATTTTCTAATGACATGCTGGAGGAATTGAACTGAAACCGAGGAACCTTAACCGTGTACCTATGTGACTTCAGGATTGGGCTAGGGTTAGACATAAGCTTTGGTAGAGAGTTCCTATCATAGTTTCGCCCAAGATATTTTTCAAACCTAAATCTTCTCTATTTTCAATACTAGGAAGATTCTGTTTTTGCTATGACATAACATACTGTTCCACGATATCTTCCCTTAATTGAGAATCGATTTTTTTAGAATTTTGAGGAGAAGATTCAGTTTCATTCAACAAATTATCTTCCAAATTTAAATTCAAAGTTTTGTTCAAAAAAATCTTGAGAGATTTGTAGCACCGAGTTTTGATCTACCAAATTTTGATATGTTGAAAAAATTCCGGTGCCACATCCTCTATTTTTTCCAAAGATTTTGAGGGAGAAACCGAATCATTATCTGTGTGGCAAAAAACCAGATCATTTTGAAAAAAAAAAAAAATTCAAGTTTTGTTGAAAGAACTTATCATGAAAAATGTGACGCCCCGAACCACCCACCTGACACCCACGCGGGGCCGACCGCGCGGATGCGGGGCGCCGGAACCGTCACATTCATACTTCATACATAACTTGCTTTAAAATGCGGAATAAGTTTTTTTTTTTTTTTTTTGACTTATTATTTTTTTTGAAACTTCTTTTGAGCATCGTTTTAAAACTTTCTTTGAACTTCTCTTTCTTTCTAAAACTTGAGAATTCATCTTAAAGTCTTGACTTGAAGTCCATGCACAAAATCGTGTATCGTACTTTAAAACATTTCATACATAATTAACTTGACAATAACCTACATGAAAAACTTCATAACTTTAAACATATTGCGGAAATTATTGCGTAGTGATATCCCACACCGCCCTTCACTCGCTGCATCATCTCCAAGCCCACCAAGTAAAGCTACAAGCTTTTTATCTCAACCTGCAGTATGGAATATATCTGATGAGCTGACGCTCAGCAAGTACAAACGCGATCTCACAAAACATTTTCAATTAAACATCTTGAAAACATACTTCATCATAAAACATATGCATGAACCATTTATGTTCCATTTATGCATTTCTTTTAACTTTCTTACCTTTCTTATGGGCCCCTTAGTGTACGTACCCTTAACATATAGCGCGCCGCTGGATACAGTTAGATGGGATTGCAAGTCCCTAACTGCACCCAGGAACATAAGTGATTACACCCTCTTACAAAGCGAGAGAGCGAATCCATAACTTTAACATAAAAATCCTCCACTGTGGTGGAGGTTGGTACGACACTTTACTTGTGTATTTTTACCAAGTTTCTTATCATTAGTGAGCATACTTCATGATGTCACTATATCATACATACTTAACATTTCGTTCATAAAACATAGCATGGCATCTTTAAAACATGACATTCTTAACACATGGCATCTTGAAAACATCTTCAAAACATAACATCTTAAAAGCATTTCTACATATCTTGAAACATAGCATATTTGAACATACATATTATTTTTCCCATACTACAGGTGAGGTTTGTACTTACCTTAGGTCCTACGCTCTTGGCGTACATCCTTCCTTGCGATATCTCAACAGGTCCATAATCCTGTTTCAAAGGAGGTGTAAGATAAGATTAACTTATCTCACCATAATCGCGACATACGATGTTGGTATCCTAACCAACATCTATGAGCAATCCTAGATGTGTGTGTTATATGTCCCCTCTAATATCTCTTGTAAGCCTGATTGGTTACTTCCTTTATCTTGGGCTTATAATTTACTTTTCTTGATTCATAATCCATTGGGTTATTATCTCTTCAATAACCCAAGGTCTTAGCCCATCTTATTAATTTTGGAATCCTTTAGGGTTATATTGGGTAACCCTAAAGTCAACTCTTGGTCAACCCAAGTCAACATGTGGTCAACTAAGGTCAACTCCCTTTGGGTCTAACGTTGGGCTATGGGCTTAGCCCCGTAACTCGGATATAATTCCGGTTACCGTTCGTAATCGGCTTGATTACCCATTTTTACCTTAAAACTCCATTTCATTATTTTTGGAAAAACATTATATAATTATCTTCCAAAAATCTCATTTGCTCATAAAAAGCTCTTACTTCATTACTCTTGAAAATACTTGTCTAAAATCATCACTTTCTTTACTTATTGGAAAAATGTGGAATTTCAATTCTAAACTCTTAAAATTTCCACTTCTCTTCTTGAAAAATCTCATTTTCCTTTAACTTATGGAAAATCTCATTTTTCTCTTTAGCTTGAGAGCTTTGGGTGAATAATCCCAAAAACTCTAAAAATTCATTTTCTTAAAACGGGACTTCATAAAATCATTACGGACTGAAAATCGCCATTGGAACGATTTTCGTAGTCAAAATAACATTTTAGAGACACTTTACATTTTTCTAGAAAACGTTTTTGTAAATCAAGTGCTGGAAATTCGCGGATTCCCTGAGCACTCTTCATAAAACCAACCCAGATTAAAAATCGGTTCATTTTCTGAAAAACTTGTCTTCACGAAAGTTGTAGCTATCGAAAAATGCTAAAACTTTCGTGTTTTGCACAAAACCCAGTTCTGGCTAGATCAGTACCAGTTCTCGTTTGAATGTGGGTGATCCTGAAAAACGGAGTGAAACTGGCTCCAGGAGTTAGCCACGGGATTTCATAAAAATGAAGGCCTTTGGAGCCTTATTTTAAGATTCTGTCTGCGCTGTCCTCTAGTAAAAGTTGTTCCGAACAACTTTCGTGTTTTAACTTTTAACCCGTTCGGCCTCTAAGGGCCCGATAATTTCACTTTCCCGAAACTGGCCAGTTTCGACTCCGAAATGGCAGTTCGGTTGTTAATCCGGTTTTACGTCTTAGTTCGCGGATTCTAACTCGACCGATCACATCGGGAGCTTAAACATACATCAAACAACGTGTCTAACGTCCCATGCATACATTCTTTCCCATTCTTTACGCCCATGCAGCCCACAAAACGTCCTATGGGTTGCATTGTTCTATCCTTGCATCATTCATCAACTAGCATCACACACAACCTTATACAAGCAGCCATACATCCACTGCTTGGCAGATTTTTTTTGACCATAACTTAGGGGACTTAAATAACACATCCAGCATGCATCCTATCAATTTTTCAAGCATAAAAATCATGCAAGAAACATCATAAAACAAGCCAACCAAACCCTAATCCCTATCAAGCACATACACCAAATCAAGGGCTATAAAAAGAGATGGACTTATGTCCTTACAAACCCATCTTAAACCATCATAAAAATGCTTATCTTGAGCTTAAATCCAAGATTAGTTTAAGGGTTTACCTTAACCCAAGTTAGGGTTTGAAAATCTTTCTTTTCCTCCTTGGTTTGCTCACCCATGGATTTGGCTCCTCCATGGCTCACGGATTTTGCAAGAAAAATAGAGATCCAATAACTTTTTGTTAGCTTCTTTCTTGCTCATCAAAACCAACTTTATAAGATGAGAAATCCAAGTTTTCTCTTACCTTTTTCCTTCTCTCAAGTCCACGGATTTTGGCTTCAAGAATCATCAAAAATCTTCTCTTGGTTTCATCTTGCTAGAACCGAACTTATCACATGGTTTAGCCATAAATTTTTCCAGATTTTCTCTCTTTCTTTCACTCCTCTAACTCACGGTTTTTGTGCCCCAAAATGGGTCTCCATGGCTCACAAATTTCTTTCCTTTCTCTCCTAGAAAAACCGAAGAACACACATGCTCAAGTTCTCTTGATTCTTTTCCAGATTTTTCCTTCTCTCCCTCCCTCTCTCTCTCTCGGTTTTCTCTTGAAAACTTGCAGCAGTTTGCTGCTTGGAGGATTGCCGAAAGGCATGGGAAAAAGAAGGATTAATTGGCTTGCTTTCCTCCTCAAAGAATGGCTTTATGTCATGTCCCTTTCTCCATCTCTTAGCTGGCCGAATCCAAGGGAGGGAGGGACTGCTTGCTGCCGAAATTAGAAGGGAAAGGAGAGGGGGACAAGTAGCTGATTTTGTGGGGAAAAAGTGAGGGAGTTTAGCTTGCTTTGTTGACCAACTTTCCTCCTTATTTTATGGCTTTATCACATGTGTTGCTTGTCCTTCTTTCTTTCCTCTTGGTGCAGCCGAAAGTTGAAGGGGAATGGGGACTAGGGGCTGCCGAAACTTTGAAGTGGAGAAAGAGAAAGTGGAGTAGTTGGTTGCTTGTCCTTAAATCAAGGAGCTTGTCTCCTTCTTTTCTTGTGATTGTTGCCGAAAATTCCAAGGGAAATGGCATGGGATTTGACTCATTTTTTAACAAAAAGAAAGACTAGAAGATGGGTGAAAAGTGGTTCACTTTTCCCTTGATTCAAGGCTTTATGCCTTATCTTGCTTTTCCTTTAATTCTTTTCTTTCTTTTCCTTCATTGATTGCCGAACTTTATGGGGTATCCAAGGCCATTGTGTCCGGATTTTCTTGGGAGAGAATCCCAAGTTCACATGCTCATTTGGTTAGTTGGGATTGGACTACCATTAGTTACCAAAACCAAGTCATTTTCTTTTCTTTTTCTCTTGTTGTTAGCCGAACATGATGGAGTGTGGGGGAGGCTTGATGGCCGGACTTTATGGAGAAGAATGGGGGCTGTTGATGGCTGAAAAATAGGAGAGCCAAGTGGCATCCTTTGGTTGATGGAGAGGGCTCCACACCTCACCAACTTGGTTCACACATATTCCCTTAAAAATAAGGGTCTTGTTTGCCATTTTTCTTCTTCAAATAATTCATTTCCTTTCCTTTTTGTCACACAAATATTTAAAATATTGTGCTCCATAATTTTGATCCAAAATTCATCCTTGTGAAGATTGAACCGAAAACTTTCTTTCTCCAATTTTTCGGAGACCTTTTTTTTTTTGCCCTTTAATTCTTGATTCGGTGTGCTTGATTTCTAGGGTGGTTTTACGGCTTATTTTTACTTTCTTGACCATAGAAAGTCTTTGCAGTCTCTTCTTATACTGCAATTCATCATTTTTCGATGTCAACATTTTTGACCCGTCCTTGGTCAACCTTTGACTTTTTGGTCGAAGTTGACTTTTTTGGTCAAACCTTTGACTTTCTTAAAATTTCATTCTTTTTCATTCTTTTTCTTTCTTTTTTTGTCCTTTTTGACTCAAAATGCCGTTTACCAACCTCGGCATTTTTTCCGAGTCTCGTAGCCGGTTTAAAAGAAAATTCTAACATTGGCTATTAAAATTACGAATTTCACATGTGATTCATAATTTTTCATGAAAACATCTCATAAACATAGCATGGGGACTTCTAATTTCTAATAAAAAGAGAAATCTTAAGTCCATAAAAATTCCGGGTATTACAAAAAAATCCTCCTTCCACCAAATCTTCCTTATCTTTCTCCCCAGGAAGATAACTGAAAATATTGGGAGCCTTTTTTTTTTTTCCCCAAAAAACAAACATCCATGGTGACAAATGATTTTTTTGAAATAGGATCATAACATTTATAACCCTTTTTATGTGGAGCAAATCTGACAAAAATGCACTTTTTAGCCCTAGGATCCAACATCCCATGACCCCTATCACCATTATGAATAAAGACAGTACAACCAAATATTTTTAAGGGTAAAGAAGTCGTAATCCTAGAGGTAGAGAAAAAAGTTTCATAAATGTTTAAAGGGGATTTAAAATATAAGATTTTCGAAGGTAGGTGATTAATTAAATGAGTAGCCATTAGTACTACCTCACCTTTATTTTTGCATTCAGCTACTCCATTTTGTTGTAGAGTATCATTACACGAACTTTGATGAATAACGCATTTTTTAGAGGGGAAAAAATGGCCCCAAATATTGCTCCCTACCATTGTCACTGCAAAAAATTTTAATTTGCCTGTGAAATTGTGTTTGAATCATGGTGTAAAACTTTTTTAAAAACTTTTTCCTTCCAGAGTTTTCTCTAAGGAGGTAAACCCAGCAAAGTCGAGTGTGATCGTCAATGAAAGTGACAAACCATTTTTTTTTCCGGCAATAGAAAAAATTCGTGAAAGACCCCATACATCAATATGAATTAATGAAAAAGGTGTCGAGGGTTTAGAAGGGCTAGGAGGATAAGGAACTCAATGATGTTTTGTCAAGGCACAAATTTCACATTGAAAAAAATGGAATTTTATTCGTAGACAAATTCGGAAACAAATTTCTCGAATAAAGAAAGCTGGGGTGGCCTAATCTATAGTGTCACAACATTGTTTCCTTATCACTAGAAATGGAAAGAGACTTGAAACGTTCGTTGGACTAGGTTACTTGAGTCGGTTCCGTCTTCAAAGAAACAAAGTCCACCGCATTCTCTTGTAGTGCCGATTGTTCTCCCTGAGCCCAGTTCTTGAAACTCGCAAGGAGTAACTTTAGCCACACACTTGTTTTCACAGGTAATTTTGCTTATAGACAGTTAATTACACGACAAATTAGGAACATTTTTGCTTATAGATTCTTTCACTCATGCTTGTCCTTCTTCCTTAGTTCTCAAGATTTATATATATGCCTAAGATTTAGAGACCCCTTAATTACATGTAGCAAAGAAAGGAATTGTCTGGTTTTAGTATCTTTGAAGAGCATATACATTAGGACTTGAATCCCCCTTTATTGATGAAGTGATTGACTCCCAAAAGATGCTCGGGAGATGGTCAATAGTTAGCGATTTTCATACGTGTCTTCTAAAGATGAGGCAAGTAGCCCATTCGAATTAAAAGTTGACTGAGCAAGAAGGTCTGAGATCCGATGGCCAGTTTATGAAGCTATTCCCCAGATCGATTTTGTAATATTTAGAGATTGTGTAAATTTATTTCCGTTGTGTTTAGTTTTTGTTAAGTTGAGTTAAGATAAGTTCATGAGAAGTAGTGCCTTTTAGACGAGCTTCATAAGCTATTTTTGTAAGTGACCAACTAGCTTAGGGGGCGTTGTAGGGACGATTGAAAGAGATTGTACAATTGTTCCAATTGTTCCTTTGTGAAAGGATATTGGTACTCGAATTAACTTGATTCTTTTGAGAAGACTCAGCCACAGATTGCATTGCACAACCATCGGGACATTTCTTCAGGTGAGGTAGCTTCTTGTGAATTTTCCAGTAGATTTTCATTCGGACTTCGTTAGAATCAAGATGTTGCGTGACCAAGGGCAGAGCTTTCTAGTTTCGGTTTGAGGTTTGATGCAAATTCCCCCAACGTAATTCACTTTCGACACTCCTCCTGCTGCACTTCTGAAAACACCTCATGGATGGAAGGAAAGGGCGATGGCCAATAATTCAGCCCTTAACTTCGTCCAAACTCCGGTGAACACCTGCTAGAAACTTGTACAGACGATCATTCTCTTCTCACTTCATATGTCATGCATAATCGTTCTTGTTCTCGCAGATGTCATCATAGCATTGGTCCAATTCCTGCCACAAGGTTACCATCTCATTGTAATAGACAGTAACCTCACAGTCACCCTGTTCGTATTGCCAGAGTTTTGACTTCAATTTAAATATCTAATTGGAATTTTTGAAATCGAAATACGTCTCCCACACAGAGTCCCACATGTCTTTGGCTATCAGAAGAAACAAATTAGGTTTTGCTATTGCAACCTCCATAGAGTTGAGGAGCCATGTAGTCACTAGGGAGTTATCAGAATGCCACACTTTAAAGCTAGGATCGGTTGCTTCCGGCATCTTGATCTCACCAATTAGATAACATAATTTGCCACAGCCATCGATGGCTAGTTTGACTGATTGGGACCACTCCAAGTAGTTTTTACCATTCAATTTGTGAATGGTAATTTAGTGAAGATCCCATCAACACATGATCAACACTGCTAGATACTGTGGAAGAATTGATGCCCCCCTCCGGAATTTCCAGAAACCACATTAGAGAAGGATGGAGAGCTTCCAAGTCCGGTCATCGCTATTTTTGGAACATTCGATTTAGCCATTAGGGTTAGAGACACCCCCTTGGCTCTGACACCATGTAGTTTTGAAAGAACTGGATATTTCCTTTTTCCTTGTGCGATTAGGAGAAATATACATCAAAATAAATAGGGAACAAAATCCTTGATATCCTAACTTAAGAGATAAACTAGGTAACAAACAAGCTAACCAATCCAAGATACTCTCGGATTTTATTATTGAAAAAACAAAAAAACATTTAACAAAAAAATCAAGTCCTAACTAATGTCCTATTTTCGACAGTGTTCATAGAATTTTCCCATATATATGCGTGTGTGTATGAATGCCTTGTTTACGAATATGTTAGAGCCACATTGGCTTATAGCAATGCTCAAAAAATAATCGTTAACCTTTGAAAAGGAAATGCTAGAGCCTAGAGGAATTTCTCTATGTTTGCTAACATTCACAACGTGGATTGAAAATAAAGAAAAACACAGCAAAACAAAATTTTCACAAACACCTACTATTTGAATTAAGGAACCACAATCTCAACAACTACGATCTAAAATTACCAAAATAATAGCAGAAAATGAATGCTTTCACTTTTTCCACGAGGTTCAAATTAGGTTATCAAACTCGAAATCTCCGCCATTTTGATTCTAAATTAGAAAAAGAAGAACACATCCTTTCCCGCCTTAGCTTTCGAGTCCAAACAATGGAATTCGCTAATGGCTCAGCAATAGAACTCATGGAGAGGCTGGGATCCATTCCTTGTGGAGAGCTTTCATTGGTAGGATGGAGTTACAAAAAATGAGATTTGAATCAGCTCAAATGCGCCATGTCAACCATTAATGCAGTGCACTTGGATGCTGATGAGAAACGGATCATACTTAACCACCAAACAAGGGTTTGGCTAGCTGAATTAGCTTGTAGACATATTTCTTGACATGAAAAATGCTCTTGATGAATTTCACTGTGGAGCACATGGTTTCAGTTGAGAGACTTGTTAATGGATGGAGCACAAGGAAGGAAAATTATGGTTACTAGTTACCACACAAGGTTTTAAATGTCTCACTTATGGAAATTGTTCCGACTTACAATTTAAAAAGCATGTCTCACGGGGATTGTACGTCTTTATTTGTGAAATTTGCTTCAGAAAAAGAACATGAGAAGCAATTCCAGAACCTAGTGAACGAACATTAGTAAACAAATCAGAGACAGATGTGATGGTGTTCCATTGGCAGTTAGAATATTTGGGAGCCTACGGTACTCAAAATGAGATGACATGATAAGGACAAGGCAACAGAAAGATTACCACATTCTACCAGCATGCAAATGAATTGACAAATTACCATTTTACTTGTAGCAATGCTTTTACTTTTGTTCCTTATTTCCTAAAGATCGAGGAATCTACAGTCTAGAACTAGATATACACATACATATATATTAGAGCTCTTCCAAGTGTATAATAGAAGTGGAGAACAAGAAAAGAATGAATGGTATCCATAACTATGTCCCACTTTTCTTTTTCTTTCGATTTGTCATCTCAAGTTTCTCTGCCGACAACATTTGCAGTGCTATTATCCATTCTGGCACTTAGCAGAAGGCCACAATCAACAAAAGTCTCAATCAACTAAAGTCGTTAATATGAAGCTTTATTCAGTTTGAATTCTAAACACCAGTGCATGTCTTGATATTCATTTGTGATTTGAATTCATCTGCCTCATTAAGAACCAAGGTCATGTGTGTATAATTTATAATTCATTTTATTTGTGAACTTTACATTTTGAATCCTAAACGCCCGTGTCTCTATGTTCAATTGTTTATTGTGGTTTGAATATAGATCAGTCTAATTTATAATCAAACTAGGTGTATGTAGTTTTATTATCTTT
The DNA here is from genome assembly GCA_025413485.1 of Ficus microcarpa. Lineage (NCBI taxonomy): Eukaryota > Viridiplantae > Streptophyta > Magnoliopsida > Rosales > Moraceae > Ficus > Ficus microcarpa. Next base: position 24,227,509 of record CM046387.1, on the reverse strand, counting down.
TTGTCCTGTTTTATTTGTGCATTCCACTAAAAAGATGTAGAGTCAGGGACATCATCAACGATGAAAGGACCAAGTTTACCTGTATTAAACAGTGGTAGAAACTTTTTTGAACCATTAAACAAGCTTCAAACGCTTTGTGAGGTATCTTTAGCGCCTTCTGCAGTGCTTCAAATTGTTGCTCAATAACTCCCTCCTAGTCAATCTCATCTTCTATGCTGCCATTACCGTTTAAAAGAGTCAAGTACAATGCATGTTGGACTTCAGCTAGATCCTAAAAGACCTAAAAAATACCAGGAAGAAGTGACATTGATAAAACTGTATGTCATCCAGTCAAATTAAATTCAAAGGATTTATGAATGTATATAGACATCAGCACGCTGCGCGAGTCTTCACTTTAAATAGAAGTATATATTCCCTAAACATTTTGACAACATTTTAAGAGGATGATAGTTACTCAACATGTGGAGAACTCCACGTAACAATTTCTGTGATCAATTCCATGAAAAGTTCTTTCAAGAAAGCAACTTTGAATTGCAAAAAATAATAATAATAATAATAATAATCATCCTTACAAAAAGTTTTAGTTTGCCAGTCAAACACAATCCAAGTACCAAACACAAGTTCAACATGCTTTAGTTTGCCGGTCAAAACTGCAAGTGTTGAGCAATATGCTTACTGAATCTTTCACAGACCCTGCATGTAAAGTGACAAAATTTTACTCGGTAAAACAACTTTCAGCATATTGTTTTCCCTAAAAGACTCAAAAATCCTGATGTTGGTACTTGCTTCTAGTGCCTGCACTCGTAAGTATGCCATAGAATTCGGTATTAAAAAAAAAAAAATGGTTATTACGTTATAACAGAAATAATGGAACTTTATGTTCAAAGAATGACCTGTAAGCGCAAGTACACCTGGAATGTCCAATACGTATGTGAGAGGCTGATGAGCAATCTGTAACTTTAAAAAGTATCCAAAAAAAAAAAAAAAAAAGTGAATAAAAGATCTTAGTCAAATTAAGTAAACGGTCATCTAAATAGCCATGAGCAAAACGACAAGAAACAGCACATATTATCAGAAGAAACGGCAGACAATTCAACCATAACAAGCCGAGTAGGCTCCCTAGTAATCACCTCCTTCAACTTAAACACCAGAAAACCAAAAACACATTATCAAATCTTCGAAAGCAAAGAAAACAAAACTGTGAAACTGTGTCATATCAGTTATTACACCAACCTTTCGAATAGAACTTCTGCTGTGAGCATTTATTGGAACGCAAACTTGCATGCATGAATCAAACTATCGAAATCATTTCTATGAGAAAAATAGCCCCAAAAAAAAAAAAAAAAACCATAACAAAAATACGATTGAAAGAGAACTTTTCGTTGGTAGGCAAGTTGTACTCTGAACTTATTAATTTAATTTAGGCATTTGACGATAGACATCCTAATTTCCATCAATGAATTGATATCGATTACGCTAGGTCCTAAACATGAAAACAAAAAAATTTAGAATCCAACTTGCGAATAAGGAAAAGTTAAAGGTGCGCCACTGAAAATAATCCAAATATACACAACATGCTTGAAGAGCAGAGTATTAAAAGGACATAAATTTGGGGAGAAAAAAAAAAGGACAAATTATATTTTTTTCTCCCTGAAATTTGGACCTCATCACAAAATGCCCCCGGATTTCAATTTGTAACATCCATTCCCCCTAAACTTTTGAATGTTTGCAAATTTTCCGCTTTTGTTAAGTTGTTAACGGAAAATGACAAGGGGCACTCATTTACAATTGGAGTTGGGATATTGCATGTGTAATTATGAAGTTGCCCCGAGAATTAAGATAAAAGACCATTTTTCCCAAATAACAAGCCTTAATGGCCAAAATTCAAAAGATCAGAAGAAAATTTAATTTTAAAATCCTAATTATTTCTAAAACTACAATATTGATACTCGAAACAAATTAATATAAATTAAAGATATTAAAGTTGAAAAAAATATATATATATATATACATATATATATATATATATATCTAACTCTCTACAGAGAGTTCTTCGGAGGATGGGTGGACTATTGGCCGGAGAAAGGGGTGGGTTAGCAATTGGGGGGAGAAGCGTGAAGCACACACATCTTAAAAATACACATCTTGATTATTTTCAAGATATTACTTACACCAAACAGCTTGTGGGCATTGGGAAAAAGCTTTGGTTGGTCAGGTGAGAAGGGGACATGATATTATCTTTTCGGCCCAAAAATTATGTAAACAAACCATGATAGGACCTAGAATGAAAAACCCACAAAGGAATAGAGGTAATGAAAGAGCAAATTGAAGGAATAATGGTAGAGGCGCCAGGCAGATTTGAGGTGAGGGGCGACCCTGAGCTTGAGTGTTGCAGCCAAGATCTACGGGGCATTTTGCGACAACCTCCAAAGTTCAGGGGAAAAAATGTAATTTGTCCAAATAATAATATTACAAATCAGGTAAACTTGCAATAACCATCAAAAGTTTATTCCGCACCTAAGCCATTCTCCAAATATTTCATTAAAAAAACGAAAAACCAAACAAACAAATTTTAACTCGTAATTTCGTCCATTCTCAACACTTCAGTCAAGCTGAACGAAAATATTTCAGTTCAAGCAATGCCCATAACTCAAACGACGATTTTAACGTCACCCAAAAATTAAAAAAAAATTAAAAAATAAAAATCAATTAATGGAGCGAAAATATACCAACCGATTGTTGAAATACCTCGAGACAAAGCAATTTCCAATCGACCTCCAAATCATAGGTTGTTCGAACCCAGACAAATCCAAAAGATCAGCTTCTCTCTCCATCAGAACTTCGAAATATGGTTTGGTTTCCTCGTTTCCTTTCATTCCTCTCTTTCTCAGCCCAAAATAATAATAATAATAAATTCTACTCTAAGATCTAGTTCTAACACCCAGCTTCAGCATCTCGGGATTTTTTTTTTTTTTTTTTTTTTGGAACTTTGAAACTGAACAAAACAGAATCAAAACTTTCATCCAAAAAAAAAAGGCAAGTACGATAAGTCGTTTGACACCGCTTTTATTTTTGATTTTTGAAAAGTCATTTGTAAACCAGACAACGGATTTATTACGTGGAAAGTCACTTTATACAGAAGTGTGCTAGTGCCGACACTCATCAGATCTTGACCTGAAGAAAGAAAAACAGAACAAATTGGAGAGTAAAGTTCAAAAACTACTCCGGCGCAGAACAACAATTCCCCGCTGGCGCTACCATGGAGGTCCTATACGGAACAGCCGTAGAAATCTTGAAGAGGGTGGCCACTGCCGCCGACGGAGAGATCAGCTTGGCATGGGGCATGAAAGACGACCTCAAGAAGCTTGAACGGACCATGTCTACTGTAAAAGCTGTGCTCTTAGACGCCGAGAAGAAGCAGCAAGATAACGAACAACTGAGAGACTGGCTGAGGCGGCTTAAAGATGTCTTCCTAGATGCTCAGGACGTGCTGGGTGAATTTGACTGCGAACTACTCAGGCGAGAAGTGGTGAAGATGCACGGAAGCATCGGTCGAAAGGTACGCGTCTCTTCTCGCGATCCAATCCACTTGCATTCCGCTTTAGCATTGCTCATCAAATTAAGGCGATTAGACAAGAACTAGATGAGGTTGTTAAGGATAGGTCTAATTTCCATCTAGAAGAGCGTCATGATGAGAGGCATGTCTTGGAAGGGAGGAGGGAGGTAACAGATTCCTTTGTTAGCCCTTCAGAAGTCCCTAACAATTCTGGGAATTATAATAAATATACAAATCCTCCTCTTTCTAAAAAGGAGGTTGATACTGCAACTTACTTATCTTAATTAATCTTAGTCTTAACTGAATTTGAGAATGCCTAATAGCATACTTTAATGTAAAGTCTTATTTAAAGACTAGGCCTAAGACTGAGGTTCTTTAATTATGAACTTATTAGTTATGATGCAATGACATGATATAGTGATTCATGGCATAAATTTGACATCTTGGCATAAGTGTAAAATATAGCATTTACATAAACATGATATACTATTAAAAGTGTGATATGTATGTAAATATGACATACTTATAAACCATGGCTAAATATAAACATGACATATACTTGATTGTGGCATAATCATAACATGACATGACACATTTTTAAACATGACAATCATGTAATCATGGCAAACATGTTAACATTTATAAACGTAGCCAAATCTATAACACCCCTTAAGCTAACAGGTTAATATTGAATTTATTTATTACGAGCTAGTTTAAAAAGACGCTACGTCTATAAACATAAATTAATTTAAATTAGATCAATAATCTAAAAAAAATAAGAAAAATAAACTAACTTCCTAAATAACACTTATACAAGTCATAAGACTTCTGAATCTCGTACTCAGTCAACCTTCTGTGATCTCATGAAAAAACCTGTATCACAAGAAACTAAATGAGCTAAAACTCAGTAAATAGAAACACATGCATGAATGTTATTATGTATAAAAACCTCAACTTTCTATTGTACCCTTTTTTGTATCTTTGAAACTTTTTCATTCAAAACCGTCCTGGGCTCCATCAGGTGCAAAATCTGACTTACTTCTCATTAGGACGTGTATGTCTTACTAGAATCCTTCTCATAGTACAACCTAGTGCGACATTTTTCAGTTTAGTCTTGTTTCAATAAGACTATTTTCATAGTATTGTATCAAAGAAACCTTCTTCAATTTATCTTAGTGAGACCCTTTTCATAGTATTGTCTCAAATAGGCCCTTTTAGTTTGGGTTAAGCGGTTTCACCCCGTTCATTGCCTACCCAAATACTAAATCATATTCCACACTTCATTTTAAAATAGGAAATAAGGGTACAATAGCTTTTCCTTTCATAAACATGTGACATGAATGTTCAAATGCACTACGCACGTATCAAAATCCCAAAGAGCCTATCCTTTCATAAACATAATTAAATATATATAAAATAAGAAATCATATAGGCATAAAACATGCTATTATTATTCTTGTGATACAGTTAAAGAATCTACTTACCTGATTTGAGATAAATAAAAAGTGTGAAGAGTAGAAGTCTCTTTGGGCAACTTGATGTGCAATAAGACCTATCATAACAATCTTTTTTTAATTATCTCAATATTCGTACACTTCTAACAAATGCGTGAATCTCCCTGTCTATACCGATTTTATACAACTTACATACACATCCATGCTAAAGTACAAACATGATATATTATAGTCTGTTATCAAAGAAGAATTCATTCTTGAAATGACAAGTTAATAATATCTCTACATATATCCTTAACGGATAATTACAGTTTTTTTTTTTTTTTTTTGGTAGAATAGTTAAATTGAAGTATGATATAATTTGGGCTGGAAATCACCTTACAAGGAGAGCGAAAACATAGAGAAAACACTGAAAATATAAACTGTAAGGAAGTTCGGTTTGTGTTTTGAGTGTCACGCCCCCTTACTACGTGGGGCCGTCACTCCTTACCTTACATTACTTACTTACTTACTTTACTTGAAAATTTGGGGATATATTTTTTTTTCTGACTTTCTTAAAACTCCTATCTCTTTTTTTTTTTGAAACTTACTTATAAAACATTTGTTTTTAGTAATACTTCATTACTACTCAAGCAAACGATTACTTAAGGTATTTAGTTCCAAAATACCATAAGGCATAATTTGTCTTTTACCATACATGCTTATATACAAAAACTTCTTTACATCAAAAGATTTGCGGAAACTATGCGTAGTGGTATCCATACCGCCCTCGTCTGCCGCCACATCGCTCCAACAATGCCCAGCATTAAACTGCGGGTTTCTTACCTACAGTATGAAATATAACTGAATGAGCTTTCGCCCAGTAAGCACAAACATAATCTCACAAAACATTTAAACATCATAAAAACATTCATCATCATATGCATATGCATGAACCAATTATGTTCCATTTATACATTTCTTTTTAACATTCTTACCTTTCTTATGGGCCCCTTAGTGTACGTACCCTTAATAATATAGCGCGCCGCTGAGTACAGTTAGATGGGGTTGCAAGTCCCTAACTGCACCAGGAAACACAAGTGACTCCACCCTCTTACATCAGCGCGAGGGGAATCCATATCTTGTATATAAAAATCCTCCACCTTGGGGAGGTTGGTACGACACTTTACTAGTGACTTCTTACCATGTTATTTATCTTTAGTGAACATACCATATGATGTCACTACATGATAACATACTTTATATCTCATTAATAACATGGCATGGCATTCCTTTCATTCATGGCATTCGCAAATATGACATTTTCATAAACATGGCATTTTGCAAATATAGCACTATTATAATCTTTTACAAAAATAGCACTTTTTATCAACATAGCATTTTACGAAAATAGCACCTTTTATAAACATGGCACTTCGCAAAAATAGCACCTTTTCATAAACATAGCATTCTACGAAAATAGCGCATTTATAAACATGGCATTTCGCAAAAATAGCACCTTTTCATAAACATAGCATTCTACGAAAATAGCGCGTTTTATAAACATGGCATTTCGCAAAAATAGCGCTTTTCATAAAACATGGCATTTCATAGATATAGCACACAACATATTGCAGCATATTTGAAAACCACATACTTGAACATAATTTACTAGTTTTCATACTGCAGGTGAGGTTTGTACTTACCTCTAGTGCCGTGTTCCTTTAGAATTGCGTCCTTTCAACCGTCGGCAACCGCAATTCACTTCCTGATATATCCAAAATATAGGATCAGGATCTTTTCGTACGGTGTTGGTGACCTACCAACACTCATATTTACTTTTGGTTGTATGTCCCCTATTCATAAAATCCATCTAGGCCATTTTTATCCCTATTCTTTATTGGACTTGGATAATTCCTTATGAGGTTACATTGGGTAACCTTTTTGGTTAGAACCTTGCTCTCTTATTGGGCTTTGCTCATATATCCATGCTATTGGGTTATTCTCTTGAACCCATTAGATCTTAGCCCAATACACATGTGGGTATCCCTTAGGGTTATGTTGGGTAACCCTTAAGGTTAACCTTAATTATCCTTGGGTCAACCTTTTGTCAACCCTTGGTTATCCTTGGGTATGTAACTCGGATCTAATATCCGGTTACCGTTCGAAATCGGCTTGCTCACCAATTTTACTATAAAATTCCTCTTCATTATTTTTGGAAAATCTTGTGCAATTTACTTCCCAAAAATCCTTCATTCTTCTTATAAAAATTCTAATTCCTTTTTGTTGGAAAATTCCTTAGCTAAATTTATTATTTTCTTCAACTTGCAAATGTTTGGTTGAAACCCTCTTTTTCTTTTCTTTATGGAAAAATGTGAATTTCAAACCCGAGCCTTTAAAATCCATGGTTTTCGAAATAATTATTTTATAAAATCATTTGGGGTCGGAAACCACCTTTGGAATGGTTTCCGATGCTAAAATGACCATTTTGGAACACTTCATTACTTTTCTAGAAAAGATTTTCGTGAGATTCATTTGTTGGTTTTCGGACCCTCTGTGCGCCTCTCACAAAACACGCCCAGTTTAAAAATCGGCTCGGAATCTGAAAAACTTTTCTTCACGAAAGTTGTAGCTATCGAAAAATGCTAGAACTTTCATGTTTTGCACAAAATCTAGTTCGGCCTAGATCAGTACCAGTTTTTATTTGAAAACGGGTTAAGTCTGGAAAACTGTGTGGAGAACGTTCCAGAGTTCAGCCACGGGTTTCGAGTAAAACGAAGGCCTTTGGAGCCTTATTTCGCGATTCTGTCCGCGTTGTCCTCTAGGAAAAGTTGTTCCGAACAACTTTCGTGTTTTAACTTTTTCCTCATTCGGCCTCTAAGGGCATGATACTTCCATTTTCCCGAAACTGCTCGGGTTCGAACCCGAACTGGCAGTGTTGAGTGTTGTGTTCGGTTTATGTCTTAAGCTAGCATGCAATAAGTGGATTGCCTTGGCAGATTTTTGGCCTAACCTTATGGGACATACAACCTATCTTCTAGCATGAAAAATCCATCATTTTCATGCACAAATTTTTAAAGCAACAAGCATAGAAAATTTAGCCAACCAACCCTAACCTATCAAGCACATACACACCATAAATAGGGCTGAAAATTAAATGGACTTATGTCCTTACAAATCTCTTGAATCAACCTTAAAAACACTTAAATAAAGCTTAGATTTAAGGTGGTTTGAGAGATTTTACCTCAACCCAAGTTAGGGTTTTGAAATCCAAAAATCTTCCTTGGTTCCTTGTCTTGCTCTAGCCCACGGTTTCTTCCAAGAAATGCATCCAAAAATTTTTGTTGTTAGCTCTTCTTGCTTCTAACCAAAACCGAAATTCATAGGAAGAAAAACCCAAGTTTTTCTTACCTTTTTCTTCTCTTCCTTGTTCGGACTCCTTCCCCTAGAGCTCACCAAAAATCTTCTCACTTTCTTGCTTACTCTTCTTGTTCGGCCAACTCACTCCAAAAGCTCACAAGAAAATTTTTCCAATCTCTTTCTCTCTTTCTCTCAAAACCGTGCACTCTCTTGGGATGGAAATCCAAGATTTTTCTTTGCTCTCATTCTCTCCCTCTTGCTGCCGTGAATGATGAATGAATGGGCTAGGATTTTTCTCTTAGTTTCTCAAGCAAAAAGGCTAGAGAGATGAGATAGATTTGATGTGAAAAGTGGAGCTAGGAGTTGGTGATAGCTTGCCTTGAAACAAGGCTTTAGTCTTGTCTTGCTTTTCTTCCAAAGCAGCCGAATCCAAGGGAGAATCAAGGGGGTTGTGGCCGGATTTGGTGGAGAGAAAAGGCATGGATTTGACTTGTTATTTTAAGCAAAAGTGACTAGACTTTGATGGACAAGAGTTGTTCAACTTTTCCTTGATTTAAGGCTTGATGTCTAGCCTTTGTTCTCATTATTCTTTCCTTCTTTGATCAGCCGAATCCAAGGGGAGGGGATGGCTGCTTGGTTACCGAAAATTAGAGGGTGAGGAGGGACATGTGTCCTCTCTTGGTTGGTCCTAGAGATCTCACAAATTTTCTCATATGTTGTTCAACTTTTTGGTCCTTAAATCATGGCTTTATGTCTTGTTTCCATTGATTTTCTTTTCTTTCTTCTTTGATCAGCCGAATATGGGAAGAGAGGCTGCCATTTGTAGTCTTGAGTTAGTGGAGGGTGATATCAAGGGTTGATGTCATCTTCCACTAGCTCTCACAATGCCTTGTTTGGCCATTTCGATTTTTACAGCTCCTTTCGCGCTCTACCGTTATTTCCAACACTGTAATGAGCATTCTTATTTTATATTTTGATCCAAAAATTATTCCATGTAAATTTGGACCGAAACTCTCTTTCTCCAATTTTTCGGGGACCTCTTTGCCCTTAATTCTTTTTCGGTGTGCTTGATTTTTCTAGGGTGGATTTACGGCTTATAAAACTTCATTTTGGAGATTCTTTTCATATTCCTTCATCATACTTGTAAAGTCGACGTTGTGACCTGTTCCTGTCAAATTTTGACTTTTTGGTCAACCCTTTGACTTTTGGTCAACCCTTTGACTTTTTGGTCAAACCTTTGACTTTTGTAAAATTTCATCCTTTTTCGTTCTTTTTTTCTTTAAAAAAAAAAAACTTCATTCTTGGCTAGTAAAACATTAATTGAGTCTCAAAATCATTAAATGAGGACTCGAACATCGTTTAGATAAAATTATGAATTTTCATTATTATTCATAATTTTTCATATAACACATCATTGATACGTAAATTAGACTTTAATTCCTTATGAACAAGGAGATTACAAGTCTTCAAAATTTCGGGTCTTACAACCTACCCTCCTTAAAAGATTTTCGTCCTCGAAAATTAGAACAAATCGGGGTAGTCTCTCTTCATGTCTTCTTCTCGTTCCCACGTCGCTTCTTCGATGTGGCGGTTTCTCCACAGTACCTTGACTAGAGGGATAACCTTATTCCTTAACACTTTTTCTTCTCGTGCCAAAATCTGGACTGGCTTCTCCTCATAAGTCAAATCTTCTCGAACCTCGATCGGTTCATGCTCGATTACGTGTGAGGGATCCGGGACATACTTCTTTAGCATTGATACATGGAACACATTGTGCACATATGCTAATTCTTGAGGTAAAGCCAACTTGTAGGCTACGTTCCCAACTCTCTCGAGTATCTCGAACGGCCCTATATACCTTGGGCTTAATTTCCCCTTCTTTCCGAATCGCATGACTCCCTTAAACGGAGCGACTTTGAGGAAAACCAAGTCTCCTATTTCAAATTCGAGAGGTCTTCGGCGCTTGTCGGCATAGCTCTTTTGCCGGCTAAATGCAGTCTCCATCCTTTGTCGTATGAGCTTCACGTTTTCCGTGGTCGTCCGAATGAAGTCCGTAGATACAAGCTCTTTTTCTCTTGTTTCGTACCAGTGGACTGGAGATCTACATCTTCTTCCATATAAAGCTTCATAAGGAGCCATTCCAATTGAAGCGTGAAAACTGTTGTTGTACGAGAATTCAATCAAAGGAAGCTTCTTATCCCAAGTTCCCTTGAAATCCATCACGCAAGCTCGCAACATGTCTTCTAAGGTTTGAATGGTCCTTTCTGATTGTCCATCTGTTTGTGGGTGAAAAGCTGTACTAAATGAAAGCTTGGTACCCATTGCTTCATGTACGCTCTTCCAAAATTTCGAAGTGAAGCGACCGTCGCGATCCGAGATTATCGTTTTCGGAATTCCATGATAGCGAACGATCTGAGCCACGTACAATTCTGCCAACTGTTCCACAGAGAAGCTAAGCTTGATGGCTATAAAGTGTGCCGACTTTGTCAATCGGTCAACGACCACCCAAATAGCGTCGTTGCCGCTAGGAGTTCGAGGCAGACCAACCACGAAGTCCATCGTCACTTGGTCCCATTTCCATTCTGGGATGGAGATTTTCTGTAGTTCTCCTCCTGGACGTTGATGTTCCGCCTTTACTTTTTGACAGGTAAGGCACTTACTGACAAAAGTAGCAACGTCGTTCTTCATCTTGGGCCACCAAAAGCTCTCCTTTAAGTCCTTATACATCTTTGTGGCTCCGGGATGGACAGAATACGGGGTCTCGTGAGCTTCCTCCATGATCTTTTCCTTTAATTTTTCCTCATTAGGTATACATAATCTATTCTTTGGATAAAGTATGCCCTCATCGGATATGTGGAAATCGGACTCCTTTCCTTCTAAAACCTCATTTTTTGTCCTAAGCAGCGAGACATCAGCTTCTTGACGTTCCTTCATGCCATCCAAAATGGTAGGCTGGAAGGTTAAAGCAGCTAATCTTCCCGTGATGAGCTCGATTCTAGCTTCCACTATCTCCTTTTGAAGAGGCTCGGTCAATGTCCGGATTGACATCATCGAGGTAGACGACTTCCGACTTAGGGCATCGGCTACCTTGTTAGCCTTCCCGGGATGGTATCGGATGTCTATGTCGTAGTCCTTCACCAATTCGAGCCATCTTCTTTGCCTCATGTTAAGCTCCTTTTGTGTGAAGATGTACTTCAAACTCTGATGGTCCGTGTACACTTCGCATTTTGTACCGTAGAGGTAGTGCTTCCAAATCTTTAAGGCAAAAACTACCGCCGCAAGCTCCAAACCGTGCGTCGGGTAGTTCTTCTCATGTTCCTTGAGCTGTCGTGAAGCATAGGCGATCACATTTCCGTTCT
>CM046387.1:24199063-24215701 GCA_025413485.1 Ficus microcarpa | reverse complement strand
TGCTTTCCTAAACGACAATCTAGAAGAGGAAGTTTACATGGACTCTCCTCCTAGTTTAGCTTGGCATCAGAACTCAAGATTAAAGATCTAGGGCCACTCAAGTATTTTCTTGGAATGGAAGTTGTTCGATCCACCTAATTATTCAAAAGACAAGATATAGGAGAAAATGAATGGGCTGCTGCCTAAGTAAGCTCCACCTGGAATGGATCTACCAAGGGGCTAATAAAAAAAGAATAATTTCAATTCCACCATCTGTTTTTTTTTTTTTTTTTTTTTTTTCTTTTCAAAATTTCCCCTCTAAAAAAATTCTTTTTAATTGCCTCCTTGTAACTTGGCCATGGTATCAGCCATGAGGCTTCTGAAATATCTTTTATATCTTTAGGGGTTATGAGGGTAGAATCTATTCTCAATGCTTCTAGGATTTCATTTTCTGGAATCTTTCCAATCTTCCCCTGTGGGTCAATTTTGTTTAATATTTCATTAACGTAGCTAGTACAATGAGTTGCCCAGAGGCCTCTATGTTCCGCCGATATAGAGCTCAAGCTCTCTATCTTTACGGGCTTGGGTGTTAAGGGGGAGGTAGATGGGGATGACAAAGAAAAGTTTGAGGAAGCAGAATAAAAGAATTTTTTGGAGCTTAAAGCGTGACCCTCAGGAGAAGTAGATAGAGACGACAAGGGTGAGCCTTCCGGGCTGGAAGGGGCTGCCTGTGGAATTTCCCAAGTTCCTTGTGGTTGCTCGAGAAGAACATCTACTTCTACCATAACTCTCTGAAACTTACTTCACACATTCAGTTATGGCTTGTTTGTATGAGTTATTATAATAGCTGTTATTATACTCAAACACAATACATGTCTGGTTGAGCCAGTACTACAGTGAAACTAATTGAATGTTTCACTTAGTTTGCAACAATTCAAATAATAAATCCAAAATTTCAGTTTTTAAAGTATTACACTCATTTTTCTATATTTACAACATTCAAATGGTACTTTGAGAAAAACTATCAAAACTTATATTTCATTTGAATACATAATTTGAATTATAAATTTGAATGCAAAGATTTGGTTTGAATGAACAACCAAATGTAAATTTTGATCCAAACAAGCAAATAATTTTCCTTTTCTTTTTTCTTCTTCTTCCTTTCTGTTTTTTTTTTTTCACTCTTCCTCTCTTCTCCACTGTTACGTGTCTACACTTTCGTTATTTTTTCTTTGTAATCTTTATTAAAAGTAGTTTAAAATCTGCTCACCAAACTTTATTTTTGGTTTCAAATATACATTAAAGTGTGCAAAGAATTTTCTTTTTCGGTAATTGCTGATGCAGGTCCTGTTTTTGTTTTCAGCAAGAAGAAATTATTCTAGTTTTGCTCTTCCCTTTCAAATTGTTTGCCTTTTTCTTTTGACGATGTGTATTGTTTTCTTATCATTTTGCCATTCGCTAATTTTAGACGACCATTTTCTTAGCTTGATTGAGATATTTTATTTTCCTTATATATATATATATTTTTTAAGAAAAATGCTTTAGAACATCAATAATGTTTAGAGAAATGAATCCCACTGTTATGGGATCCATATTTTATTAGTGAGGGATGTTAAACGTCACTTCACTGATGTTCCCTTGTATTGTTCTTTTTTATATTAAAGTTTTCTCATCAGCCTAGCGTATATATGTACTGGACAATACTTAATCTTTACTGGTTCCAAGTATTCCAGATATGGAGACAAGGTTAAACCTTGCTTGGAAGTGATTCCTCTTGCAAAAATTTTCATTGTTTCTGTTCTAATATGATTACTTTTTCCTAATTTTGTATGTTATTTTCTGTGACTTAATTATGAGAAGAATAAGATCAGGATTATGAGTCTTACAATATGTTGGAAGTTGTTCTAAGGAGTAAATTTTTCGGCGGTTGGAGAGGAGCTTATTTCTCAATGCTTCCAGTTTTAAATTCCCGAGGCACTCGGCTTCATTGGAGGCACTCCGCTTCCTTTGAAGCACTTGAGCAATGGGAAAGCAGAAAGGATCCGATACGATTCTGTCAATAATATTTAAAGTGGAATACAATCTACTCCGTCAATTTTTAGAGTCTTTAAATAAGATGGAGGAATCGGAAGAAATACAAACATAAGCTTGGTTTCTAATGAGAAAGATATGGATTCAAATTACAAATGAAGACCAAAAACGGCGAAGGGTGTTTAGAATTCGTACATAAGAAGTGTTCATATCATTGACTTAAGTCGACTGTGGCCTTCTACTAAGCGCCAGAATGGATAACAGAACTGCAAATGTGTGTAGAAAGAGAAACTTGAGATGATAAAACAAAAGAAAAAGAAAATTAAGATATATTTATAGGAAGCATTATTTGTTTTTTCCCTTCCCTTCTATACCTTGAAAGAGCACTAATATATATACGTGTGTGTGAATCTAGTTGAGTTCTAAGCTCTAGATTCATCCATCTTTAGTAAATAGGGAACAAAGTTAAAACATCGCTAATTAGTAAAATAGTATTTTCTAGTTAATTTAAACCCAGTGCTGATAGAATGTGGTCAGCTTTCTGTTGCATCTACCATATTTCATTATCTCTTGCACTTGTGCATTCTCGCTCATCCCATTTTGATTACTATAGGCTCCCCAAGGTTCTAATTTGCAAATGAACGCCTTCACATTCGTTTATGATTTATTTACTAATGTTCACGCAATAGTATAAAAAGAGGAATTCACGACGGTTTTTAACTGTCGTGGAAAGATAACATAACAGTTAAAAAACCATCGCAAAATCCACAGTCATGGAATCCTTAAGCAGTTTCCACGATGGTTTCTAGCGAAAACTGTTGTGGAATAGATGAAAATGACACCAAATATGGAGTAAAGAGAGAGTTTCCACGACAGTTTTCAGTGCAAATCGTCGTGGAACACTGACTTTACATGATGTTTTTCCTAAACCATCGTGAAATCTGAGGATTCCATGGCTATTTGTGGAGACTACTGTGCAAACTTCGGCTTCCATGACCGTTTTCAGAAAATCATTTCCGTGCCGTGTTTTTAACATACCTTCCACGACCGTTTTTTAAAAACAGTCATAGAAACTCCGTCGAGGAATCCACATTCCGTAATAGTAACAAGGTTCTGGAATTGCTTCTCGTTCTTATTTTGAATCCAATGTCACAAATAATAAAAACGTAAAATCCTTATGAGACAGACATTTTTAATTGTAAGTTGAGGCAACTAAACAATTTTACATGCAGTAACTAGTAGCTGCAACTCTACTTCCTTTTGGGTCATCCATTAACAAGTCTCTCAACTGAAACCAATTATTTGCACAACTTGTCTCCTTAGTTTTCCGCACTGAAATTCATCAAGATTCGTGTCTAAAAATACATCAACGAGTTGATCCAGCTAGCCAAACCTTTTGTTTAGTGGTTAAGTATGAACTGCTTTCTACTGGCATCCAAAAGCACGGCTTTAATGGTTGACATGATGCGTTTGAGCTTATTCGAATCTCGTTTCTTAACTCTTACCAATGAAACCTCTCTCCAAGCAATGGATCCTAGCTTCAAATAGTAATTCTTGAGATTCTGGTTCATTAATTTAATTTTGTTCCTTCTTTCATTCCACGTTGTGAATGCTTAACAAGTTTCTTGTAAGCATTAAATGTTGCGTAATACATTATTGATTAGAGTTTCCTTCGATTTTTGATAATCCAATTTAAAGCAGCATCAATATGATCTCAATTACAGATACCTTACTACGTTTAGAGCATGTTTGGTACACCATATTTGTACTTTGTATTTCGTGTTTGGGTCACGGGAAATTTTATAAAACCCCAAAAGATCAACTCCTTAAGTTTCCAAAGAAGATCAAGGAACATTTCATTGATTCATTCTTTTTTTTTTTTAATTTTATTATTAATAGATTTTCTGAATTCTTTATCTTTATTCATTAGTAATTATTGACCACGACCCCGACCTATGTCACGAAACCCGACTATGACCCCGGCTCGCAACTCGATCCCAGCCTCTTACCCAAAACCTGACTCGACCTCCATCCTCAAACTTGATCCTAACTCCCGTCTCAAAACTTGACCCCAACCTCAACCCTTATCACAAAATCCAACCTTGACCCGAAACTAGACCACGATCCTGACCCCGATTTTGATTATGATCTTGACCCCGATCCCAATCCCAATTCCGATACCAACCCTATCCCGAAACCCAACTCCAACCCCGACTCAAACCCATGTCTCAAAACCCAACCCTGGATTCCCTATCTTGAAACCTAACCTTCACCCCGAAACTCGACCTCGACCCATGTCATGAACCCCCCCAACCCTGACCCCTATCTCGAAACCTAACCCCTTAACTTGACCTTGACCTTGAACCCAACCCCATCCTCGACTTGACACCCGACCCCAAACCTTGTCTCAAAACACGACCCCGACCTCGTACCGAAACCTGATCTTTGAATCTTGTCCTAAAATCCAACCTCAAACCCTATCTTGACACTCGGTCCCAAAATTTGACCTTGAAATCCCACCCCAAAACTCGACCTCGATTCCGAATCTCGACCATAACTCGGATCATGATACTCAATATCGGACCACATCTCAAAACCTGACTTTGGCACTGAGGTCATAATATAAATTTTATCTTTTAAAAGCTCAATTCTTAATACAATACAATATAGTGACGAACAAACAACATACTGTATTGTATAATATTGTAGTACAATGTAAAACCAAAATGAATAGTCTCGTCCACTTTTCTAATGTTGAATTCTTGGCCCTAGCATTTTCTTTTGAAGGTTTGCGGTTCTTATCCATGAGCATTTTTATCTGCCCATATATGGTTTTAACATATTCATAAAACAAGACATTCATATAACAAGACATTCCTATGATTTTATCCTAATTTAAGTGACATATGAGTTATCATTCTTTTATCGGTTGTTATTTAAAATAATGTTATTTCAATTAATTATATCTTTCAAATGAAAAGACAACAACTTACTAATATATAAATTGATTCTAGAAAATTAGGACTAAAACATCAATAATGAAAAGCGCACAAACACGGTTCAAATTAATTAATAACTCCGTGCTCAAAAGCGTACACGCATTATTCAAATATTTTACAAAGTGAAGCTATATAAGTATACATATGTTTATGAATGCACCCATACGCATAATATTGTTTATAATACAAATTGAAAAGCACACAACACCAACTTTAGAAAGTAAGAGGGCACTTGAAGCTTCCACCCGGTTAGCTTTAGGCTTCTTATCCCATAGCACACCAGAGAACTGCATTTGAAAGACATTTTGGTTAAATGAAAAAAATACATACACTGAAAACAATAGTGTTACAGTAGTGTTATATTGCAAAATTATATATTTGTATACGTACACATGAAAGATCTTGTATTCAGTACCAAATACTATTCAACACTTGAAATTTTATGTTTTAAAACTTTAGCAACTAGTTAATTTACTTGTAAATAACAAGCATGAATACTATGTCATGTTAGCTACTTTACTATGTTCCATTTTTTCCTGCAAAAGCAGTAAAATTCTATATTAAATAATTTTTCCCCTCTTCTAAAATGATATACGAGAACATGTCAGCCAGCCAGTAGCACAAACCAAATAGAGAAATTCACAAGTAATTAAAAATAAAAATATGTAATATCAACGGCACATTATCCGAATCTCTCTTTAATAATATATATATGTGTGTGTGTGTGTGTGTATAGCAAGCAGAAATTTACATAACTTAAAACAGTAGATATTGCACATAAATATATGTAAAGCATACCTAGTCATCATCATTAGATTCAAGGCCAATCTTAAGGTTGGGAACATGAGCAATCTTTGGCCAGTCCTCACCCGCTTCACTTTTGCATCTTTCCTCCAATCTTTTGCATTCTTTAATTTCCAAATGTGTTAGGGACGTGAGCCGCTGCATCCCCGGTGGTAGAGACGACAATTTTGGACAGTCTCCAATAAAAAGCGTTTGAAGGGAGGTGAGATTTGGCAGCCACTCCGGCAACGCTAATAATTCGGGACAACCTCCAACAAGCAAAAATTGTAGAGTGTGAGCTGCTCCTCCAAGCCACTGTGGCAAAGCAGTCGTCTGTGGTAATTCATCAATCATCAAGGTTTGTAGACTCAACTGCTTAACTTGATTGGGTCCGCCCGCCAATTGAAGTTGTTCACATTCAGTTATAATCAGAGTACGCAAAATGGTACAAGATCTCATATCATGCGGCAATGACCTTAAATTTTTACAATTATGAATATACAAAACCTGAAGAGATCTCAAGCGTCCAACTCCATTCTCAGGGAAGTAGGTTTGTTTCGTGGTTACAGAAAGATTTCTAAGACTGAGCAAGTTACCTATATCTCTAGGTAACTTCTCAAGCTCCGAACATCCAGAAAGATGCAGAGTTTGCAAACATTGCAACTTGCAAATTGAATCAGGCAGTTTCTTGATCTTCTTGTTTTCGTTTAAGTTGAGATATCTCAAATGCTTGAGGGTACCAATTGAAGTTGGCAACACATCGAAAGAGAAACCATTTAAATCAAACAATCGCAAGTATCTAAACCTTGAGATGCATGTAGAAAGGAAGGACTCCTCAATGTTGGGCTCTTCATCTGCTTCATGTTCGAGAAAAATACTTCGCACTTTTTTTAACTTCTCCAAAATTGTTAAAATGCCTCGAGCATGGCCATCCTTCATAAATATCCTCAAATGTCTCACTCTCTCATCAGGGGCAGTTTTAGTGTGGGAATTTATCGTGGAGTGCTCGAACTGGATGATTGAAGATGCAAGATCATGAATCAAATCATGCATTTCAAATTTCTGACCAAAATTGAATGTTTCCTCTGCATTCTGAAGATATTGAAAGAAAGATCTGTTGCATAGCTCATTGAAATGCATTTTTCCAATATCTTCCAAGTCTATTTTGTCATTCGGTGACTGAATGAGGTCGAGTGCCATCCAAATCCTGATCATCTTCAAGTTAGCCTCTCGAACGTTCTTTGGTATAAGTGAACAATAAGCGAAACATTGTTTCAGGTATGATGGCATTGTGCTGTAGCTTAATCTCAATGCAGATAAAATAGGATTGTTTTGTTGTTCTTTTAACTCCCATATCTCATTATCCCTTATAAATATCCAATCCCTTTCATCAGTTTTTGAGCAAAGTAAACTCCCCAAAGACTTCAATGCCAAAGGAATCCCTTTGCACTTTTCAACAATTTGCCAGCCAATACCTATAAGTTTTGGAAATTGTTCAACCAACTGTTCGTCTCCAAATGCGTATTTGAAAAACAAAGACCGAGACCCGTCCTCAGATAGACATTCTAAATTGTGTGGTGGTTTTGTGCCCATGACTGAGGCAATTGAAGAATTACGCGTCGTCACTATGATCTTGCTTCCCTTGCCACACGCCGTCAACAACAAATCTCTCACTTCGTTCCATTTTCCACGATCTTCATTCCATACATCATCTAAGACAAGCAAAAACTTTTTATCCTTTAAAGTGCTCCGTAAGAACATCTGCAGTTGATCCATGGACAAGTTACCTATATCCGTTGTTCTTTTCACGACTTGACATATGGAGAGATTCTCATTGGTAGCACCAATAGTTGCCGTAATTGCAGATTTGAGAATCTCTTTTCTCAATTCAGCAACATTGAAATCTAGTGGCACACAAACCCACATTTTTAAGTCAAACTCTCTAGTAACTCTGTCATCATTGTAGACTAACTTGGCAAGTGTAGTCTTTCCTACGCCCCCAATCCCAACTATCGGAATAACAGAGATAGGATCAACATCATTCTCCTTTTCCATCAACGTATTAATGATCTCTTCCTTAACACTCTCTCTTCCAATGACTTCTGAAGGCCTAACAAAAGAATCTGTTACCTCCCTCCTCCCTTCCAAGACATGCCTCTCAACATGATGCTCTTCTAGATGGAAATTAGACCTATCCTTAGCAACCTCATCTAGTTCTTGTCTAATCGCCTTAATTTGATGAGCGATGCTAAAGCGGAATGCAAGTGGATTGGATCGCGAGAAGAAACGGCGTACCTTTTGACCGATGCTTCCATGCATCTTGGCCACGTCTCGTCGGAGACGTTCGCAGTCAAATTCATCTAGCACGTCCTGAGCATCGAGGAAGACATCTTTAAGGCGCCTCAGCCAGACTCTCAGCTGTTCGTTATCATGCTGCTTCTTCTCGGCATCTAAGAGCACAGCTTTTACAGTGGACATGGTCCGCTCAAGCTTCTTGAGGTCGTCTTTCATGCCCCATGCCAAGCTGATATCCCCGTCGGCGGCAGTGGCCACCCTCTTCAAGACTTCTACGGCTGTTCCGTAAAGGACCTCCATGGTAGCGTCAGCGAGGAATCGTTGTTCTGCTCCGGACGAGTTTTTGAACTGTGAATGTTTTGTTTGTTTGAGAGGTCAAGCTCATGGTCTGATGAGAGGTGCAGCACACTTCTGTATTTATCCTTTTTGCGATGACTTTCCAACTCATAATTCCGTTGACTGGTTGAGAGAATTGACTGTTCAAAAACGACTTATCGTATTTAATTACGTTTTGTTTTGTTTTGTTTTTTTTTTGTTTTTGTTTTTGTTTTTGTTTTTGTTTTTTTGTTTTTTGTTTTTTTAAGAAATAGAATTAAAGAAGGTAGGAAAGCAGAGATAAAATAAAAATAAAAAAATAAAAAAGGTTGAAGATGAATCAGAGTTGTTGAATCTGGTCGTTAGAATGGGATTTTAGTGATATTTTTATTTTTTTATTATGGGAGTACTAGAACGAGACTCCCTTACTTTTCCTCAAAGATGGGGTAATAATTTTAATCTGTTACATCTTATTTAACAGTTTAGATGACATGTGCACACGAAATTTCTTGTGCATCCTATTACATCTGATTATGTGAATGATTACCAACAAAAAAAAAAATCCTTCCTAAATCTTCTTCTCCACAGCCATCTGAGAAACGGCAGGCGAGCTCGCGATGTCTGCAACAGTGGCTAAGGTTGCGATTTGACCTGTGGGCGGCTCGACTCGTGCTGGGTTAGGACGACGGTGGCAGCAGAAGGGCTGCCGGACAACATGGGTGGGTGGCCGACGAGACCCAGATGATCCTTTCCGTGACACAAATGATCCTTCACAACGTGATATGGGGATCTCATGACAGGCCTTTGCCTGACCCATTGGTGATGAGTCTCAGGAGCTTCTTCTCCAGCGAGGAGTTCGGGAGGGCGTCAGCGAAATTATCAATGGAGAGGACGGTTGTTTTGAAATTTTGTTGAAAATGTTTTGTAATTTAATTATTGGGTTTTTTTTTTTTAATTGTTTGGTATGTCTTTTTTATTATATGTGTGTGTATTTTTGGTAGTGGAGGCTGAGTAAGTGTGTGTTTGATTGATTAGTTTGAGTTGAAATATTTTAATTGTAATAGTAAATTTTTTTTAAATTTACAGAAAAGATAAAAAAATTTTTGAGAAAAAGATAAAAAATTTTTTAAAAAAAAATAAAAAATAATACGATTAGAGTTGAATTGAACTAATGAAGTAAATAAACCCTGTAAAAAAAACTGACAGATGCTCCATCTTTTGGGTTGGTTTATTTCGAGGCTTTTTTTTTTTTTTTTAATTTTATTGGTAAGCTTCCAATGCTCATTTTATTTCGAGATTAGTTATCATTTATTGCTCATTTGTCATTTCTCTCCATTCATTCATTTGTTTTTAGTGACATTATAATCATTGTTTGAGTACTGGGTTTAGTTTAACTGGATTCGAATGTTGAAAGTTAATTAATTAACAAGTTGATTTTCCCTTTTTTTTAAATATTTGAGAATAAATTAGCCTGATGTACTAGTTAATGTAGTTTTGATGGTTGTTAAAGAAGAAAATAATTAACTGATATTGAGATTTTCCATTTATTATTTTCTCCAAGTACATGTCCTTTTGTCTAGAGGCAAAGTCACAAATTCTTTTCAAGGGTGACGTTAATCTAAGTCAATTTTAAAGTAATTATATTATTATTTTTTCTTCTTATATAAACTTTATAATTTAATTTAACTATATTTAAAAAGTCCAAAATACAAATTTAAATAATAATGTTGTTGACTTTTTTTTGTTTATTTGGGTTGTTGAATGTGAAATGATATACATTTATAACTCAGTTATTGCGGCATAATTTTAAGTTTAATTAAAAAACTTATTAAATTTTATAATTTTAAAATTTTATGGGGGCAAACTAGGGACTTCATTGAAAAAAATTAAGATGAGGGGGTAGGAAAACAAAGGTGCTTGTTGGGCCAAGGACAGTACAACAAACTATTTATTGGTTGAACAGGACCGGCAATTTCAGACACGACATGATGACACCACACGAGAACGACACGTAATAAATGAGTTTGGACTGCACGTTTAATAACTAGGTCGAAATTAGGTTAACACCTTTAACACAAAAATAAATGGGTCGGAAATGGGCTAACACGTTTAACACGTTTATGTTAGAATTTTCAAACTATTCTAAAGTTCTTTTATAACAAGTATAGGCCCATTTGTGTGTTTGATACAAGATCAGAAAACAATTATTGAAGAATTTTCACTACTGAGATAACATAAATCAGAAGTTACAGAGAGGTTGCTTCTAATATAAAATAATAATCTTATAATTAACTAGTTAATAATATAAAATAGTAAACTAATTATGGTTATAGTTAACTAGTTAATAATATAAAATAGTAAACCTAATAATGTCTATAAAATTGGATTAGGGTATTAGGGTAATCTTATACTTAACAAAAACATAAAATTATTAGGATATAAAACAGTAAAACTTACTCATCATTTTGAAACTACATTTTTCGAGTTTGAACTTCAACTTTACAAAATTTTATTGACCATGAACTTCAACTACATTGTTAGTTTTATATCCATAATTCTAGTGATTTTTTATCCATAATTTTTGTGTTAAACGGGTCAGTAACTCGTTTTCGTGTTAAATGGGCCATAAACGGGTTTTCCGTGTTAAATGGGTCATAAACGTGTTTGTTTTTGTACCAACCTGTCGTGGTCCATTTAATAATCGTGTTCGTGTGTCATATTGTACTACTCATTTATTAAACGGTTCGTATTCGTGTTTGGATTTCTGGCCCGTTTATTAATCTTGTCGTGTTCGTGTTCATGCTAATCGTGTCGTGTCGTAATCGTACTGGCCCGAACACAGCCCGCGAACATAAATTGCCAGGTCTAGTTGGACACTCTGCTCTTGGCACTCTACCATAGCTTTTAAAACTTTGCCCTCCAAGCATGTTCTTCAAGCCAGTTCAGGTATCTTTTATTATTATTATTTTATTTTATTTTTTTAATAACAAACTCTTTAGTTAAAGAAAACCCGGTTGGACCATGGTCAGCAGGAGCCACTCTATTGGTGTCCCTGTATTTTAAATTAAAAAATAAAATCCGGACAACAGTTATCAATAGCTCCAATATTTAAAAAAAAAAAAAAAAATCAATAACCATCCAATGCGGTGAAGTTCGGGTCTTTGAAAGCGAATCCACTGCTATTTGCCCTTTTGTTTTACTAATAATATGTTTGGTTCCTTGAAAAGAAATTATATTTTTATTTTATTCTATTTTTTGGTTCTACGACTAATTTTAGATGCATGTTTTCATATTTTGACTGAGATTCATGCTTTATTTAGATCGCGTATTCAATTTCGTAAAAGAAAATTTTCTTTTTTTGGATGAAAGTTTTGAGGATAAGATAATGTTTGGTTGTGTAAAAAGTTTTCCAAATTAAAAACAAAAAAGTGTTTTGTAATAAGAAGAAATGATGTTAAAAATTATGTATTATGAGAAGATTTTAAAAAGATTAATTTTTTTAAAAAAATGATACTGTACAAAAGTTTGTTTAAAAATGTGAATATGAGAAGAAAGGTGGAAAAATTTCGGAAAAATAAACTCTTACAAAATTTTCCTATTTTTCCTATTTTGGAAAATGAATTCCACATGATGCTGTTGAAAAAGTGGAACACAGTCTTAAAGATATTCGACCAAAGACGAGGAGACCACCAAATGCGTTGCTCTGTTCCGGATTCTTTGATCTTTACACAAACTCTCCGATTGTTTTTGGTCAAGATCTGATCAGGGTAGCTTGTAAACCCCGGTTATGGTGACTTTCCAACTAAGTATTCCATTGACTGATTAAAAAATGACTTTCTGAAATATTAAAAAAAAAAAATTGAATAAACGATTAAAAAAAGACTTTTGCTTTTGTTTTGTTCTGTTTTGTTCCACTCTATACCAAAACTCTCCAATTGTTTCAGGTCAAGATCTGATCAGCGTAGTTGACTTCTTGTAAACCCTGGTTATGGTGACTTTCCAACTAATTACTCAATTGACTGATTAAAAAACGACTCTCTGAAATATAAAAAATGGAAAACATGATTTTAAAAAAAAAGACATATTGCTTTGTTTTGTTCTGTTTTGTTCAGTTTTATATATATATATATATATATATATATTTTTTTTTTCATTATGCCCCACTAAAAGTTGTCGACAGCTTGCAATATTAATTTTGATATTTGGGCCTTTGTTAATGAATATTGGTTATTCATTGGGACCCTAGAATGCATTTTCAATGATTTCAAATTTAGAATACTAATAAAACACAAAAAATACAAATTTGAAATCCACTAGTAAGTAGCTAAAAGTTTGAAGTGCACTGCTTATAGATATGATAATTTAATCTTGTTCACCATGATAAATGATTTTTGATAATATTTGTTTGCATTAATATATTATCTATATAATACGCTTGCAACGTACAAGAGAGGTGGCAAGACACTGATACATAACAAACTACCTCCATGTGAATAAGTGATACATTTAAGCTAGATTATACCAGTAAATTGACTCACTGAATATTTTTACTGATGAATTATTATTTTGTAAAACTTTTTTGTGCCAACATTTCGGCAAAAAAGTTGACATTTGAGAAAATACTTTACAATTAACTTCGCTTACAAAATTATTAAGGATTAAAATATATGCCAAGTTGAATATTGATGATATAAGTCATCAATACCAAAGATGTTACGCAAAAAATTACGTGAAATCGAAATCGAAAATGAAGAGAGAGAGGAGAGAAAAGAGGATTGTAGAAATAATCCTTTTAGTATACTTGTTTGGGATTTGTTCTGAAATCATTTTTTATTTGACAATATTAAAGGACAAATATCTGAATCATAAGACAATGTTTTTAAGATGTGCTTTTCTTGAGATAGTTCTCAAACAACCACCCAAAGATTGCAACATGTACATGACAAGAAAATAGCTAATTTTTTTGTTTTTGCCACGCATTCTTCAATACTTAAATTATATTAAACTTTGATCCATCAATTATAATAGTATTGTCTTATTCAATCAATTGCGTTCCCATGAAAGACTTCAAATGCCCTTTAATAGGGATGGACATAAAATCCAATCATCCAATTTATTCAACCAAAACGGTCCAAAAATCCATCAAAAAAAAAAAAAAAAAAGGATATCCAAACACAATTGGATTGACTTATATGATAATTTAACTCATACAATTGAATTGGATTAGATATTGGATATTTGAATTTTGAAAAACCAATAAATCTAATCTAATCCATATACTTATATTTTATATAAAAATATTTTATGTTATACATCCTATAGCATACTATCCATTTTATTTTTTATTTTTATTTTTATTTTTTACCTCTTTTTTGCCTTTCTCCTTTTAACCTCTTTTTTTGGGCCTTTGAAAAAAAAACGATAACCTTATATTCTCTCAAAATTCAAAAGAATCAATAGGATTTTTTTTTTTTAAAGATTAATAGGAAATTATTGGAGGCAGACGTAAGAAAAATTATTATCGTCGGTTCAACGATTCATATTATCTCCACTTTTATTTATTTATTTATTGGGAGTTTTATGATGAGGCCTCCCCATTTTAGCTTATTAATGGGGAATAAATTTTTAACCGTCAGATTAAAAATTTTTAAAGGGTTGAGATTGAAAAAATGCACAAAAAAATCATAAACCTAACCATATCGTATTATCATTTTACAAAACATTACAAAATATTAAAAAAAAAAAAATGGAAGCCCAACCCCCACCGGAAGCCACCTCCACCGAACCCGGCGAGGCCATAGTGGCGATGGTGATGGTGCCGGCATTCTAGATCGTTGGCCGCCCATCCCAAGTCGCAAATGGTGGAAGATCTCGGTCTCAATCTCGATTGCGATCTCGTGGTGGAGGCGCTTGGAGCTGTTCGGCGACGGCGAGCACGCAGATTTGAGGTCGGAGAAGATGAGGACCGTGGGATTGTTGTCTCGGCGGTGGCTGAGGAACTCACAGATGGCAAACGAGTCGGAGAGGTCCCTGGAGTCCGAGTTGAACTTGGAGCGCCTTGTGCTGTCGATGTTGCTGGAGGCCCACAACACATTCGAAGCCCGGGAAACGACTACGCCGCCGCCTCTCGCCCTTAGAGATCTCTCCTAGTGCCAGAGGCAACTACTCACCACTTCTCTGGATGTCACACTGTTGCAATCCGCCACCTAAGCCGTCGATCCTTCACCACCACGCGTGCTGTTGAGTCCCCCAACTGCTCACTGGAGTTCTTGGTAGAGGTAGAAAATGGGTTTCTTTTTCCTTTTTTCCATTTTTTTTTTAATTTGCAAGTGTGATCAAGTATCTTGGTCTTACAATAACTTAGGTGTATTCATTTAATCCATACCGTTAAATTGAGATCCAACGGTCAAAAATTTAATTTACAGTGACTTAGGTCTCTTGATCTTACAATAACTTAGGTGTATTCATTTAATCCTTACCATACAAATGAGATTGAATGGTCAAAAATTTTTACCCCATTGATGGGGTAAAATAAGAGGTATCATTATAGAACGAGCCTTTATTTATTTTTTAAGATATTCATACAAGTTCTGAGTTTTTTTTTTAATATATAATCATATAATCTTTGATGTCTTATTTGGTATTGAAATTTAATTCTAATTAAACTGTTTTTTTCATTTCAGTTTTGTCTTTTTTCAGAAAAGTTAACAAAATTTATAATTTATTTTTAAAAAGTCAATCAAATTCCAACTTACAAATTTTATTTTCAATCGGTGAACGAAACGCAAGTTGAGTTTGTTTTTAGAAGAATAATAACTTTGAGTGGAAACATTATTCACAAATTATGTATAGTAGTTAGCTTATGTGTTAATCATATAACATTGGCATCACATGTTCACTAAAAAAAGATATGTATTCTTAAAGATTTGTAATGACGGATGCTAACTAGCTGTTAGTGCAGACCAGACCCCAACGAATTCTTTTCATTTTAAGATTTGAGTACAAATATTATTCACAAATTCATTTTATAAATGTTACTATAATGGTATTTTGAGTTAATTTTTGGATGTAATCCTTAAGGTAACAGTATTTTTTGACCAAATCACTAACTGATTATGTCCAAAAATTAATAAAAAGGATTATTGTGGTAATATTTTAATATTTAAGGGACATTCCAATTACGAAAAAAAGGTGAGGTATCAAAATTGTACAAACTTAAAAATTTAAGCATTAAATAAACTATTAATCTTAATCTGGGATCATATTTTTGTCTCTTTGTTCATGTAACGATCTTTCACGGACCATTACTATTGACTTCTTATTTAATAATTCATCTTTTATAAAATTACGGAAAATATTAAGTTTCAAATAAAAATCTTAATATAACAGAAAATTTTACTTAGATAATTTTAGAAAACTCTGTAAATTTTTTTTAAAAAAAACTATATCAAAATAACCTTCATAGTTAAATACATATACATACATATATATATATATATATATTTTTTAAAAATCCATTTCATGAAATAAAATCAAAGTCCATATAAATCATCCAATTAAATAATAATAAATTAAAGTCTCAAAACTTTATTTGAAATTAAAAATATCAATCTCATGACCGTTCCTCCTGTTTTTCTGTTACACATCGTCTCGTTTCTACTCCAAGCTCATCCAATACTACATCTTATTCTTTCTTTTATTTACACATGAATTAACTTATATAAACAAGGGCTTAGTAAGATACTTAAATCATACAAACGTAAATAAAAATTTTTCTTTTATTATCATAAACATCATCATAAATATAAACATCATTTAAAAAAATTAACTTTTAAAACCGTCATATATTAAGCCCGGTGTTGTACGATCATAGCGTGCTAGTTACAGAAGGAGTAGGGTTGTAAATCCTAAACCAACAATGACAAAAAGTCTGCTCACCGGATATCATCATCAAGGGTGTGGAACGTCATTTTAAAACATACAAATACATATGCATACTTATATATATATCTTTCATCAAAACGTCATCATATAAAAAGTATTATTTAAAAACATCATAACATTATTATCAATATCAAAACATATATTTCTTAATTTTTTTAATTCATGTTGCAAGTGATAGTGTAATTACATAAATACCTTACTTAATATTTTTTAAATTTTTTGATAGTGACGCACGATTGAGGTCTCGGGTGCTCACCTTTAAAATCGTTCATGCTATAAATAATAAATATAA
>CM046387.1:24177963-24198963 GCA_025413485.1 Ficus microcarpa | reverse complement strand
TTAAAAATTCAAATGAGTGGTCCGATATGTCCAATACAAGATTGGTTACTCCAAAGTGTATATCATCTTGCAAAATGTAAAAAAAAAAAAATAAAAAATAAAAAACCTCACTTCCACTACAAGATTGGTTACTCCAAAGTGTATATCATCTTGCAAAATGTAAAAAACAAAAAATAAAAAATAAAAAACCTCACTTCCACTAAAACTATAACAGCACTAATAGAAATATAAGAGTATTGAGTCCTTGCACTTAATATGTTGATCTCTTGAGATGGAAGCCAAATTATTTAAAAGTCTCATATTTTGCAGAACAGAACCACCACCAAAAACATGAATCGCCAATGATTTTGTTGGTAGGTGATCTTCAAACAAATTTAAGACCATCCTTCTCTTTTTACTTCTAACTGGTGACAATGCTCCGAACGTGGCATGCATATTGTAACGTCCCGACTTACGTAGGGTCGTTATCATATATACTTACTTATACTACATCTTGCTTTTAATAATTTAAACTTACTTGAAAATTCTAGAATAATTTTTTTTAAAACATATATAAATAGACTAGTCTATATAAGTAAATTTTCCGTGTATACATACTGAAATAAAAAGACTTACATACTCCTTACAATTCACTTAAGTCTTCAAACCTCATATATACTGTATAACACAATTTATTTTTATATATATATTTTTTCAATTTGGAAGAGCTTGCGGAAACACTTGCGTAGTGATATCCCACACCGCCCTTCACTTGTCGCATCGTCTACATGGCCCACCAATTAAACTGCAGGCTTTTTACCTACAGTATGAAATATACTGATAAGCTTATGCTCAGCAAGTACAAACTGAATCTCACAAAAACATGTCAAGCATCATGTGACTTATGCATGAACCATTTATGATCAATTATGAATCTCTTATGCTCCATTATGAACTTGTTATGAACTTATTATCTTGTATAACATGTGGGCCCCTTGTGTACATACCAAATGCGCGCAGTCTATAGAAAGTTAGGATTTGCAAGGTCTTTAACAATTCTGGGAATCATGTAAGCCTACACGATCTGGCGGAAGGTTTTAATAACTTGAAACATATAAAATCCTCCACGATCTAGCGGGAGGTGAGTACGACACTTTACTTGTTTTGGTTTAGTCTTAGCCTTGTTATTATATATCCAAGATTAACATTCTTTACTTGTGATCTTATTAGTCATGATGCATATGATGCATATATATAATATGACATAAAGATCACTAACATAGAATGACTCGTGGCCTTATCTTAAAACATGGCATGTATATAAACATGACATCATCATAAAACATGGCATGAACGTAAACATGGTATCATCATAAAACATGACATGAACTTAAACATAGCATCATCATAAAACATGGCATGAATGTAAACATGGCACATCATGGTATACATGTAAACAAGTTATGCTTGAAAATAGTTTACTATTTTCTATACTGTAAGTGAGGTTTGTACTTGCCAGTTGTCCTGACCTCTTGTCCTAATATACGAAGCAACAGGTTATATTCATGTCTCCAAAAAGGACGTAAGATATATCATCCTATTTTACTCTAAATCATTACATTCAATGCTAGTATCTTTAACCAGCATTTATCAGTGACCCTAGTTATATGTCTCCCACATACTACAATGATCTCTTATTCGGTTACTAAATGTAACCCTAAGGCACCTGGCCTAATCAAACAATATCTTGTTTGATTACTTAATGGAACCTTGGGTTCAAGGCCCAATCATAAGTGAATAGTAATTAGCATCTTATTATGTTACTATTATAATCTTGGGCCTAAGTCCAATTACTTTTAATTCACATCTCACTAGATTACTAGGGGTAACCCTGGGTTTTAGGCCCAACTAATCTTGAATGATACCCTATTGGGTTACTAGGGCCCAACTACCCGATTAGGTTACTATTGGTAATCATGGGTTTTAGGCCCAACCCAATAGCTTGGGTATTCTACCCGGTTACCGTTGATCATCTTTTCTGTTACTATTTTTTCAAGATAGCTTTTGGCTAATTTATTTATTTTTCTCTTCTCCTACTAAAACCTAGTATTTGTTGTTCACATTTTTCTTATATAAAAATCCTTGTATAAACTTTCAATCTTTTTGCCAAAACTGTAATTTTTTTGAACAAGGACAATAAACCTGTCAAGTTGTGAAAACAATTTCATACTACCAGTTATCAGTGTATATGCAGGAATTTCCTTTTCTTGCACTGCTTTTGAAAATCCTGTGCAGGAATTTCCTGTTTCCTACACAGTTTTTGGAATCCAATTTTATCTTAAAATCTGTTTTGAATTTGAAAAAGTTTTCTTTACAAAAGTTTTATATCTTGAAAAACCCTACAACTTTTGTTCTTGCTCAAAACCCAGTTCTGCCTTTAAACTACTCATTTTCCTTGTTGAACCTGCCTAGTCATGCTTATTGGGTTTGGCAGACTAGGCTCAGATTTTCGTAAAAACAGAGGCTTTTGGAGCCTTATTTTTGAAAACCGTCCACGATGCCCCCTAAGATTTTCCATTTTCTACCACTTTGTAGTTTTAACTTTTCTAAAACTCAGCCTCTAAAGTCTTCAAAATCCTATTTCTAGATTGCTGCCCAGTCTTGATCCGAGACTGGCAGTTTCCTTTTTAATTGGTTCCTACGTAAAATTACGCACACACTACCTCAAACAGTTAAAACCATGAGCCTACATCAAGCATGCAGTGCGTTATGTAATGTTTTCATTGCCATGTATACATTTTCAGTCATTCAATCCTTCATGCAAACTCATATGGTGAGCCTTCACCAAACTTGGGTTTTTAGGGTTTCCTTGAACCCTACATGCCACATACATCACTTCTCATTCATGCAACATCATTCTTGAGTATATGAGGACATATTACAAACATCTAATAGGCAATCACACATATCACATGCTATCTAACAAATAAAATCATAACCATGCACCAAACTATAAATCAAAACCACTAACCCTAATCAAGTATACTCAAGCAATCCAGGCTACTCTTATTGCATGAAAATAAAAGTGAGTTTATACTCTTACAAAACCAACATGGAAATATACTTAAATCTTGAATCAAACTAAATTAAGGAACTAGAGGGTAAAGAGGATTACCTCAAGATCTAAGAGAATGGATCTACCCCTTTGGTGGAGAAATTTTTCTTCCTCACCTAACCTACACACAATTGGCCACTAACCATTTTTTTTTTTCTCTCTTTGGCTTCGGTTCCTAGGGTGAGAGGGAGAAAGTTGAGTTAAAAATGAGCCAGAGTTTTGGGGTAGAATCCAATAAAATGATCCAAACCCCCCCCCATCATCACCTATTTATAAGTGAAAAATAATTTCTTTTTGGATTTATTTTTATTCCTAAAATTGTATATCTAACGTTCAAAAATAAAATATTTACCCATATATCCCTTGAGGTGGCCGGCCATTAAGGGTCCTTGGAGGCCAAGTTAGCTTTCCATGCTTGTCCATTTAATTATCCAATCAAAAGCTTCCACTAATTTCTTCCAATTTTTCAAAAATCCAAAATTCACATATTTATCCTAGATGAGGTGTCCTCCCATTAGGGCTCTGTTTGGCTTTCCTCTTAATATGCAGTCCATTTTCATACTAATGCAGATATTACAAATACTGTTTTTAACTAATAATAATATTGTCATACTGGATTATAGTTCAGAATTCATCTGTACTTAATTGGGCTGTGTGCAAGTTTTTCTTATGACTTAAAGCTACTTAGCACTTATTGCTCTAAATATTCTGCTTGATTTTTCTAAAGTGGTCTCGTACCTTATTCTTACATTTTCATCTGTGATGACGGTTTTTCACAATATAATTTCCATACTGCTTGCTATACTGCAATACCATCATAATCATGCCTTGAATTATTCTGGTCAAACTTTGACCGGAATAAAATCATAAATTCTTATTCTACCTTTTTCCTCAAAAGGCCTTATGCTTGGCTAAGCAAACTATTTATTGAGTCTCATGGCTAATTAAATGAGAACTCAAATATATATTGGTAATAAAATTATGAATTTCACATTGATATTCATAATTTTTATGAAACATTACATAAACACATAATACGGACTTAAATTTCTTTATATATAAGGAAATCATAATTCCGTAACAATTTTGGTTATTACACATATTCTAAAAACATTGGTAAATAAAATGAGAAATTAATTATGAGGTACTATAAAAATAGTAATTAAGAGGGTTGTCAGGAAAAAGAAAAGGTTTATTAATTTCAATAGAATGAAAAAGAAAAAAGCAAAAGAAACAAAAAGATGAAAGAAACCAAAGTAAGAAAAGTTATTTTATATATGCTAAAGACCATGCCTCTTTGACATGCTATTATCTGTGAGGCCTAAATATATCTGCACTCAATCAATAATCGTGTGACGCCCCCTTACTATGTAAGGCCGTCACGCCTTACTTACTTAACTTTACTTGAAAATTAGGAATATATATATATATTTTTTGAAACATACTTATAAAAAAATTTGTCCTTAGCAATATATCATTACTACTTAAGTAAATGTTACTTAAGGTCTTTAGTTCCCAAAATACCATAAAGCATAATTTGTCTTCATCATGTATATACTTATATATACAAAACTTCTTTACTTATCAAAAGATTGCGGAAATAATACGTAGTGGTATCCACACTGCCTTCGTCCGCCACCACATCATCCTCACAATGCCCACCATTTACGATGCAGGTTTCTTACCTACAGTATGAAATATAATTGAATGAGCTTTCGCCCAGTAAGCACAAACATAATTTCACAAAACAATTA
This sequence comes from Ficus microcarpa, assembly GCA_025413485.1. Taxonomy (NCBI): domain Eukaryota; kingdom Viridiplantae; phylum Streptophyta; class Magnoliopsida; order Rosales; family Moraceae; genus Ficus; species Ficus microcarpa. The sequence goes on along the minus strand of CM046387.1, from coordinate 24,194,115 downwards.
AAACATCTTGAAAACATACATCATCATATGCATATGCGTGAACCATTTATGTTCCATTTATACAATCATTTTTAACTTGAACTTATCTTTCATATGGGCCCCATAGTGTACGTACCATCATTTATTTAGCGCGCCTCCAGATACAGTTAGGGGTTGCAAGGTCCCTAACTGCTTTGGGAACATTGGGTGATTACACCCTCCCGCATCAACGAGAGGGTGAATCCTTTACTTTAACATGAAAAATCCTCCACCTTATGAGAGGTCGGTACGACACTTTACTTGTGATTTCTTACCATGTTATTTATCCTTAGTGAACATACCTTATGATGTCACTATATGATAACATAATTTTTATCTCATTCATAACATGACATGGCATTCTTTTCATTCATGGTATTTGCAATCATAATATTTTTTTTTATAAACATGACATTTTGTAAATATAGCACTTTTATAATCTTTTGCAAAAATAGCACTTTTTATAAACATAGCATTTTGCGAAAGTAGCACTTTTTATAAGGCATGGCATTTTGCAAAAATAGCACTTTCTATAAAGCATGGCATTTCATAGATATAGCACACAACATATTGCAGCATATTTGAAAACCACATACTTGAACATAATTTACTAGCTTTCATACTGTATGTGAGGTTTGTACTTACCTCTAGTGCCGTATCCTTAAAATTGCGTTCCTTAAATTTTTCGGCAACGGCAATTCACTTTCCTGATATACCAAATATATAGGATCAGGATCCTTTCATAAGGTGTTGGTGACCTACCAATACTCACATCTACTTTTGGTTGTATGTCCCTTATATATGATATCCATCTTGGCCACTTTAATCCCCATTCTTTATCGAACTTCGATTAATCTTTAAGAGGTTACGTTGGGTAACCTTTTTGGTTAGAGCCTTGTTCCATTATTTGGCTTTGCTCATACATCCTTGTTATTGGGTTATTTCCATTAACCCTTTAAATCTTAGCCCAATTATACATGTGGGTATCCCTTAGGGTTATGTTGGGTAACCCTTAAGGTTAACCTTAATTAACCTTGGGTCAACCTTTAGTCAACTCTTGGTTATCTTTGGGTTTGTAACTCGGATATAATATCCGGTTACCGTTCGTAATCGGCTTGCTTACCAATTTTACTTTAAAATTCCTCTTCCTTATTTTTGGAAAATCTTGTGTAATTAACTTCCAAAAATCCTTCATTTTGCTTGTAAAAATTCTAACTCCTTTAATTAGAAAATACTTTGGCTTAATCTCATTATTTTCTTTAACTTGTAAACTCTTGGTTGAAACCCTCTTTTTCTTTACTTCGGAGAAAAATGTGAAATTTCAAACCCGAGCCCTTAAAATCCATGGTTTTCGAAATAAATCTTTTATAAAATCGTTTGGGGCCAGAAACCGCCTTTGGAACGGTTTCCAAAGCTAAAATAACCATTTAGGAGCACTTCACAATTTTTCTAGAAAATATTTTCGTGAAACTCATGTGCAAGATTTCGGACTCCCTGCGCATCTCCCACAAAACGTGCCCAGTTTAAAAATCGACTTGGAATTTGAAAAACCTGTCTTCACGAAAGTTGTAGCTCTCGAAAAATACTAAAACTTTCGTTTTTTAAGAAAAATCCAGTTCGGCCTAGATCAGTACCAGTTTTTATTTGAAAACGGGCTGACTCTGAAAAACTGGGTGAAGAACGTCCCAGGGATCAGCCACGGGTTTTGGGTAAAACGGAGGCCGTTGGAGCCTTAATTCGAGATTCTGTTTGCGCTGTCCTCTAGAAAAAGTTGTTCCGAATAACTTTTGTGTTTTGAGTTTTACCTCATTCGGCCTCTAAGGGCCTTGAAATTACCCTTTCCCGAAACTGGCCAGATTCGAATCCGAATTGGCAGTTTCGGTTTCTTAGTACGGTTTACGTCCTATTTCGCGGAATCTATCTCGACCGATCACATCGGGAGCTTATACCACAACAAGCAGCGCTTTTAACGTCCCATTGAAACCCATAAATCCATCTAATTCAACCCATGTAACCCAAATCCGAAAATTAATAACCTAGGGTTGCTTGGCTCTAGCACATGCATCAACACATACAAACATCACAAAATCCAACCCTAAATCTAGCATGCTCTCATGGCTGCCAAGGGCAGATTTTTGGCCTCATCTTATGGGACATACAACCTAATTTCTAGCATGAAATTCCATCATCAAACAAGCATAAATCAAGCAAGCAAATAACAAAACAAACCAACCAAAACCCTAACCTTAATCAAGCACACACACACCAACAAAATGGGGGCTGAAAATTAAATGGACTTATGTCCTTACAACCAACTTGAATCACCCTCAAAATACTCAAATGAAACTTAAATTCAAGGTGGTTTTAAGAGATTTACCTCAAACTCAAGTTAGGGTTTTGAAATCCCAAAATCTTCCTTTGGTTCCTTGGCTTGCTCACCCACACGGCTTCACCACAAAAATGGCATTCAAAATTTTTTTTGTTAGCTCTTGTTGCTCCTTCTAAAACCGAAAATAACAATAAGAAAAACCAAGTTTTTCTTACCTCTTTCTCCTCTTCCTTGTTCGGTCACCTTCTTGGAGAATCCCACAAAATTTTTCTCAAATCCTTCCTTGCTTGGTGGCTCACGGTTTTGGTTCAAGAAAATGGAATCCAAGAGAGTTTTGTTAGCTTTTTCTTGCTCTAACAAAACCGAGCATCACAAGAAGGAAATCTAAAAATTTGTCAAGAGTTACTCACCTCTTTTTCTTTTCCTCCTGGTCGGCCAAACACTCAAACTCACAAGAAAATCTTAAGCTTTCTCTAGCTCTCCCTTATTGCAAAAACCGTGCACCCTTGTGAAGAAAACCCAAGAATTTTCTCTTTGAATCTCTCTCTCTCTCCTTCTCTCTCTTCCTGCCGAGCAAACCCAAGAAAAATGGCAAGGGTTGGTCCACTTTTTCCAACAAAAGGCACAAGGGATGGAAGGGTTTTCTTGAATTACCAAAGTGGTTGCTTTCTTGCCTTAAAATGTGGCTTTAGTCTTGTCATTTCTTTTCCTTCTAGCTGGCCGAATCCAAGGGAGCTTAAGAGAGCGTGGGCTGCTGAAAATTGAGAGAAAAGAGAGACATGTGGCAATCCTTGGTGGAATGAAAGGTGGAGAGGTTGCTTATCCTTAATTTAAAGCTTTATGCCTTGTCATGCTTTTCCTTCTCTTGGCTGCCGAACATGATGGGGAAGAGGGAGGGCTGCAGCCGGTTTTTGGGGTGGAAAGAAAACCTCTCATAGCTAGCGTTGGCTAGTGAAAAGGTGAGTCATAGGCATGGGTAGGTGTCCTTGGCTTGGTTGGGATTGAATTGTCATTTAGTTACCAAAACCAAACCAATCTCTTTTCTTTTTCTTCTAGTTGCCGAATATGATGGAGTGGGGGGGGGGGGGGGGGGGGGGGCTGATGGCTGCCGGATTTCAAGGGGAAAAAGCATGAGTTTGACTCATTATTTTAAGCAAAAGTGACTAAGGAATGGGAGACTTGTGAGGGACAAAAGTTGGTGCACCTTTTCCTTGATTTATGGCTTTCCCATTTTTTTTTTTCTTATCCTTTTTTCTCCCATGTGTGGTCGGCCATCATGCATGGTGAACTCCACATGATGCAACTTTGAGTTAGTGGAAGGTGATGTCATTGAGGTGAGGTCATCTTCCACTAGCTCTACCAAGGTCTTGTTTGGCCATTTCGTTCTTTCACAGCTCCTTTCGCGCTTTATAGTTATTTCCAATACTGTGATGAGCATTCTTATTTTATATTTTGGTCCAAAAATTCTTCAATGTAAATTTTGGACCGAAAACTCTCTTTCTCCAATTTTTCGGAGACCTTTTTACCCTTAATTCCTTTTCGGTGTGCTTGATTTTTCTAGGGTGGATTTATGGCTTATAAAACTTCATTTTCGGAGATTCTTTCCATATTCCTTCATCATACTTGTGAAGTCAACGTTGTGACCCGTCCCGGTCAAACTTTGACTTTTTGGTCAACCCTTTGACTTTTTCGGTCAAAGTTGACTTTCGTAAAATTTCATCATTTTTCGTTCTTTTTCCTTTAAAAACCCCATTCTTGGCTCGTAAACCATTAATTGAGTCTCATAATCATTAAATGAGGACCCGAACATTGTTTAAATAAAATTATGAATTTCTCATTATTATTCATAATTTTTCATATAACACATCATAGATACATAAATTAGACTCTAATTCCTTATGAACAAGGAGATTACAAGTCTACAAAATTTCGGGTCTTACAAATCGATTATTTCATGTATACCCCTTAAATTTTAGAGTTCTCTTATTTTGTTCTTGAACTTTAAAAACTTTGACTATACCATCTTAAACTTTGAATTTAACCTCACTTTATCCCTTCAATCATAATTTTGGTTAAAAACTGACAAAAAAAAAAAAAAAAAAAAGGCGAGTTAGTACTATTAAGCTTATTCTATTAGGATTTATACTAAAAAAAAAGGGAAAAGAACACATACCGAAATTCAAATAGATATCCAAATCCTCAAGCTATATATATAATAACTCATTTTTTATCATATGATTTTAACCAAAATTTTGATAAAAGTGTTAAAGTAGGGTTAAATTCAAAGTTTAAGGGCAAAGCTCTTGGTAAAAATAGTAATCAAAATTAAAAATAATATTGGAAATATCATAGAGCAAAAAGTAAGATATTGTAATTTTTCATAGTTTTGCATGATTAATATAACATTGATATTTATATTGGAAATGGTTTAAAACATGAAGTAGCTAGATAAAAATATATATTATTTGAAAGGTTTTGTTGGTGGTTTATGATCTAATACCGAATTCTTAAAAATGTTTTTTAAAACCTCCGAATGGATAACATGGAATCTAAAAGGTTTATTCTAATCAGAGAAATGGATTTATACGTGTCGCCTACTAACGAATTACATTCATTACGGGGCAAGCTTCTTTTATTTTATTTTATTTTATTTTATTTTAAATGCGTGAAAGGGTTTTATTTGGTGGTCCTTGTAATCTTTAAAAAATTTAAAACAAGTTTCCTGTGGTCCAATATACATACTTTATCAAAAACTAAGGCTCTTAACTCAATAATATTCAACTATTATGTGTGCAAGTTGTGATTTTTTTCATTTTCATTTTCATTTTCAATTTTTTTTTTCGAGTGCTTGTACCGTGAAGTTGTATAGAGAGAAACACATAAATGTACGGCTTTCTATCTGCTAATGGCCTAAGTTCACGCTTTACATATCGTCATTAACTGAAATAAGTTAATTTGAATTGACAATGTTCAACCAAAAAATAAATTGAATTGAAATCTAAAATGAATGGTGTTTGAGAGAAAGAAAAATGAATTGAACGTGGATGTCAAAAAAATGGACTCGGCTATCCATTTGAATTTGACTAGAATTTTTTGGATTTAAAAGGATAAGCGAAGCAAAATATTATTTCTTTTTAAAAGGATAATTAAAGAAAACTGCCTCTGAAGTACCGTCAGGTGACTAGTCATGTGACTGAGTGCATTGCAGATAGATCTTAACGTACGGAAGTTCTTTTTTTTTTTTTGGGCATGCGTGAAGAGAAATGTCACGAAGTTTTCTTATAGCAAGGGTATAATAGTGTTTATCTTAAAAGCCATATTTTATAATTTATATTTTGATTGACATTTAAGTTTAATTCTAGTTAAATTATATTTTTTCATATTAATTTTTTTTAAAAAATTAATAAAAATTATAATTAGTTTTTAAAAAATCAAGAAACTCCAATTAAAAATTTAATCTCCAACCGATTAATCAAACGCAAGCTTAGTTTTGGAAAAATATCTAAATGATACAAATTTAAATATCATTGGTATCAATATGACAATTAGATTAAAAAAAAAAGATTGTTCTTTAATAAAATATTATCGTTAATGTCAAATTTGTCATAAGACAAATTTTGTGACAAATTCACCATTAAGTATAGCTAATATCAAGATAACATTGATTACTATTGATTAATGTATTAACTTTTTTTCTAGTCATTAAAATATTTTCTTTTTCAGATTATTTAAATACTGAAATTAGTTTACTTTTACGAGTTCAAATGATAATAATAATTAAGAAGAAAAGTAAAAATAGCATACTAATTAGAAATCTCATTACACGTTATAAAGCACAAAATAAGGTAATTTTATTTTTTATAACAAATAGAAAGAAGCCTCAAAATTTGTCTACACTAGCATCAGCTAATATTGTAGCCACAACCAATTACAGCACTAGACGCACCACGGAAACCTTGTTGAAAGCCATTTTGATTTGGGATATGTGATTTGATAACGTGGATGTGGGAAATAAGGTGCTTCCTAGGACCTATATATATATATTATGATTATTATAATTATATGGATTACTCTCATTTATACTTTTAAAATTTTGGAGTTACTCTCACTTTACCCATTAAACTTTATTGTTTTTGCACCGGTGCACCCTAACTTAGTGCATAATTGTAATTTATACCCTAAACTTTTAATTTTGACAATTTGCACTTTGAACCTATAAATTTGTAGCAATTTACCCCTCATTAATAATAATATTACTCTTTTCAAGTAAATTGATATATGATTTGTACATAAGTCGTTAATTAATGACATGAATGATTTTTTTTTTTTATCTATTTTAACCCAAATTTATTTAGATGAAGATCTTTAATTAAGTATTGTCAAAGTAAAAAACTTTCTATTAGCTTTGTTTTAAATATAAATTTGGGTTATCATTGATTAAAATGGATCTTTTTACTCTTAATTAACAACATATATGTAAGTCAAATGTCAATTTTCATTAAAAAAAAATCAACATTTGTAATTAAAGATGAGGGGTAAATTGTTACAAATCTGTAAGGTCAGGGTGCAAATTGTCAAAATTAAAAATTGAAGGTGTAAATTGCAACTGTACGATAAGTTTGGGGTATACCATAGCAAAAAAGTCTTCAACTGTAAAAACTCTCACGAAAATCGAAAAAATAAATTTTTAGTATTTAAATAATTTAAAAATGAAAACATTTTAATAGCTAGATGAAAAGTCAATACACCAATCAATAAAAATCAAATATTAAATTAATTTACCACAAAATTTACCATATAAAAAATATAACATAAAAAATAGAATTTCATTAGAGAACACTTTTTTTTTTTTTCCTTTTTTGACTTAAATACCAAAGTAAGAAAAGTTATTTTATATATGCTAAAGACCATGCCCTCTTGGCATGCTATTATCTGTAAGGCCTAAATATATCTGCACTCAATCAATAATCGATTATTTCATGTATACCCCTTAAATTTTAGAGTTCTCTTATTTTGTTCTTGAACTTTAAAAACTTTGACTATACCGTCTTAAACTTTGAATTTAACTTCACTTTATCCCTTCAATCATAATTTTGGTTAAAAACTGACCAAAAAAAAAAAAAAAAAGGCAAGTTAGTAGTATTAAGCTTATTCTATTAGGATTTATACTAAAAAAAAAGGGGAAAAGAACACATACCGAAATTCAAATAGATATCCAAATCCTCAAGCTATATATATAATAACTCATTTTTTATCATATGATTTTAACTAAAATTTTGATAAAAGTGATAAAGTAGGGTTAAATTCAAAGTTTAAGGGCAAAGCTCTTGGTAAAAATAGTAATAAAAATTAAAAATAATGTTGGAAATATCATAGAGAAAAAAGTAAGATATTGTAATTTTTCATAGTTTTGCATGATTAATATAACATTGATATTTATATTGGAAATGGTTTAAAACATGAAGTAGCTAGATAAAAATATATATTATTTGAAAGGTTTTGTTGGTGGTTTATGATCTAATACCAAATCCTTAAAAATGTTTTTTAAAACCTCCGAATGGATAACATGGAATCTAAAAGGTTTATTCTAATCGGAGAAATGGATTTATACGTGTCGCCTACTAACGAATTACATTCATTACGGGGCAAGCTTCTTTTTTATTTTTATCTTTATTTTATTTTAAATGCGTGAAAGGGTTTTATTTGGTGGTCCTTGTAATCTTTAAAAAATTTAAAACAAGTTTCCTTTGGTCCAATATACATACTTTATTAAAAACTAAGGCTTTTAACTCAATAATATTCAACTGTTATGTGTGCAAGTTGTGATTTTTTTCATTTTCATTTTCATTTTCAAATTTTTTTTTTTTCCAGTGCTTGTACCGTGAAGTTGTATAGAGAGAAACACATAAATGTACGGCTTTCTATCTGCTAATGGCCTAAGTTCACGCTTTACATACCGTCATTAACTGAAATAATTTAATTTGAATTGATAATGTTCAACCAAAAAATAAATTGAATTGAAATCTAAAGGTGTTTGAGAGAAAGAAAAATGAATTGAACGTGGATGTCAAAAAAATGGACTCGGCTATCCATTTGAATTTGACTTGAATTTTTTGGATTTAAAAGGATAAGCTAAGCAAAATATTATTTCTTTTTAAAAGGATAATTAAAGAAAACTGCCTCTGAAGTACCGTCAGGTGACTAGTCATGTGATTGAGTGCATTGCAAATAGATCTTAACGTACGGAAGTTCTTTTCTTTTTTTTTTTTTTGGGCATACGTGCAGAGAAATGTCACGAAGTTTTCTTATAGCAAGGGTATAATAGTGTTTATCTTAAAACCATATTTTATAATTTATATTTTGATTGACATTTAAGTTTAATTCTAGTTAAATTATATTTTTTCATATTAGTTTTTTTTTTGTTGAAAAATCAATTAAAATTATAACTAGTTTTCAAAAAGTCAACAAACTCCAATTAAAAATTTAATCTCCAAACGGTTAATCAAACGCAAGTTTAGTTTTGGAAAAACATCTAAATGATACAAATTTAAAGATCATTGCATCAATATGACACAAAAAATTTACAATAGACCAATATGATACAAAATTAAACTAAAATAAACTAAGTTTTGTTTTGTATCAGGTTGATTAAGAGAAGAGAATTTGTGTCATATTAATCAATAGATAAAAAAAGTGGTTATTTAAACAATTTTCTCTTTAGTTAGTTTTTTTTTTTTTTTTGTTTTTTTGTTTTGACTAGTTAGTTTAAACAATTAAAAATTTAATATCCAACCGGTTAATCAAACACAAGCTTAGTTTTGGAAAAACATCTAAATGATATAAATTTAAAGATCATTGCATCAATATGATACAAAAAATTTACAATAGACCAATATGACACAAAGTTAAACTAAAGTAAACTAATTTTTGTTTTGTAGCAAGGTGATTAAGAGAAGAGAATTTGTGTCATATTAATCAATAGATAAAAAAAAGTGGTTATTTAAACAATTTTCTCTTTAGTTAGTTTTTTTTTTGTTTTTTTTGTTTTGTTTTGTTTTGTTCTGTTTTTTTTTTTTTTTGAGTAAAACTTTTTTATTTTTTATTTTATTTTATTTTTGATAAGTTGGGTCTCTAAACTTTTGGACCCTTGGCACTTTGAAGATTCCTGGGCAAATATGTAATGATTGGAGCCATACTCTTCCTTTGTCTAAAAGGATGGTTTTTCGTTTCTTTCATGTGTCTTATGAAACTTATGAATGTGCTGGCAAACTTGCTAATCTTGAGATTGATAAAACAATAGCAGAGTATAAACAACGAACGAGAAATTAAAGTCCTTTTTTTTTTTTTTTTTTTTTTTTTCCATATTCATAAACAATTTTCTAACAAAATTCTATTTCATTAGGCACATTTTGAGCATTAATTTCTCATTCACCTGAATACCATTTTGAGCGTATGAATATATGATTTTGATCTTCTCGTGACGGAGAACGCAAATCCATCAAAACCCGTTATTTTTGCTAAATGGATCCCACTCAAATTTGGACCTCAAAATAGCTCCTCAAAATGGTTTAAAAACCATTTTTCCAACAGAGATTAACGATAATAGGATGTGCTGTGGTCTTGTTGTCCTAGTTCTCTGGATTTTCATTTATCTAAGGATAATATTGGTTTACTATTTTTTAGATTTATTTGATTTTTTGTGATGATTATTGTAATTTTCTTTTCATTAATAATATGAGCCCCATTTGAGGACATGTACATTTATAAAAATAAAAAAAAAAAAAAAAAAAAAACTTCTAATTTAAAATTTAAAGAATTAGGAAATAACTAAACTCCCATTTCTTGGCAGTTGATTCTTTGAATATGATGATTTTTTTGTCAAATTTCATATAAGAGCTTAATATTTGAAGGCTTTCTTGCGCCTCAGGGTGTCTAAAATTTACTTTTTTGGACAAAAAGGTCGCAGAAGCTTGTTGTCTTTGACGTAGATTGATTGAATTGAAATTTTGCAACATATTTTGTGTTTGAATAAAAAATTCATAATTTTTTTGTTTTTATTGTTTCTCTTTTTTTGGGTATAGCTTGTTATTTTTTGTTCATAAATAATAATGGCATCAAAAACAGAAAAGACAGAAGAAGTTCACAAAAACCATTAATGAAGTTATTCTTGCACCCGATTACAATTTTGCTAATTTTGTTCCAAAGTCCAACTATAATAACTAAATAATAAAACTCCAAAATTCATGTCACTATATGTATAGTTCCTTTCTAAAACAAATCAAAACTACACTTAAAATTGCAACTCATTGGCTTCGTCTCTCAGTTTCAAGTATAAGTTTTCTAGTTTCCTTGCTTGGATTTCTTCTTTTCTTTTTTGTCCCTAACTGCATCCGTAAAATTTTTTTTTTTTTTTTTTTCGTAGTGTCTTCAAAAAATTTTTTTTAAGGGCAATGCTAGTAATAAAACTCTGCAAAATTAAAAGTCTTAACACAGTATAATATAATACTATGTACTGTCATAGATAAATTTCATGCACAGCTTTATGTTACACAACTTAAAAAAAATGCAATTATTTTTTAAAAATAAATGGTGATGATAGAAATCAGTAAGTATATAAAGACATTCTAACTAGATCGACACCCTTTTAGTACCCATATTATCTACCCAGAGCACATGGAATTAATAATAAAAAGAGAATATATACAACAAAATTTGACCAATGAAATTTACTATGAAGGTTTTTAATGAGACATATTTTCATGGTCGTGGTGTAGATGGCTAGTTAATTATGGCTTTGTTTGTTTTTGTATTATATATTACGATCTTTGGAGATGCGTTTCAAAATTTATTTATTTCTTTCTTGACATTTTGTAAATATTTTTTTATATTAAAAAAATTGAGGTGGGAGCTTGGTAGAGGATGATATGCCTCTTAAGTGCCCAATTAATTAAAGATAAAGCTGGATTTTTAAAATTATGCAGGGTGCAGGAAATTCCTGCACATAATTTCTAAAACTGTGCATGATACAAGAAATTTCTACACATGCACTTTCAATCAAACTAAGAGGCTAATTTCAAAAGTAGTTTTCAAAATTTTACAATTTTACGATCCCGGCTGAAAAGAAATTATTGTTACCAAAAAAAATATATATATATATATATATATTTAAATCAGTTGTGTTATACTATGTATATGTTATTTGAAAACTTGAGTTAAATGTAAGGGGTATGTATGTCTTTATATTGTGCAAAACAAGTAATATGTATATACGGAAAGTTTACCTATATGGACTAGTCTATTTAAATGGTGTTAAAAAAAAATTAATCTGAAATTTTTGGTAAGTTTAAGCATTTAAAATTAAGATTTAATTTAAGTGAGCATGATAATGGACTACGTAGTCGGATCGTTATACTGATTATGCTAAATTTCAAGTGCTCGAAATGATAATTTCCATCTCTTTTTGAGCCAGCATACAATTATTGGGTTCATAGCTCGCTTCCAAGTTTCGATCCTTAAGAAATTCTTCATGATATACTACATCTCTAGACTTAATTAGCACTGTAGGGATTCGTCATTTGTCTTTTATCGAAGTCATTTTCCCTTATTAATATGTTAGTCACTAAAGTAAACCCTTCGTTACACAGTACGTGATCAGCATAGCTTTTAGTAGTTCGAAAGATACGTGATACAGACAGAAGTTGAAGAACTATTTAGTAGTTCGAAAGATGAGCTGCACTTATTTAATTAAAAGCCTCAACATCAGTGATTAAGGCTGGGAAGCTCAAGCAAGCCCAAGTTTTCTAGTGACTCGGGCAACGTAAATAGCACATACATAGACTATAACACAGCATAACGGGCTGCATACATACATATGTACACACACACACACACACACACATATAGCGGCTGCATTTCTTTAGTAGTTTCGGTTCAAGCTGAGGAGATTCTCAAGCTTAGGAACAGTGTTCTGGGGGCATTGCTCAGGGGTGCAGGTCTCAACCTCATATTTGCAAAAGCAGATTGGTGGAATTGAACGTGTACAAATACAAGGTGAACCGCATACTAAGGGGCATCCGCCGACCTTCCTTTCATAGCGGTAGCACTTGGTGGTGTTGGATTCTTCTTCGCATTCGCACTTAGTACAGAATTTTGGCCATTTTCCTATCATCATATCATATATAAAAAGTGAAAAAAAAATCATATATATGTGTGCCGGGATCCAAAAAAAAAATAAAAAATGGATCAATAATAGTAGTGGTGATTGTAAGAATAAGAAGTTGTGTACCTGCAGATTCTGGTTTAACAAAAACCTCATAAAGGTCTGCACGAGCATCAACTGATGTAGCCACGACCAACATCACTAGGAGCACCACAGAAACCTTAATGTTGAAAGCCATTTAGTTTTGGGATGTGATGTTGTTGTTTGTTGTGAAGTGGATGTGAGAAACTAGGTGATTCCTACGACATATATATATAGAAATGCTTCATGTCTCGCAGGCGGACAAATCCGGCAATTGTAATATTCTACTTTGCATTTTATAACTACTAGTTGATATGTTTTGTTTAATTTGGGATTGGGACGATTTGAATTATATATCTTTAAATAGAGTCAGAATGTAATATTATTACTATGACATGTCTACAAACCACATTACTAGTTGATTTATATGTAACTTTTTACTTAAAATCTGGTAACATAAATATATAGATATATTAATGTAAATGATAACTTACTGAAATTTGTAATACAATGGAATGAATTAGTTGTTATTATAATGCAAAAAAAAAAAAAAAAAAAAGGTAGAAGTGTCGTTTTAAAAGGGTAAGGGTACAGGAGTATACCTATGTAAATAATGCAAGAGATATGAATTTTGATCTCAACATTTGTAATAATGAGTTTTCATATTTTAATATAACAGGCAGATACTATCTTTTTATTTTAATTGATATGACAATTATTTAATCAATAAAAATGACAACTTATATGTCACGTATTTTGGTAATCAAAAGTTGATATTAGAATTGATGTCTATACACATTGTGGTTGTTATTATTATTATTATTATTATTATTATTACATTATTATTATTGTACGTACATAATCATATAATGGAGTTAGCCCTAAGAGATAATAGCGTCAGTGTTAGGTGACGATGTGGTCTTAGCATAAGATAGATAACTTTATGTTGATATTGTCAATTATGAGAAAATTAGGTAGAATACTTTTTTAGAATTTTGCCCACTCTAACATTTTAGTTTATTATTTTAATATTAGGAAATGATAAAATTATCAACTTTAATATTACGGTGGGCATAAATATAAAAATGTGCTGATATTCTTAAAAGAACCTTATTATTATTATTATATGTACGTATTTAATCATAAAATGGAGTTGGTCCCAAGAGATAATAGCTTCAATATTAAGCGATGACGTACGTGTTCGATGACTTTTATGTTACACATAAAACATGAGTTTATAGCCTTTTTTTTTTTCCTTGTGAAAGGTTTCTTGCTCAAAATTGGTTTGTGAGGTATGGGGCTTATAACTTACTAGTCTTTTATGTTTAATGGCTGTTATTTCTCACGTACAACTTGTGAAGAGTAAAAAGAAATCTAAATATATCACATAGTAAAAATATAACAATAATAACAACAGAGTTATAAGGATATATATTGAGCCATTACATTTAACACATTTGACCTTTTAATATGGAAGTTCAATACTTTATAAGTCTCAAATTTCATGTAATATCAGAGCCCAAAAAATTCAAATGAGCGGTCCGATATGTTCAATATAAGATTGGTTACTCCAAAGAGTATATCATCTTGTGAAAATGTAAAAACAAAAAATAAAAAATAAAAAACCTCAAGTCTAGTAAAACTATAACAACATTAAGAGACATATAAGAATATTGAGTCGCTAAACTTAATATGTTGATTTTCTAAGATGAAAGTCAAATTATTTAAAAGTCTCATATTTTACAGAACATAACCACCACCAAGAACATGAATCACGGATGTTTTTGTTGGTAGGTGATCTTTAAACAAATTTAAGACCATCCTTTTCTTTTTACTTCTAACTAGTGACAATACGTGCTCCGCACGTGCCATACATATTCTAAAAAAATTGGTAAATAAAATGAGAAATTAATTATGAGGTATTATAAAAATAGTAATTAAGAGGTTTGTCAGGAAAAAAAAGGGGTTTATTAATTTCTATAGAATCAAAAAGAAAAAAGAAAAAGAAAAAAAAGGTGAAAGAAGGTTAAATTAGAAGTACTATATTTATTAATTTTCTTTAGGAAGTATGAGATCTATCTCTATTTAAATTTATCTATTGAATAAGGTTTTTTAACTCTGAAGTATTGAATTGACTATTTGTGAACTAAAAAACTGAAGACAAGAAAAGTGTAAACTGAAAAAATAATTAGTAAGTTTCATCCAATTAAACATAGATTTCTAGAGGAAAAAAAAATGTTAAAACATAAATTAGTGAATGAATTCTTGGGGTGAGCACAAAGAGAAAAAAATAAAATTAAAAAAAAAAAACTTACATAGTTCAGATGACCTTAATTATTTTCAGATTTTAACCACAAAAAAAAAAATAATTAACTTAGGGGATTACAAAAAACAAAATGACTTGTGATTAATGTTAGGAGCTAAAGTGCATTTGTGTAGCTGTAATCTGAAACAAAAATAACAAATAGAGTGAGTCACGAAATTAAAAATAGAGTAAGGCAAAATAAATGAGAATGACAGAATTTAAAAATGCTAATAGAACAACAACGGACAAAGGCAAGACAAGCTAATTTATTTTGAAAGAAGTCGTCCATGTACTTGTTAGATGATGGCAAGAATATATGTCATTGTTCTAATTAAACAACACAAATTTTGATATTGAAAGCGATAAATTGATTAACACAAACAAAGAACAACATTCATTTTGAATCAATGTCAATGGCAAAAGCAACAAGCGATCCTGAAAATAATAATGCGGAAGCTAAATCTTAAACTACAAAATTCAAAAGAACTAAATAATTTCCCCTAAAAAAAAAAAAAAAGAGAACTCAATAATTATATTTTAAAAAACCAAATAATTTGAAAAGATATTAACACATTTATATACTACAATACTTTACAATAAGGATATTTCTTTGAGTATAAAATTGTAACACCTGATATTTCCACTTCTCTTAAATCTAAAAAATATAATTAACAAGCATATAAACATAGATGGTTTATGCATGTATATCTAATTAACTGATATTTTCCTAATACAGTGAAGGACTTGGTTTCTAAGGCGTTGTCAGATAAGAAAGAGAAAGAGAGAAAGTGACCTTTCTCTTATTGTGTTTAGTATCATTTATATTTTATAATCTATTCATGATAGGAGAAAAACATGTTCAAAGAAAGCAAATTACTAAAACTTGACCGATATAAAATCAAAAAATATATAGATAGTTAAGATATCTCACACACAAATATCCATTTACAAATACCATGCTTATAAACTACAACAGATATTCTAATAGCTGAACTGCTACATCCATTACTTGGATCATAATCCATTGTCCCAAATTTTTCTTTTTATATGCACTTCCTCCATTAATGCTTATTTACCCATCATTTACTCTATTTTGACATCCAATATTTATTTTTATTTATTTTTCTTTAAATATTGTGCTTTTAAATGGGTCTAATCGAAATCATTTGTCTCTAATTTACTACTATTAAAATAATATTTCTCCAATGTATTCATACTTAAGGGGGTTTTTTGTTTTTAATATAGTCCCTTCAACTACTA
>CM046387.1:24161863-24177863 GCA_025413485.1 Ficus microcarpa | reverse complement strand
CTATAGATCATTGAAAAAGGATGAGATGCCTTATATGGTAGACTGTGATAAGAATTACGAACATGCTTTGAAAATTGACATACTTCACATTGGAAACTTTTCGGATTTTTATTATTGAACAATGATGGAATCAATTTTTGAAGATACATAAAATTTGGATGACCTAGACGATAGTGCCATAACATGATTTCACTATCTTTATTGAAATGTTCAAACGAAACTTGACTTTTATTGGACTTACTATTTGACTCAACACACACTGCATTATGAGTTTGTCTTCTAGGAGCTTCATCAACCTTCAGAAGAAAAAGTCCCGAGCACACCTTAGCATTGCCAATCGTCCTCCCCGAATCCAAATCCTGAAATTTACATAGACCCGAAGAAAATTTAGCAATACAATTATGCTCTTGGGTAAGTTTGCTAACTGATAATAGGTTGCAATCCAAATTAGGAACATGAAGCACAGACGTAATGATTAGGTCCTTTGTAAGAGCAATAGAACCTGTTCCAGCCACTTTAGATAAAGATCCATCAGCTATTTTCACTGTAAGGTTTTCTCGGCTAGGATTGTAGGTGTGAAATAGAGAGGCATCTCCAGTCATATGATCGGACGCACCCGAGTCTACAATCCATGGACCTGTCCTTTCAGATTTTACAGTGAGAGCATTCAAGTAATTACCTTTGTGTGCCACACTTCCGGTTCCAATTGTATTGCTGACCGAGTTCTGTTGAGAAAACATCTTCTGCAGGGCTTCTAGTTGATCCTTGCTGAACGGGCTGGAGTTGGTTGTTGAGTTCTCTTCATCAAAGGAAACATGGTTCCCACGGCTTTCTTGGTCAGTGGAAGGCTTGTGATCAGCATTTGCAGACCTTGAAGGCTTCCAATCAGCCAGCTTCCCGTGGATTTTCCAGCAATTGTCCCGTGTGTGGCCGAGTTTCCGGCAATGATCACACCATGGTCTTTTCTTCTGCCGGTTGTCACTGTGGTTGGGCTGGACTCCTCGGGCAGCAAGGGCTGAATTTTCGGTGATGGCAGCAGCAGTAGGAAGTTCTCCCAGCATCACTTTCTTCCGGCTTTCTTCTCGGCGAACCTCAGAAAAAGCTTCTCTAATATTCGGCAGTGGTTTCATGCCTAGTATGCGCCCTCGAACCTCATCGAGATTTTTATTGAGTCCCATCAAGAATTTAAAAATTCTTTTCTTCTCAACAATCTCTTGGTATTTGCGAGCATCTCTTGCACAGTCCCATTGATGGTCTTCAAATACATCCAAACGCTGCCAATGACGGGTAAGAAGGTTATAGTATTGGGTGACGGAAGAATCCCCTTGTCGGAGATCTTGGAGGTGATTCTCAATCTCAAAAATCTCGGAGGTATTTTCCTTGCTTGAGTAAAACTCCCGTGCAGCCTCCCAGATTTCATAAGCCGTGCCATATAACAAGAAATTCTCACCTATCTCATTTGTCATTGAATTAATCAGCCATGACATCACCATGTTGTTTTCGATCTTCCAGGTTTTGAACTGTGGATCCCCGGCTTCTGGAGCAGCAACTTCGCCGGTGAGATAGTCGTCCTTCCCTTTTCCACGTACGTACATCAAAACCGATTGTGACCATTGGAGATAATTGTTCCCATTCAACTTGTGGCCTGTGATTTGAAGGGAAATGCCATCTGCCCCTCCAGGATTGTTGTTGGCTGGAATTCCAGGGCTGGACGTGATTTCTGACATAGAAGAGGTCTGTTTTTCCGTGGCCATTCCGTACTTGGTCATCGGAAAAAATTTCAAAGGTTCAGAGGCGGCTTTGATACCATGAAGAAACTAAGAGAGCTTCTAAAATTTCTTCTATATTTCTGAATAGGTTTACACGGTTTATATACATGAAAGGAGGGAAAAAAAAAACGGAAACCTAGCTAAATAAGGAAACAGAAACAAATCAGTATCCCATTATTCTAGGAAACAAATAACCCTAATAATTCACAACAGCTATTCCTAGAATTATGGTAACATCCGGATTTCTACATAGCACAATGCCGTCGTACTTGAAGCAATGTTTCGCTTATTGTTCTCTTGTACCAAAGAATGTTCGAGCGAAAAACTTGAAGATGATCAACTTCTGGATGGCACTCGGCATCATTCAGTTACCTAATGACAAAATAGACATGGAAGATATTGGGAAAATGCATTTCAACGAGCTATGCAATAGATCTTTCTTTCAATATCTTCAGAAGGCCCAAGAAACATTTAATCTTAGTCAGGAATTTGAAATGCATGATTTAATTCATGATCTTGCAACTTCAATCATCAAATCTGAGTACGCCACAATGAATTCCCACACTAAAACTGTCCTTAATGAGAGAATGAGGCATTTGAAGATATTTATTAAGGATGGCCATGGACAAAGCATTGTAACAAATTTGGACAAGTTAAAAAAAGTGCGGAGTATTTTTCTCATTTATGAGACAGATGAAGAGCCTAACATTGAGGAGTCCTTCCTTTCCACATGCATCTCAAGGTTTAGATACTTGCGAGTGTTTCATTTAACTGCTTTGTCTTTTGAGGTGTTGCCAACTTCAATTGGTACCCTCAAGCATTTGAGATATCTCAGCTTAGACGGAAACAAGAAGATAAAGAAATTGCCTGATTCAATTTGCAAGTTGCAAAGTCTGCAAACTCTGCATCTTGCTGGATGTTCAGAACTTGAGGAGCTACCAAGAGATATAAGTAACTTGGTCAGCCTTAGAACTCTATCTATAACCACAAAGCAAACCTGCTTACCTGAGAATGGAGTTGGACGCTTGAGATCTCTTCGGGCTTTGTATATTCTTGGATGTAAAAATTTGAGATCCTTGCCACATGATATGAGATTTTGTACCTCTTTACGTACTCTCATAATAGGAAAATGTGAGCAACTTGACTTGGCGAGCGGACTTCATCAAGTGATGCAGTTGAGTCTTCAAACCTTAATGATTGGTGAATTACCACAGATGACTGCTTTGCCACAGTGGCTAGAAGGAACTGCTCACACTCTACAGTGTTTGCATATTAGAGATTGTCCCGAATTAGTAGCGTTGCCGGAGTGGCTGCCAAATCTCATCTCTCTTCAAACACTTGGGATTAAAGGCTGCCCAAAATTGTCGTCTCTACCAGAGGGGATGCAACAGCTCACGTCCCTAACGCTTTTGGAAATTCGTGATTGCAAAACATTGGAGGAAAGATGCAAACGTGAAGTCGGTGAGGATTGGCCAATGATCGCTCATGTTCCGAACCTTGAGATTGGCAGTTCTTCTGTGGATGACTAGGTACGCGTTCTATATGTCCAATTTCAATTGTTTCTAATTTGGTTAAAATATCTGCTTACATTATACATACATACATATATATATATATTACAACAGAGATATACATATATATATATATATTACATTACATTACATTATATAAATATCCATTAACACTTTTTTGTCTACTTTTCTCATCCATTTTTTAAATTATCCACTAATTAAATTTTAAGTGTCAAATTATTACTTGTTGCACCAATTTCATTATTCCAAACAAGTGTCTACAATAAAATTATAAAATTTATCATTTTTTTCACCCACTAACTAACAACCAGCCCGCCTTTTTTAAAACAAATATTTTTTTTTAATCATTTTGCTTGCTTTTTTTTTTTTTTAATACAAATCCAACTATTCTTAGTGTTTTTTTTTTTTTTTGGCCCACATTACTTGAAATCCAGTAAAATCGTAGCTTTATTTGTATCCATTTCATGAAGTAAATGTCTACATATGCACATATATATTGGAATTCATAATTCATACCATATTTAGGGATATAAATGTATATGTATATGTATATTGATATATTTTTTTTTAATTTACAACTGAATTTCTCTAGTCGACGTGTTCACGAATGTTGTCTTCAGAGGAAAACATTACTTATATAGAATTAACCGTATCCTATTCTTGCTTCTTCCTTTTCCTTTTGTTTCTTAAGATTAACTTGATGTGAAATTATCAGTACTTAATTTGACTTTTTTTTTTTTTGGGATAAAAAAGCATTCATTAATTTGACAATTTACGCCCAATGAAATGTACCTCATCTTAATGTAGACATATAGGTGTTTGGTGAATGAGTTTAGGTTAAGATTTTTAAATTTCAATAGTAATTTTTCATAAAAAAAAAAAAAATTTTTCATAAAAGACAAAAAACTTTTTCAGAAAAAGACAAAAATCATGATGAAAAAAGTACAATTTAGTTTAAAATGAAATGGTAAACAAACACCCCCGATTCTATAAATAATATAGATGCACATAGAGATGGCAATGAGGCGAGATGGGCGTGGGTATGTCTCCCTACCCCCATACCCGCTTCCTTTTTTTACCTCTCATACCCGCCTAATTTAATGTGAAGGCGGATAATACCTGTTGAAGGTGCTATATACATATCATATCCATTTACTCATCAATAATTATTTTTTAAAAAATAAAATAAAATAGCTTTTATTAAAGTTTTCATAAATTTTAACAACATATAGTCATAATTGAAAATGAAATTGAAATATTAAAAACAAATCCAAATTTCAGAAATCCATAAAACTAAATTCATAAAGCAAACAAAATCATTTAAACACTTACTTTATTCTTCTTCTATTATAAGGGAAGATATGTGGGTTGAGTGCGAATATAGGAGAGCTTCCTCACCCCCACCTACACCTGCATAGGTGGTTAATCTTAACCCCCCATACTCACCCACATACCCATATATTATCCCCATACCCACCCCTTAAGAGGCGGGTACCCGCACGTGTGGATAAAAAAATGACATCCCCAAATGTACATACATGTATGTGCTATGTCCAGTAAGCATGTTCAAATTTATACAAGGAAGATTAAAAAAAAATAGAATTTATTATTTTTACAAAATGGTCAAATTTGAATACCGATTTTAAAAATACACACTAATCAATTTATTTACAAATTGAATAAAATGTAAATTGTCACATATTTTTATTCCTAATTTACCCTTCCACTTTTTTCCTGATTCTTGTATTTTGGTTTTTTTTTTTCATCAATCCGAAATGTCTTCATATGCAGATCTCTTGTATGCTATGCGATAAGAAGCCTACAGCTAGCCGAGAGTAAGCTTCAAGTACCCTCCTTTACTTTCTAATGTTGGTGTTGTGTGGTGTTCAATTTGTATGATGAACAATATTATGCATATGTGTATCTGTTAACTTATATATTAAAATACTTGAACAATGGTTTTGTGCTTTTGTCATTGGAGTTAGTAATAAATTTGAACCATGTTTGTACGCGTAGTTATCAATATTGGATGCATATATAAAACCTTAGATCTTGATAAAAGAAAATGCTTACAAATAAGTTAGCCTTTAGAAGACACCCGCTGAGACTAACTCAGCAAATGGATGGGGAGGAGTTTGAGTCGAAACTCCCATGTTCAACATTTGAGAGTGTTTTAATTTCTCTTTGACAAGTGATGGTGATGCTAGAGCATATTTAACTTGAGAAGTGGTCTATATAGTTTGGGTCCCGAAAAAGTGTCTGAGTTTGTCTATTGGGTACACCCACATATTCATAAGGGACTATTCAAAATAAAAACCCAAATAAATAGTGCTCAGAATAGATTCTCTAATCTAGTATCGAGTGGTGTTTAAATAAATTGATTGTGATCCTCTCATCAATTACAACTTCTAAGATAAATGATTCCATCACTTTTACAACATGTGTGTGTGTTTATATATATATACTTTGAAAGGTAAATGCTCGAGGAAGTTCAGACGAGGGCATCTTCCTGTAAGATGAAAAGTCCACCACTTTTCACAAGGACAAGGCTGCCCCCCAATTTTGCCTCTGTTTTTTTTTTTTTTTTTTTTTGTTCCACCTTGATTAATTGGGCCAAATGTTCTTGTTTCGTGCTTTTTTTTTTTTTTTCCTTTTTCTTTCCGTTAAGACAAAGGGAAATTGGTCTACAATTTGTTAGGTGATGGTAAAAAAGTTTTTGGTGTTGATAAATAGCATATTCACCATAAATGATGTATTTACAAAGTATTAATCACAACAAAATTATATTAACAACATTTTTGAAAATAAAATATTTGCACTAAATATCATATTTTTGAAAATAATTTACTTACGAAATATATATTTACAACAAATTTACCTTAAAAAATTCTCGTTAATAAACAATTTATGATAAATATGCTATTTACCTCACCTCAAACATTTTCAAAAAAATGCTATTTACTTTAAGCATTTTTATAAAACGGTCTATTTGCGGTTTTTTTTTTTTTGGTTATTGGAATATTTATCAAGTTATATTAGAGAAAGTTCAAGAAGACCACATGTATGTGTCTGATATTTTATTTAAAATGTTGCAATCAAATTGATTCAATCGAATACCACGAATATGACTCAACCTATAATATTGTATTTTGCAATGTTATAGAGGACCACATCCCAGACAGCCAAAAAAGACCAGAATATTTTCAAACAACCGGACCCAAAATCACCACCATTCTGAATTAGCAAAAGAAGACCAACCATGGAAGTCGTTTTATGACATGAATAGTGTGTGTATAACTTTGGGAGAAATTGGGATCCCCTGCTTGGACAGAGCTTTCATTGGTAAGAGGCGCAAAGCGTGATTTGAAGCAGCTCAAGTGCGCCATCTCAACCATTAAAGCCCTGCTCTTGCATGCTGGCAAGAAGCAGACCCAACTTAGCCACCAGATTAGTGTTTGGCAGACAAGCAAGTAACAAGGGATATTGAAATACGGACAGACAGTGCAACGGAAAGGCTACAACATTCTACCATCACTGCAATTTCACTCGAAACGATGTTTTAACTTTGTTCCCTATTTCCTACTGATTGACGAATCTACAATCCAGAACTAATTACTTCTCTTCCAAGTGTAGAGAAAGGGGGAAAAAAAATCAACAGCCTTCATAAATATATCGTACTTTTCTTTTTCTTTCGTTTTCCAATCTCAATTTTCTCTGTCCATATATATTCGAGTTCTAAATTCAGCAGAAGGCCAGTCAACAGAAGTCTCGATCAATTGAAATCGACAATAAGAACATCTTTTTGGTTTGAATAATTGAATTCTAAACACCCTTAGCTAACTTAATCTTCGTTTGTAATTTTAATCCATAGCCATCTAATTAAGAACGAAGGTTATCTTATAAATCTTTCATTTTAGGTTGTTTTATTGATGAACAATGAATTTGAATTCTAAATATCCATGTGTCTTGATCTTCAATTGCTTATTCTGGTTTGGATTTACGTTTCCCGTTTTATTTGTGCAGACAGACCATGTCCGATGAAGTAGCATATAATTTGAACGATAGAGTTTAGTCATAGCTCCTCACATTCATATAAATACTAATTATTTATAATTACGCAACATGTAATTTGCATCCCAAAACAAATAAATAAACTGAAAGATAAGAGGAAAAAAAAAATAAAGGGATCTCATGGAACCCATATGATATTCCATTAAGAAGATGGAGTGTCAGGGACATCGTCAAGGATGAAAGGACCAAGTTTACCTGTCCTAAACAGTGTTAGAAACTTTTTTGATACCATTAAACAAGCTGCAGACGCTTTGTGAGGTATCTTTAGCGCCTTCTGTAGTGCTTCAAATTGTTGTTCTATGAGTCCCTCCAAGTCGCTCTCCTCTTCTGCGTTCCCATCAAAGTTTGAAAGAGTTAAGTACAATGCGTGTTGGACTTCAGCTACAAGATCCTGAAAGAATAGCTTTAAAAGCAATGTGTGATGATCTCCAGGTATAAACATGAGCATGTATTAACGAGAGTTTTCACTAGTAGTAGAAGCCTCCTACCAGCTAACTTATAGTTGTTGCTGTAAATTTACATGGAAGGTTGTGTTAAAAAAAATAAAAATAAAAAATAAAAAATTTGCACAGAAGTTAACAGAGCACACAAAGGTTGTGTGCCCTCTCATCGATCAAATACCACGAAGAAATAGTAACTAGATTCGTTTTTCTTTCTCTGTTGATGCACACATGCATGCATGCACATACAAACAAAGAGGAGTATACTTGTGTTTGAGTTGTGTTTTGTCGTTACATCCTGTTTTAAGGGTTCCACTGAGGAAATCCTGCCACGGAAATCGGAAGAAACCCCATGGAAAAGCATTCATAACCCGTGCATTTTCTCAACTTATGTCAATAAGTCTTATCACCACCAAGCATATTTAAGGAGCAGATTAAAACTGATATCAAGCACGAGATAACACATATCCCTGTATCTAATTGAACTCTATGCCATTAAAGATTAAACTTGTTTTACCTCTATGTACGCCACACTAGACGTATTTGGTGGTTTCCTGCTCTTTGGTCGAAGATCTTTAAGCCTGTGTTCCACTTTTTCAACAGCATCATATCGAATCCCTTCTGCTCTCCTATTGTTCCAGTGCCTCCAGTGAAGGGGAGTGCCTCGGGAATTTAAAACTGCAAGTAAGTATTGAGCAATACGCTCTTCTCTAACCACAGAATCTTTGACAGACCCTGCAGGGGAAGTGAAAAAACTTTTATTCATAGAACAGCATTGAACATAACATTTTCACTTGAGAGTTAAATAAAGTGACATTAGAACGGCTTCCAATTCCCGTGCATAATTATAGCAGGTAATACAGTATCAAAGTAAACACAAGAACAGAGATAACAACAGCTTATCCTAAAGGATTGACCTGCGAGAGCAAGCTTTAACCCTGTCTCTATATCTGGGATACTAGGAACAAGTACGCCTGGAGTGTCCAGTACATATACGCTAGGCTGATGAGCAATCTGTAATATAAGAATAAAATTTGTTAAATCACAGCCAAACTATAAACACATGCATCTAAAATTAGCCATTAGCAGAACAAAAAAATTTCCAAAATGGTTCCTTTGCAAAAAACACCACATATTGTTATCAAAAGAAAAGGGAAACAACAACAAAAAATTTACCTTGAAGCCAGCAATGTCTTGAGTCACACCAGGCAACGGACCCACTGTAGCTCGCTTCTTCTTCCCCTGCAGTAGTAAACACACACAATACTATCATTGCCAAAATCCATCATGACATATTACACTACCGACCAATAATTCGTGTTTTCATAATCATAACGATGAAAACTTTAATAGGTTGTCTTATTTGCAAAATGACTATACAAAAATCAGGAATTTTTAATTCGCAGAGTGACTTTGGCGCAACTTACTTTTACTCTAGGCCTAGCAAGGAGTTCATTTTAAAAATTAAAAGGAGATCACTTTGCTAATTTTGATAGGTAAGGTCTTCATTACATCAAATTCTTCTATCAAAATCAAGCAGTCACGTTTGCAAATTTGCCCGAAAATCAAACAAAATTTTCCATATATGTGTGTGTGTGTGTGTGTGTGTGTGTGTGTGAATGCCTTGTTTACGAATATGTCTGAGCCATATTGGCTTATAGCAATGCTCATAAAAAAGAATCGTTAACCTTTGAAAAGGAAATGCTAGAGCCTAGAGGAATTTCTCTGTGTTTGCTAACATTCACAACGTGGATTGAAAATAAAGAAAAACATAGCAAAACAAAATTTTCACAAACACCTACTATTTGAATTAATGAACCACAATCTCAACAACTACGATCTAAAATTACCAAAATAATAGCAGAAAAAGAATGCTTTCACTTTTTCCACGTGGTTCAAATGAGGATATCAAACTCGAAATCTCTGCCATTCTGATTCTAAATTAGAAAAAGAAAAACACATCCTTTCCCGCCTTACCTTTTGAGTCAAAACAATGGATTTCGCTAATGGCTCGGCAGTAGAACTCAAGGAGAAGCTGGGATCCATTCCTTGTTACAAAAAACGAGATTTGAATCAGCTCAAACGCACCATGTCAACCATTAAAGCCATGCTCTTGGATGCTGATGAGAAGCGGATCACACTTAACCACTGAACAAGGGTTTGGCTAGCTGAATCAGCTTGTAGAAATATTTCTAGACACGAAAAATGCTCTTGATGAATTTCACTGTGGAGCACATGGTTTTAGTTGAGAGACTCGTTAATGGATGATGCACAAGGAAGTAGAATTACAGTTACTAGTTACCACACAAGGTTTTAAATGCCTCACTTATGGATATTGTTCCAACTTACAATTTAAAAAGCATGTCTCACTAAGATTATACGTTTTTATTTGTGAAATTTGCTTCAGAAAAAGAACATGAGAAGCAATTCCAGAACCTAGTGAACGAAGATTAGTAAACAAATCGTAGACAAATGTGATGGTGTTCCATTGGCAGTTACAATTTTTGGGAGCCTATAGTACTCAAAATGAGATGACACGATAAAGACAAGGCAACAAAAAGATTACCACATTCTACCAGCATGCAAATGAATTGACAAATTACCATTTTACTTGTAGCAATGTTTTTACTTTTGTTCCTTATTTCCTAAAGATCGAGGAATCTACAGTCTAGAACTAGATATACACGTACATATATATTAGTGCTCTTAATCAAGAAACAGAGTATTTTGGAATGATGACTCTTAATTACAGAGTCACTAAATGTAATCATATAAATACTAGAGTTTGTTACAGAGTTTGTTACACGGTAACTAACTCTGTTACACAGTAACTAACAATTACAAAAACAAAACAAACACTAACTAACTCTGCTAATTATCTCTAATATACCCCCCACAAGCTAAACCAGGGAAGTACTAAGGGGAAGCTTGGAACACAAGTAATGAAACTTGGAAACAGACAATGCTTTAGTAAATACATCAGCTGTTTGTTCTTCAGAAGGAACAAAACGAACATCTATCTCTTTACTAAGTACTTTTTCCCTAATAAAATGAACATCTATTTCAATATGCTTTGTACGAGCATGAAAAACTGGATTGGAAGCAAGAGAAGCAGCACCAACATTATCACACCACAACACCGATGGTTTTTCAAGCATAATCCCAAGCTCATGAGATACTGATCACTCCTCATCCAAATCAAAAAATCAGGATTCGAAGCCCTAATCAATGGAGAGGTAGGAGAATCACCAGGAATTTCAACAAACTGAGGAGGAGCTGGTACCAATCCAAGCAGAAAACCTTCAAATCCATGAGCTCAAACGGTGGAAATCACTTGAGCATGCCAGTAGTAGTAATTCTGACGATCCAGTCACAGAGTCAGAGGAGTGAAATTGGGAGTGAGATGAGCAAGAGGCACAGCGTTTTGAAGCGTAGAGGAAGAAGCAGATCCAAGCGTGGAAGAAGAATCTATGGAGAAATTATCGAGAAAGTGACAGAAAAGGAAAAATCTCAAGATACGATATGGCTCTGATACCAAATCAAGAAACAGAGTATTTTGGAATGATGACTCTTAATTACAGAGTCACTAAATGTAATCATATAAAAACTAGAGTTTGTTACAGAGTTTGTTACACAGTAACTAACTCTGTTACACAGTAACTAACAATTACAAAAACAAAACAAACACTAACTAACTCTGCTAATTATCTCTAATACAAGTATATAATAGAAGTGGAGAACAAGAAAAGAATGAATGGTATCCATAACTATGTCCCACTTTTCCTTTTCTTTCGATTTGTCATCTCAAGTTTCTCTGCCGACAACATTTGCAGTGCTATTATCCATTCTGGCACTTGGGGGCAATTGGCCGGAGAAGGGGGTGGGTTAGCAATTGGGGGCAAAAGCGTGAAGCACACACATCTTAAAAATATACATCTTGATTATTTTCAAGATATTAATTACACCAAACAGCTTGTGGGCATTGTGAAAAAGCTTTGGCTGGTCAGGTGAGAAGGGGACATGATATTATCTTTTTGGCCCAAAAATTATGTAAACAAACCATGATAGAACCTAGAATGAAAAACCCACAAAGGAATAGAGGTAATGAAAGAGCAAATTGAAGGAATAATGGTAGAGGTGCCAGGCAGATTTGAGGTGAGGGACGACCTTGAGCTTGAGTGTTGCAGCCAAGATCTACGGGGCATTTTGCGACAACCTCCAAAGTTCAGGGGAAAAATGTAATTTATTCAAATAATAATATAACAAATCAGGTATCCTTGCAATAACCATCAAAAGTTTATTCTGCACCTAAGCCATTCTCCAAATATTTCATTAAAAAAACAAACAAACAAATTTTAACTCGTAACTTCGTGCATTCTCAACACTTCAATCCAGCTGAACGAAAATATCTCAGTTCAGGCAATGCCCATAACTCAAACAACGATTATAACGTCACCCAAAAATAAAAAATAAAAATAAATTAATGGAGCTAAAAAAATACCAACCGATTGTTGAAGTACCTCGAGACAAAGCAATTTCCAATCGACCTCCAAATCGTAATTTGTTCGAACCCAGACAAATCCAAAAGATCGGCCTCTCTCTCCATCAGAACTTCAAAATATGGTTTCCTCATTTCCTTTCATTCCTCTCTTTCTCAGCCCAAAGTTATAATAATAATAATAATAATAATAAATAAATAAATAAATAAATAATTCCGCTCTAAGATCTAGTTCTACACCCAGCTTCAGCATCTCGGGAATTTTCATCTTTTTTTTTTTTTTTTTTTAACTGTGAAACTGAACAAAACAGAATCAAAACTTTTATCCGAAAAAAAAAAAAAAAAAAGCAGATACGATAAGTCGT
The DNA here is from genome assembly GCA_025413485.1 of Ficus microcarpa. Taxonomy (NCBI): domain Eukaryota; kingdom Viridiplantae; phylum Streptophyta; class Magnoliopsida; order Rosales; family Moraceae; genus Ficus; species Ficus microcarpa. The sequence continues at coordinate 24,165,188 of CM046387.1, read as the reverse complement.
TTGACACCGCTTTTTATTTTTGATTTTTGAAAAGTCATTTGTAAACCAGACAACGGAATTATTACGTGGAAAGTCACTTTATACAGAAGTGTGCTAGTGCCGACACTCATCAGATCTTGACCTGAAGAAAGAAAAACAGAACAAATTGGAGAGTAAACTACTCCGGAGCAGAACAACAATTCCCCGCTGGCGCTACCATGGAGGTCCTATACGGAACAGCCGTAGAAGTCTTGAAGAGGGTGGCCTCTGCCGCCGACGGAGATATCAGCTTGGCATGGGGTATGAAAGACGACCTCAAGAAACTTGAACGGACCATGTCTACTATAAAAGCTGTGCTCTTAGACGCCGAGAAGAAGCGGCAAGATAACGAACAACTGAGAGACTGGCTGAGGCGGCTTAAAGATGTCTTCCTAGATGCTCAGGACGTGCTGGGTGAATTTGACTGCGAACTAGTCAGGCGAGAAGTGGTGAAGATGCACGTAAGCATCGGTCGAAAGGTACGCCGTCTCTTCTCGCGATCCAATCCACTTGCGTTCCGCTTTAGCATTGCTCATCAAATTAAGGCGATTAGACAAGAACTAGATGAGGTTGTTAAGGATAGGTCTAATTTCCATCTAGAAGAGCGTCATGATGAGAGGCATGTCTTGGAAGGGAGGAGGGAGGTAACAGATTCATTTGTTAGGCCTTCGGAAGTCATTGGAAGAGATAGTGTTAAAGAAGAGATCATTAATACGTTGATGGAAAAGGAGAATGATGTTGATCCTGACTCTGTTATTCCGATAGTTGGGATTGGGGGCGTAGGAAAGACTACACTTGCCAAGTTAGTCTACAATGATGACAGAGTTACTCGAGAGTTTGACTTAAAAATGTGGGTTTGTGTGCCACTAGATTTCAATGTTGCTGAATTGAGAGAAGAGATTCTCAAATCTGCAATTACGGCAACTAGTGGCGCTACCAATGAGAATCTCTCTACAGATCAACTAGTGGTGTTCAATTTGTATTCTCAACAATATTATGCATTTGTGTGTATCTATAAACATATATATTCATTTATCTCCCTTTCACTTTGTAAAATGCTTGAATAATGGGTGTGTGTTTTGTGATCGGAGTTATTAATAAATTTGAACCATGTGTGTGCGCGTAGTTATCAATATTAGATACATGTATATAACCTTCTATATTGATAAAAGAAAATGCTTACAAATAAGACTCAAGGTTATCTTACAAATCTTTCATTTTAGGTTGTTTTATTGGTCAACATTGAATTTGAATTTTAATATTTCTTCAGACAGACTATGTCCAATGACGTAGCGTATTATTTGAACAATGGAATTTTTGTCCAGCTCCTCACATTCTTATAAATACTATTCATTTGATGTAATTTGCATCCCGAAATAAATATATAAACCAAAAGATAAAATGAAAGAATAAAGGGTCCTCATAGAACCCATATGATATTCCATTACGAAGATATACAGTGTCAGGAACATCATCAAGGATGAAAGGACCAAGTTTATCTGTCCCTGAACTTTTTTGATATCATCAAATGAGCTTCAGACGCTTTGTGAGGTATATTTAGTACCTTCTGTAGTGCTTCAAATTGTTGTTCTATAAGTCCCTTCAAGTCGCTCTACTCATCTACGTTCCCATCAAAATTAAGCAATAAGTCTAATCACCACCAAGCATATTTAAGGAGCAGACTAAAACTTATATCTCCCTGTATCTAATTGAACTCTATGCCATTAAAGATTAACCTTGTTTTACCTATATATATGTCTCTATTTAAACTTTTTTTCTACTCATATATACCCCTACTTACTTTTTTATTTGATTTTGCGTGTCCAAATCATTTTTTAAGTATTTTCTACTAATATAGAAAAAAAAATCAACCAAAGCATATATTTTCACTAAAATTTATATTTTTTCAAAGATATTTTTTTTATTGTATCTGTTTTTCAAATTGCCTCCATTGTTTGTTCCTTTTCAGCCACCTAAAATTTTAGTATATTTTTTTTTATGAATTTTTTTAGGAGGGTTTTGGACTATTATTGTGGGATGCTATTGTTGAACTAACAAATATAGATATTAATAAAGATGTTTGTGTAATTTTAAATGACTATTTGTATTTTTTGATTATGAGTTTTAACACTATCCAATAGTTTTTTTTTTAATGAAAAAAGATATATTATTTGCGTGATGTTTTTGTAGTATTTACTGCATGTTAATAAACAGTTAAGACCTCTAATATTATTAAATAAACTAGAAAAATAATAGTATGGCAATCAAAACTTTAGTACATGGATTTAAGTTACAAAATTTATTCCCTACGTGCATAGCACGTGACTCAAAACTAGTGTATAATGATAATTAGATTCATTGTTCTGTGTATTATTTTTTTTTTCTTAACTACTGCCATTTTCTTTTAGTTTATTGTTGTTTTCATCTTTCTTAAGAAAAACAAAAACAAAAACACATGACAATAACATCCGATGGTGTCCTTGTCGTTTTCCACGTTGTTGTCGTTGTTTACTCGTGTCTTTTATTTCTGTTACTACATTCATCGTTCTAGTCGTTCTCAATATTCTGAAAATTTTCATGATTATCCTTTATGTTCCGTTAAAATTCCACTTTATTTTGCAAGTAATAGATTGGGAAGTTTATGCACGAACGATCTCTCTAAGTATTTTCACTAACTTAACGAGATAGATGTTAATATGTTTTGAATTCTTCACCTTGTATCGAATATTACAAGTAATTTTCTGATCCCCGGGTTGAGGGGAAAAAAAAAAACATTTAACGAAAAATTAAAAAAAAAAAAAAAAAGTATATGTACCTTTCTTGCAAGGCAGGTAACACATCCTCACTAGGCTTGAAAAAAGTAAGGAATATATATATACACACTCATATTATATCTCTCTTCAATTATGCTTTGAGACATAGAGACAAACTGGAGAATTAAGATCTGTCATAACTAAGGCAAACTGGAGAAAAAAGAACTATATATATACTTTCCTTCCAACACACTCCAAAACTTTTCTTCTTCGTCATTCTAAAGAAAGAGAGAATCTATACTTGTCTTCAATGTTGTGCAACATGTAAAAGAAAATGCAGCTTACATTCGTCTAATGCCTTAATGAAGTTTGTTAGTCCTGATCGTTCCGAACTTTTCCGCTAATAGCCAATCCGAATTCTGAAAAGCCCTCCAACAATTTCCCTAACCTTGCCTCAGAACTAACCATGGAAGTCCTTTATGGAACAGCCGTAGAAGTCTTGAAGAGGGTGGCCACTGCCGCCGACGGAGAGATCAGCTTGGCATGGGGCATGA
>CM046387.1:24108763-24161763 GCA_025413485.1 Ficus microcarpa | reverse complement strand
CAATGGATGTAAGTAACTTGTCCATGGATCAGCTGCAGATGTTCTTACGAAGCACTTTAAAGGATAAAAAGTTTTTGCTTGTCTTGGATGATGTATGGAATGAAGATCGTGGGAAGTGGAACGAGGTGAGAGATTTGTTGTCGACGGCGTGTGGCAAGGGAAGCAAGATCATAGTGACGACACGTAATTCTTCAGTTTCCTCAGTCACGGGCTCAACACCACCACACAATTTAGAATGTCTATCTGCAGATGATTCATTGTCTTTGTTTTTCAAATATGCATTTGGAGACGAACACTTGGTTGAACAATTTCCAAAACTTAAAGTTATTGGCTGGCAAATAGTGCAGAAGTGTAGAGGGGTTCCTTTGGCATTGAAGACTTTGGGGAGTTTACTTTGCTCAAAAACTGATGAAAGTGAATGGATATATATCAGGGATCACGAGATATGGGAGTTAAAAGAACAACAAAATGATCCTATTTTATCTGCACTGAGATTAAGTTATAACACAATGCCGTCATATTTGAAGCAATGTTTCGCTTATTGTTCTCTTGTACCAAAGAATGTTCGAGAGACAAGCTTGGAGATGATCAACTTCTGGATGGCACTCGGCATCATTCAGTCACCTGATGACAAAATGGAGTTGGAAGATATGGGAAAATTGTGTTTTAATGAGCTATGCAATAGATCTTTCTTTCAATATCTTGGAGATATCCCAATCAGTTCCCATTTGGGTAAGGAATTTGAAATGCATGATTTAATTCATGATCTTGCAACTTCAATCATCAAATATGAGCACTCCACAATGAATTCTCGCACTAAAACTGTCCCTAACGAGAGAATGAGGCATTTGAGGATATTCATGAAGGATGGCCATGGACAAAGCATTGTACCAAATTTGGAGAAGTTAAAAAAAGTGCAGAGTATTTTTCTCAATTATGAGACAGATGAAAAGCCTAACATTGAGGAGTCTTTCCTTTCAACATGCATCTCAAGAGTCAAATACTTACGACTGTTTGATTTAACTGCTTTGTCTTTTGAGGTGTTGCCAAGTTCAATTGGTACCCTCAAGCATTTGAGATATCTAAGCTTATGGGGAAACAAGAAGATAAAGAAATTGCCTGATTCAATTTGCAAGTTGCAAAGTCTACAAACTCTGTATCTTGGTGGATGTTCAGAACTTGAGGAGCTACCAAGAGATATAAGTAACTTGGTCAGCCTTAGAACTCTTCTAATAACCTCGAAACAAACCCGCTTCCCTGAGAATGGTGTTGGACGCTTGAGATCTCTTAGGGCTTTGTATATTTTTGAATGTAAAAATTTGAGATCCTTGCCACATGATATGAGATTTTGTACCACTTTACGTACACTGGTTATATCTGAATGTGAGCATCTTAACTTGGCGAGCGGACTTAAACAAGTGATGCAATTGAGTCTTCAAACCTTGGTGATTCGTGAATTACCACAGACAACTGCTTTGCCACAGTGGCTAGAAGGAGCTGCTCACACTCTACGGTTTTTGCTTATTAAAAATTGTCCCGTGTTAGTGGCGTTGCCGGAGTGGCTGCCAAATCTCATCTCCCTTCAAACACTTGGCATTGGAGGCTGCCCAAAATTGTCGTCTCTACCAGCGGGTATGCAACCGCTCAGGTCCCTAACGCATTTGGTAATTCGTGACTGCAAAACATTGGAGGAAAGATGCAAACGTGAAGTCGGTGAGGATTGGCCTATGATCGCTCATGTTCGCAACCTTCAAATTGGTAGTTCTTCTGGAGATGACAAGGTGCGCGTTATATATGTCCAATTCAATTTTTTCTAATTTGGTAAAAATCTCTGCTTGCATTATATATATCTATATATATATATATATATATATATTACAGATGTGCAGTTCATACCATATGTAGGGATATATAAATGTATATGTATATGTATATTATTTTTTTATTTTTTTAATTTACAACTGAATTTCTCTGGTCAACATGTTCGCGAATATTGTCTTCAAAGAAGAGAAAACATTACTTATATAGAATTAACCCTATTCTATTCTTGCTTCTTCTTTTTCCTTTTGTTTTTTAATATTAACTTAATGTGAAATTATCGGTACTTAATTTGACAATCTACCCCCAACGAAATGTATCTCATCTTAATGTATACATATAAATAATACAGATGTAAACACATGTACGTGCTATGTTTGGTAAGCATATTCAAATATCTGCAAAGAATGTAGCTTTCGGATGAAAAAAAAATTAGAATTAGTATTTACCCAAAATAGTCAAATTTGAACACCAATTTAAAAATAAACACTAATCAATTTATTTACGAATTTGAATAAAATGTAAATTTTCTCATATTTTTATTCCTAATTTACCCTTCCACTTTTTTTTTTTTTCCTGATTTGTATATTTGTGGTTTTTTTTTTCAATAATCCAAAATGTCTTCATATGTAGATCTCTTGTGTGCTATGCCGTAAGAATTATAAAGATGGCCCAGAGTAAACTTCAAGTGCCTCCTTTACTTTCAGAAGTTGGTGTTGTGCGGTGTTCAATTTGTATTCTCTCAACAAGATTATGTGTATGTGTGTATTTATAAACATATACATTCTTATATCTCCCTTTCACTTTGTAAAATGCTTGCATAATTGGTGTGTTCTTTTGTGATTGGAGTTATTAATAAATTTGAACCATGTGTGTGTGCACAGACATGAATATTGGATACATATATATAACCTTCTATCTTGATAAAAGTAAATGCTTACAAATAAGAACCAAGGTTATCTTACAAATCTTTCATTTTAGGTTGTTTTATTGGTCAACATTGAATTTGAATTTTAATATTTCTGGAGAGAGACTATGTCCAATGACGTAGCGTATTATTTGAACAACGGAATTTTTGTCCAGCTCTTCACATTCTTATAAATACTATTCATTTCATGTAATTTGCATCCCGAAACAAATATATAAACCAAAAGATAAAAAGAAAAAAATAAAAGGGTCCTCACAGAACCCATATGATATTCCGTTACGAAGATACAGTGTTAGGAACATCATCAAGGATGAAAGTATCAAATTTAAAACTGAATGTAAGTATTGAGCAATACGCTCCCCTCCAACCACAATCTTTCACAGACCCTGCGGGGAAAGTGAACATGGATAATAACAGCGCGTCTCTATATCTGGGATACTTGGTACAAGTATGCCAGCTGGAGTGTCCAGTACATGTACGCTAGGCCGATGGGCAATCTGTATTGTTTGTATAAAACAGCCCCCTGTTTGTATGGGGGCATCCACTTTCCCAAATAGGAAAAATAGGAAAATTGTGTAAAAGATTTTTTTTTTTTTGAAAATTTTCCATTTTTCTTCTTATTTTGAAAAAAAAAAAAAAAAAACAAAAAAGCGGAGGCTATCTCATTTTCAAAGATGTTTTTGTACAGTATTATTATTTTTTTTAAAGAATTTTTTTAAAATATTCTCACAATACTCTGTTCCAAATAATATTTCTTCTAATTACAAAAGACCTTTTGTTTTCAATAAGGAATTTTTTTTACATATCCAAACATTTTCTTATTCTCTTTTGTTTTAAATAAGAACAATTTTTTATACTTCCAAATACCATCTTATTCTCAAATTATTCATTCAAAACAAGAAAATTTTCCTTGTCAAAAATGGACACGCGATCTAAACGGAGCATAAATCTCAGTCAAAATATGAAAACATGCATCTACAATTAGCTGCAGTACCAAAAAATAAAAGAAAATAAAAACATAATTTTTTTCAAGAAACCGAACATATTTTTAAATATACTAAAACGATGCAAAGATTCACTATTTTTCATATAGTAAATTGACAGTTTTGCCCCTCAAACCAGCGTCTCCTACCTATCCTGCACAGTGAAATGTCGGTTTTACCCTCCTGCCATTGTGTGGACGCTTTTGCCATTTTAATTGTGTCTACCGGTTATGTTGTCTATAGTTGATTGAATTTTTTGCCCTCTCAAACCCTAACTTTGCCTTTCTCTTGCTTTGTCCGCCACCTCCCTCTCAATTTGCACTCTCTTTTTATTGTTCATTTTCCTCTTCCTCTCTCTCTCTGTTGTTCCCTCTCTTTCTTCTCATTTTTTGGGTTTTTGGTGTCCAAACCCTAGCTTTTGCTTCCCCTTGTTGTGTCCACCGTTCCTCCCTCATTTTTCACTCTCTCTTTACTGTTCACTCTCTTCTTATTCTTTCTTTCTTTGTCGTTTTCTCTCTCTGTTTTCATTTTTTTGGATTTTTGGTTTTTCAAACCCTAGGTTTTGATTTTTTTTTTCCTCTTAATTTCCATTGATCATTCTTCATTTTCCACTTTCTCTATCTACTGTTGATGTTCTCTGTTTTTTTTTTTTTCCCTGTGCCTTTGTTTTTTTGGAACCCTAAGTTTTGATTTTGGGTCTTTTTATGTTATTTCTTATTTAGGTTTTGTATATATTTTTTTAATTGTTCATCGATTTTGGTTTTAAAACTTTAGCTTTTGATTTTTATTGTGTTGTTGAAAATTTTTTTCCCTTCTTCTTTAGCTTCCGGCGATCTTGAAACCAAATCCTTCCCTCTATCACCAAAATTACAAGAACGACTTTAAGAAGAAAAACGCCACGAACAGAAAAGAAAGAACTTGTGTTGTGTGTTCAAGTGTGTGTTCATCAGGCTTGTGGAGACCTCTTTTTACAGGCTCCAAGAGGAGGTGTTACAAAATCAAAATTCAATAGATTAATTTGGGATTAATCACGCACTAATGCCCATTAAACTACATTCTTAACTAAAAAATTTTGCAAAACAAAACCCGCGAGAGGACAAGCTTGATATACCGACATTCGCGTCGCCCACATTGGGTCCCTAACCTACTAAGGCTATGATTTACACCCCCCTGTGCATGAGAAAGCCTCTTGTGTACATAATCTTACTTAAGTCCAAAAGTGCAAATTCTTATAAAGTCCATCAAGCTTTTATGCCTAAGCAATGTGGGACTCCACATTTATAAGTAATTTTCCAACAAAATTCTATTCCATTGGGCACACTTTGAGCATCAATTTTTCATTCATCCGAATATCATTTTGGGCTTATGAATATATGATTTCGATCTCCTTGCGATGGAGAATATAAATCCGCTAAGACCCGTTATTTTTGCTTAGTGTGTCCCACTCAAATTTGGACATCAAAATGGCTCTTCAAAATGGTTTAAAACCTTTATTTCGAACACTCCCCCACATGAATGAAATTGACCAACAACGAGGGAAAATCAAAGACACTACATGGTGATAAAGTTCTACGGTTAATATCTGCATAGGATAGGTAGGCGTTAACCCTTGAACTTTCTCTTGTGAAAGTATATTTACTTTACCGGCTGATCAGTAGACGCGATGTCCTTGAACTGTTTTGCTGTCTATGTAAATGATAGTATACCTCACACAGATATTTTCCTGACACAGTTTCAGTTCTCATGGTTATGTCCATTTTGGCCGTGAACATCGTCCTAGTTCTACAAGAGTTTTTAAATAATTGAGCCCTAGCAATTCTTCTTTGAAGTGGTCCTACTTCTCTCTCACATAGGTGATTTCTTAATCAAGAGTATCCCACATTACTCTGCTCGGATTCCTAACGCTTAAGAATCATTAAAAGCATAGCTTAACATATCTCGTATGGGTATCATTGTTTTCATCATAGGAATGAGCTGAAGGGTAACCCCCACAGTGATTCTACTTGGTCTATACAGTTTAATTATCCCATTGAACCTAGATCTTGGGATCTCCAGTCAACTAGGTTGGGTTTCTATTGTTTCAACCTATTATATCGTGGGCTTAAGTTTCATTCCTCTTGATGATTTCTCAACTAGATCTTTATTCAACCCTTTGGTTAACGGATCTGCAATATTTTCTTTTGACTTTAATAGTCCATTGTTATGATTCTAGTTGAGATTAATTGTCTAACGGTATTGTGTTGACAACAAATGTATCTTGACTTACCGTTATACATGACATTCTATACCGTACCAATAGCAGATTGACTATCACTATGTATACATATTACATGCACAGGTTTCGGCTATTCTGGAATATCTTATAAGAATTGTCGTAGTCATTCAGCCTTTTCGCCGCTTTTATCTAAAGCTACAAACTCAGATTCCATCGTGGATTTGGTTATTACTATTTGCTTATAAGATTTCCATGATATTGTTGCACCTCCCAAAGTGAATACATATCCCCTGGTGGCTTTAGAATCCTGTATATTAGATATCCAGCTTGCATTTGAATATCCTTTTAGAACAGTAGGAAATCTCGTATAATGCAGCCCGTAGTCACGAGTATATCATAAGTACCTAAGTACTCTAATAATTGCTTTCCAGTGGTTAGCCCCTGGATTACTTATGAACCTGCTCAAACAACTCATAGCAAAAGCAATGCCTGGTCTTGTACAACTCATTAAGTACATTAAACTCCCTATCACTCTAGCATACTCCACTTGAAATATACTTTCTCCTCTATTCTTGGACATAAGTTAATTTAAATCAATTGGAGTTCTGGCCAAACCAAAGTTATCTACATTGAATTTATCAAGTATCTTGTCCACATACTGTAAGACCCGAAATTTTGTAGACTTGTAATCTCCTTGTTCATAAGGAATTAGAGTCTAATTTATGTAATCATGATGTGTTATATGAAAAATTATGAATAATAATGAAAAATTCATAATTTTATTCAAACGATATTCGAGTCCTCATTTAATGATTTTGAGACTCAATTAATGTTTTACGCGCCAAGAATGAAGTTTTTAAAGGAAAAAGAACGAAAAAGGATGAAAGTTTACGAAAGTCAACTTTGACCGAAAAAGTCAAAGGTTTGACCAAAAAGTCAAAGGGTTGACCAAAGGTCAAAGGGTTGACCAAAAAGTCAAAGTTTGACCGGAACGGGTCACAACGTCGACTTTACAAGTATGATGAAGGAATATGAAAAGAATATCCGAAAATGGAGTTTTATAAGCCGTAAATCCACCCTAGAAAAATCAAGCACACCGAAAAAGAATTAAGGGCAAAAAAGGTCTCCGAAAAATTGGAGAAAGAGGGTTTCGGTCTAAATTTACATGGAATAAATTTTAGACCAAAATATAAAATAAGAATGCTCATCACAATATTAAAAATAACGGTAGAACGCGAAAGGAGCTGTGTAAGACCGAAATGGCCAAACGAGGCCTTAGAAGAGTTAGTGGAAGATGGTATTTTTGTAACCACATCACCATTCCCTAACCAAAAAATTGGAAGGCAATGGCAGCCCTAACTCCCTTTTAAATTCGGCCAACTAGCAAGGAAAAGAAAGGAAACTAGTTTGGTTTTGGTGACTAAATGTCTAACCAAAGTTCAACCAAACAAGGACACTTGCACATGGCTTCCACTCCCCCACTTTTTCAGCTGCCAACCACCCCACTAGCAGCCCCTTTTCTCTCCCAAAAATCCGGATTCAACACCCCTCAAAATCCCCTAGATTTTGGCTAAAAGCTTGGACAAGAAAGACAAGACTTAAAGCCTTGATTCAAGGCAAGCAAACCCACCTTTTTCTCTTCTCAATGCAGCCAAACCACTACTCTTTCTTCAGAAATTTTGAAGCCAAAACCGTGGGAGAGAGAGAGGAAGAGAATAGGAGAGAGAGAGGAAGAGAATAGGAGAGGAGAGCTAGAGAAAATTTGAGAAAAAGATTGGTGAGTTTGGAGTGTGTTGGCCGAACAAGAGAGCAAGCAAGAAAGTGAGAAGGTTTTTGGTGAATCCACCAAGGGGATAGCCGAACCAAGCAAGAGAAAAGAGGTAAGAGAATCTTGAAAATTTCTTGGATTTCTCCTTTGATCATGCTCGGTTTTGAGTTGAGAAGAAGCTAACAAAAAGGGATCTCTTGGATCTCATTCTAGCACCAAAACCGTGAGCAACCAAGAGCAAGGAAACTCGAGAGAATTTTTGTGGATTTCTCCAAGTCTTGGCCGAACAAGGAAGAGAAGAAAAAGGTAAGAAAAACTTGGTTTTTCTTCATATGAATTTCGGTTTTGGTTAGAAGCAAGAAGAGCTAACAACAAAAATTTTTGGATGCATTTTCATGAAGAAAACCGTGGGCTAGAACAAGTCAAGGAACCAAGAAGATTTTGGGATTTCGAAACCCTAACTTGGGTTGAGGTAAAATCTCTTAAACCCCTTGAATCTAAGCTTTATTTAAGTGTTTTTAAGGTTGATTCAAGTGGTTTGTAAGGACATAAGTCCATTTGATTTTCTGCCCTCATTTATGGTGTGTATGTGCTTGATAGGTTAGGGTTGGTTGGCTGATTTTCTATGCTTGATTGCTTTAAAAATTTGTGCATGAAAATGATGAATTTTTCATGCTAGAAGATAGGTTGTATGTCCCATAAGATTAGGCCAAAAATCTGCCAAAACAACCCACTTATTGTATGCTAGCTTAAGAGGTAAACCGGAGTAACTCACCAAGCTGCCAGTTCGGTTTCGAACCTGAGCAGTTTTGGAAAAACGAAAATATAAGGCCTCTAGAGGCCAAACGGGGAAAAACTCAAAACACGAAAGTTGTTCGGAACAACTTTTCCTAGAGGACAACGCAAACAGAATCTCGAAATAAGGCTCCAAAGGCCTTCGTTTTACTCGAAACCCGTGGCTGAACCTGGGACGTTCTCCACACAGTTTTCCAGAACTAACCCGTTTTCAAATAAAAACTGGTACTGATCTAGGCCGAACTAGATTTTGTGCAAAACACGAAAGTTCTAGCATTTTTCGATAGCTACAACTTTCGTGAAGAAAAGTTTTTCAGATTCCGAGCCGATTTTTAAACTGGGCGCGTTTTGTGAGAGACGCGCAGAGAGTCCGAAAACTAGCAAATGAATCTCACGAAAATCTTTTCTAGAAAAATCATGAAGTGTTCCAAAATGGTCGTTTTAGTATCGGAAACCATTCCAAAGGTGGTTCCCGACCCCAAATAATTTTATAAAAGATTTGTTTCGAAAACCATAAATTTAAAGGGCTCGGGTTTGAAATTCACATTTTCCCATAAAGAAAAGAAAAAGAGGGTTTCAACCAAACATTTACAAGTTAAAGAAAATAATGGATTTAAGCCAAGTATTTTCTAAAAAGGGGTTAAGATTTTATAAGAAGAATGAAAGATTTTCGGGAAGTAAATTGCACAAGATTTTCCAAAAATAAGGAAGAGGAATTTTGTAGTAAAAATTGGTGAACAAGCCGATTACAAACGGTAACCGGATATTAGATCCGAGTTACATACCCAAGGACAACCAAGGGTTGGCAAAAGGTTGACCCAAGGTAATTAAGGTTAACCTTAAGGGTTACCCCCACATGTAGATTGGGCTAAGATTTAATGGGTTAAAGGAAATAACCCAATAACAAGGATGTATGAGTAAAGCCCATTAAGAGAACAAGGCTCTAACCAAAAAGGTTACCCAATGTAACCTCATAAGGATTTATCCAAGTTCAATAAAGAATAGGGATAAATATGGCCTAGATGGATAACATGTGTAGGGGACATACAACCAAAAGTAAATGTGAGTGTTGGTAGGTCACCAACACCTTACGAAAGGATCCTGATCCTATATTTTTGGTATATCAGGAAAGTGAATTGCCGTTGCCGACGAGTTACGGAACGCGATTTTAAGGAACACGGCACTAGAGGTAAGTACAAACCTCACCTGCAGTATGAAAACTAGTAAATTATGTTCAAGTATGTAGTTTCCAAATGTGCTACAATATGTTGTGTGCTATATCTATGAAATGCCATGTCTTATGAAAAGTGCTATTTTTGCGAAATGCCATGCTTATAAAAGGTGCTGTTTTCGTAAAATGCTATGTTGATGAAAAGTGCTATTTTTGTAAATAATCATAATAGTGCTATATTTGCAAAATGCCATGTTTATGAAAATGTCATATCTGCAAATGCCATGAATGAAAAGAATGCCATGCCATGTTAATAATGAAATGAAAAGTATGTTATCATGTAGTGACATCATATTGTATGTTCACTAAAGATAAATGACATGGTAAGAAGTCACAAGTAAAGTGTCGTACCAACCTCCTTGAAGTGGAGGATTTTATATACAAGTTATGGGTTCACCTTCTCGATTCTGTAAGAGGGTGTAATCACCTATGTTCCCTGGTGCAGTTAGGGGCTTGCAACCCCATCTAACTGTACGGGAGGCGCGCTATAATTTAAAGGGTACGTACACTAAGGGGCCCATAAGAAGATAAGAAAATTAATGAAATGCATAAATGGAACATAACTGGTTCATGCATATGCATATGATGATGTATGTTTCTTCATGATGTTTAAATGTTTTGTGAGATATGTTTGTGCTTACTGGGCGAAAGCTCATTCAGTTATATTTCATACTGTAGGTAAGAAACCCGCAGCTTAATGCTGGGCATTGTTGGAGCGGTGTGACGGCAGACGAAGGCGGTATGGATACCACTACGCATGTTTTCCGCAAATCTTTTGATAAGTAAAGAAGTTTTGTACATATAAGTATGTATGGTAAAGACGAATTATGCTTTACGGTATTTTGGAACCAAACACCTTAAGTAACGTTTACTTAAGTAGTAATGATATGATGCTAAAGACAATGTTTATTATGTATGTTCAAAAAAAAAAAAAGAGATAAGAGTTTTAAGATATATAAGAAGTTCAAAAAAAAAAAAAAATATCCCCAAATTTTCAAGTAATCTAAGTAAGGTAAGGAGTGACGGCCTTACGTAGTAAGGGGGCGTCACACATACAGCATGTTGTGCAGCTTTACTTCCTTTCCGGATGTCATCTTCAGGAATATAGTCCCTTAACCCTTAATCTCAGAAGTTGCAGAATCACCCACACACAACTTCTCCCCAGTTTCCAAAAGAACTAGGTTAGCAAACGCAGCTCTATCTGAACAGATATGACGGGCGGCACCAGTATCTAACCACCACTCCTTTGGGTTGGAGTCCATCATGTTGACTTCAGAAACCACAGCTGAAAGACTGATGTCAGACACCTCTTGGATGATGTCAGACACCAGTATCTAACCACCACTCTTTTTTCTTGTTTCTTTTTGGCAGTCTACAATCCGCCAACTTGTGAGTCACTTTGTCACAATTGAAACACTTTCCTTGGAATTTCTGTTTCTTAGAAACTCCACCTTTAGGTCCCCGTTTGGACCCCGTCTTATTGAACTTCTTGTTCTTCGAGCTTTGAACATGCTCCACCATGTTAGCCTTAGCGAAATTGGCAACAACATTGTTGGAGGGCTTCTTCTGTAATACCCGGAATTTTTGTGGACTTACGATTTCTCTTTTTATTAGAAATTAGAAGTCCCCATGTTATGTTTATTAGATGTTTTCATGAAAAATTATGAATCACATGTGAAATTCGTAATTTTATTAGCCAAGGTTAGAATTTTCTTTTAAACCGGCTACGAGACTCAGAAAAAAATGCCGAGGTTGGTAAACGGCATTTTGAGTCAAAAAGGACGAAAAGGAAAGAAAAAGAATGAAAAAGGACAAAATTTTAAGAAAGTCAAAGGTTTGACCAAAAAAGTCAACTTCGACCAAAAAGTCAAAGGTTGACCAAGGACGGGTCAAAAATGTTGACATTGAAAAATGATAAATTGCAGTATAAGAAGAGACTGCAAAAGCTTTCTATGGTCAAGAAAGCAAAAATAAGCCGTAATAACCACCCTAGAAATCAAGCACACCGAATCAAGATTAAAGGGCAAAAAGGTCTCCGAAAAATTGGAGAAAGAAAGTTTTCGGTCCAATTTTTACAAGGATGAATTTTGGATCAAAATTATGGAGCACAATATTTTTAATATTTGTGTGACACAAAGGAAAGGAAATGAATTTTAAAGGAGAAAAATGGCAAACAAGACCCTTATTTTAAGGGAATATGTGTGAACCAAGTTGGTGAGGTGTGGAGTCCTCTCCACCAACCAAAGGATGCCACTTGGCTCTCCTATTTTTTTCAGCCATCAACAGCCCCCATTCTCTCCCTTAATGGCCGGCTAGCAACTAGAGGAAATGGAAAGGAAATGGCTTGGTTTTGATGACTAAATGGTAGTCCAATCCCAACTAACCAAATGAGCAAGTGAACTTGGGATTCTCTCCCCAAGAAAATCCGGACACAATGGCCCTAGGATTCCCCATAAAGTTCGGCAATCAATGAAGGAAAAGAAAGAAAAGAAAACAAGGAAAAGCAAGCACAAAAGTAAAGCCTTGAATCAAGGAAAAAGTGAACCACTCTTATCTATCACAAGTCACCCATCTTCTAGTCTTCTTTGTTAAAAAAAATGAGTCACATTCCATGCCTTTTTCCCTTGGAATTCTCGGCAACAAACAAAAGGAAAGAAGGAGACAAGCTCCTTGATTTAAGGACAAGCAACCAACTACTCCACTTTCTCTTTCTCCACTCCAAAAGTTTCGGCAGCCATCCCCATTCCCCTTCAACTTTCGGCTGCACCAAGAGAAAAGAAAGAAGGACAAGCAACACATGTTATAAAGCCTTAAAATAAGGAGGAAAGTTGGTCAACAAAGCAAGCTAATCTCCCTCACTTTTTCCCACAAAATCAGCTACTTGTCCCCATCTCCTTTCCCTTCATTTTCGGCAACAAGCTATCACTCCCTCCCTTGGAGTTTCGGCTGCAGCTAGGAGATGGAAAGGACATGACATAAAGCCATTCTTTGAGGAGGAAAGCAAGCCAATTAATCCTTCTTTTTCCCATGCCTTTCGGCAATCCTCCAAGCAGCAAACTGCTGCAAGTTTTCAAGAGAAAACCGAGAGAGAGAGAGGGAGGAAGAGAAGGAAAAATCTGGAAAAGAATCAAGAGAACTTGAGCATGTGTGTTCTTCGGTTTTCTAGGAGAGAAGGGAAAGAAATTTGTGAGCCATGGAGACCCATTTTTGCGGCACAAATCCGTGAGTTAGAGGAGTGAAAGAAAGAGAGAAAATCTGGAAAAAATTTATGGGTAAACCATGTGTGAAGTTCGGTTCTAGCAAGATGAAACCAAGAGAAGATTTTTGTGCTTCTTGGAGCCAAAATCCGTGAGCATGGAGGAAGGAAAAAGGTAAGAGAAAAACTTGTATTTCTCATCTTGTAAAGCTCGGTTTTGATGAGCTAGAAAGAACTAACAAAAAGTGTTTGGATCCCATTTTGCATGATGAATCCGTGAGCTCCCAAACCAAGGAGGAATCAAAAGGAGTTTTGAGGATTTTCAAACCCTAACTTGGGTTAAGGTAAACCCTTAAACTAATCTTGGATTTAAGCTCAAGATAAGCATTTTTATGATGGTTTAAGATGGGTTTGTAAGGACATAAGTCCATCTCTTTTTATAGCCTTGATTTTCGGTGTATGTGCTTGATAGGGATTAGGGCTTGGTTGGCTTGTTTTATGATGTTTCTTGCATGATTTTTATGCTTGAAAAATTGATAGGATGCATGCTAGATGTGTTATTTAAGTCCCCTAAGTTATGGTCAAAAAATCTGCCAAGCAGTGGATGTATGGCTGCTTGTATAAGGTTGTGTGTGATGCTAGTTGATGAATGATGCAAGGATAGAACAATGCAACCCATAGGACGTTTTGTGGGCTGCATGGGCGTGAAGAATGGGCAAGAATGTATGCATGGGACGTTAGACACGTTGTTTGATGTATGTTTAAGCTCCCGATGTGATCGGTCGAGTTAGAATCCGCGAACTAAGACGTAAAACCGGATTAACAACCGAAACTGCCATTTCGGAGTCGAAACTGGCCAGTTTCGGGAAAGTGAAATTATCGGGCCCTTAGAGGCCGAACGGGTTAAAAGTTAAAACACGAAAGTTGTTCGGAACAACTTTTACTAGAGGACAACGTGGACAGAATCTTAAAATAAGGCTCCAAAGGCCTTAATTTTTATGAAATTCCGTGGCTAACTCCTGGAGCCAGTTTCACTCCGTTTTTCAGGATCACCCACATTCAAACGAAAACTGGTACTGATCTAGCCAGAACTGGGTTTTGTGCAAAACATGAAAGTTTTAGCATTTTTCGATAGCTACAACTTTCGTGAAGACAAGTTTTTCAGAAAATGAACGATTTTTAATCTGGGTTGGTTTTATGAAGAGTGCTCAGGGAATCCGCGAATTTCCAGCACTTGGTTTACAAAAACGTTTTCTAGAAAAATGTAAAGTGTCTCTAAAATGTTATTTTGACTACGAAAATCGTTCCAATGGCGATTTTCAGTCCGTAATGATTTTATGAAGTCCCGTTTTAAGAAAATGAATTTTTAGAGTTTTTGGGATTATTCACCCAAAGCTCTCAAGTTAAAGAGAAAAATGAGATTTTCCATAAGTTAAAGGAAAATGAGATTTTTCAAGAAGAGAAGTGGAATTTTAAGAGTTTAGAATTGAAATTCCACATTTTTCCAATAAGTAAAGAAAGTGATGATTTTAGACAAGTATTTTCAAGAGTAATGAAGTAAGAGCTTTTTACAAGCAAATGAGATTTTTGGAAGATAATTATATAATGTTTTTCCAAAATAATGAAATGGAGTTTTAAGGTAAAAATGGGTAATCAAGCCGATTACGAACGGTAACCGGAATTATATCCGAGTTACTGGGCTAAGCCCATAGCCCAACGTTAGACCCAAAGGGGGTTGACCTTAGTTGACCATGTTGACTTGGGTTGACCAAGAGTTGACTTTAGGGTTACCCAATATAACCCTAAAGGATACCAAAATTAATGAAATGGGCTAAGACCTAGGGTTATTGAAGAGATAATAACCCAATGGATTATGAATCAAGTAAAAGTAAATTATAAGCCCAAGAGAAGGAAGTAACCAATCAGGCTTACAAGAGATATTAGAGGGACATATAACACACACATCTAGGATTGCTCATAGATGTTGGTTAGGATACCAACATCATGTGTCGCGATTTATAGTAAGATAAGTTAATCTTATCTTACACCTCCTTTGAAACAGGATTATGAACCTGTTGAGATATCGCAAGGAAGGATGTACGTCAAGAGCATAGGACCTAAGGTAAGTACAAACCTCACCTGTAGTATGGAAAAATAATATGTATGTTCAAATATGCTATGTTTCAAGATATGTTGAAATGCTTTAAAGATGTCATGTTTTGAAGACGTTTTCAAGATGCCATGTGTTAAGAATGTCATGTTTTAAAGATGCCATGCTATGTTTTATGAACGAAATGTTAAGTATGTATGATATAGTGACATCATGAAGTATGCTCACTAATGATAAGAAACTTGGTAAAAATACACAAGTAAGGTGTCGTACCAACCTCCACCAGGTGGAGGATTTTTATGTTAAAGTTATGGATTCGCTCTCTCGTTTTTGTAAGAGGGTGTAATCACTTATGTTTCCTGGGTACAGTTAGGGACTTGCAATCCCATCTAACTGTATCTAGAGGCGCGCTATATGCTAAGGGTACGTACACTATGGGGCCCATAAGAAAGGTAAGAAAGTTAAAAGAAATGCATAAATGGAACATAAATGGTTCATGCATATGTTTTATGATGAAGTATGTTTTCAAGATGTTTAATTGAAAATGTTTTGTGAGATCGCGTTTGTACTTGCTGAGCGTCAGCTCATCAGATATATTCCATACTGCAGGTTGAGATAAAAAGCTTGTGGCTTTACTTGGTGGGCTTGAAGATGATGCAGCGAGTGAAGGGCGGTGTGGGATACCACTACGCAATAATTTCCGCAATATGTTAAAGTTATGAAGTTTTCATGTATGTTAAAAGTCAAGTTATGTTATGTATGTATGAAATGTTTCAAGGTATAATGCATAATTTTAGTGCATGGGTTTCAAGTTAAGATTTTAAAAAAATGAAATCCAAATTATGAAGTTTCAAAGAAAGTTTTAAAACGATGTTCAAAAGAAGTTTCAAAAAAAAAAAAAAAAAATTTTTTATTCCGCATTTTAAAGTAAGTTAAGTATGAAGTATGAATGTGACGGTTCCGGCGCCCCGCATCCGCGCGGTCGGACCCGCGTTGGGTGTCAGGTGGGTGGTTCGGGGCGTCACATCTTCTCTGAGCCCCTATTATCCTCTTCAATGCGAAGTATCACAATGATGTCTTCCATGATCGTTTCTTTTCTCTTGTGCTTCAAATTATTCTTGAAGTCTTTCCACGCAGGGGGTAGCTTCTCTATAATTGCCGCTACTTGAAAAGACTCACTAATAACCATTCCTTCAGCATGAATTTCGTGAATGATTAATTGAAGCTCTTGAACTTGACTGATGCCAGTCTTGGAATCCACCATCTTAAAGTTCATGAACTGTCCCATGAAGAACTTTTTAGCACCAGCATCTTCAGACTCGTACTTATGATCCAAGGACTCTCACAGTTCCTTGGCCAATTCCTTCATGCTATACACACTATAGAGTGAATCAGACAAGCCATTTAGAACATAATTCCGACACAATAAATCGGAATACTTCCAAGCATCAAAAGCATGCAATACTTGAGCATCTGTCTCATCCTCTCTAACAGTAAGAGGATCCTCTTTTAGGAATATCTCGCAAGATTAGAGTGGTAAAATAAAACAACATCCTTTGTTGCTACGTCTTAAAGTTCAATTCAGTGAATTTCTCCGGTTTCTCATTGTGATTCACAAGAACTGAGACCGCCAAAGGTTGTGTTGAAGATGAGGTTGCACGGGGTGATGGCTCCGATGTCACGAATGGATTCTTAGTTGGTATTATGTTTATGTTTTCGGCCATTTCTGAAAGCAAGCCAAATATTAGAACCAAACTAATTATCAATATATACATGACAAATAAATACTATAACATCAAAGCCAATTAAATAAAACTATTAATATATATAACTAATTAACATAATACATATATGTTATATATATAAGAATCTGAACCAAACAAAAAAAACATTATTTATAAATGTAACATAACATTATATATAAAATAGAAACTAACGTTAGTTTGAGAAATAATATACATTATATAAAACAAGCGTTACTATGTAACATTATAGTTATTTATAAATATATATAAATAAACACAAACTTCAAAACTGTTAGCAACTCCTTGTTTTTCAAATAATTAAACCAAACATAGATATGTAAGATGAATGCCAACTGCAAAAAAAAAAAAAAAAAAAAAAAAAAAAAAAAAAAAAAAAAGAAAAAACTGTAGCAATTCCTTCCCGAATTGAACAACTTGTTCATTGTCTATGGAGCGAGTCTGTTTTAAGATTGTTAGAAATGTAGAGCATAAACAACGAACAAGCAAATTAAATATAATATAAAGAAAATTATTACACTGAAATTCAACCTTAACTCAAAGGAAACAACATACAAAGAAGATCGTCAAGGCACATGAGACACGTTTTTCTTAAAACATATTCATCCCCTCCGGTAAGTGCATGAGGCTTCAATGGACGTCTATTTCCCGGGATACAACAATGAGCAACGGTAGTCTAACACGATCGAAAACCGCTTCCGATGAACTTGAAACCAAAGCCTTCCCTCTATCACCAAAATTACAAGAATGACTACAAGGAGAAAAACTCCAAGAATAGAAAAGAAAGAACTTGTGTTGTGTGTTCAAGTGTGTGTTCATCATGCTTGTGGAGGCCTCCTTTTATAGGCTCCAAGAGAATGTGTTACAAAATCAAAATTCAATAGATTAATTTGGGATTAATCATGCCCGAATGCCCATTAAACTACATTCTTAACTAAAAAATTTTGCAAAACAAAACCCGCGCGAGGGCAAGCTCGACATACCGACATTTGCGTCACCCACATTCGGTCCCTAACACACCGGGACTATGATTTACACCCCCCTATGCATGAGAGAGCCTTTTGGGTACACAATCTTACCCAAGTCCAAAAGTACAAATTCTTATAAAGTCCATCAAGTTTTTATATCTAACTAAAGTGGGACTCCATATTTATAAGCTTTCTAATAAAATTATATTCCATTGGGCACACTTTGAACATTAATTTCTCATTTATCTGAATATCATTTTGAGCGTATGAATATATGATTTCAATCTCCTTGCAACGGAGAACACAAATCCACTAACACCTACTATTTTTACGAAGTGGGTCTCACTCAAATTTGAACCTCAAAATGACTCCTCAAAATGGTTTAAAACCATTTTTTCCAACAGATCGCACATAGCTTGATAGTTACTGTTGCTAAAATGACGTAGACACAGAGGTTGGATCCGATGACAACGGCGGCGGCGAGGGATTACTGAGTAGGGTAAACGGCTAGACCAACCGCTGTATCTTAGGCATGAATTGGGGGAGGAAGCTATTGATATAAGAAATGGTAAGAAAGGTAAAATAAATTTATCAAAAGTGAAGAAAAAATAATAATTAAAAGAAACCAAACAAACACAAACAAAAAAACAAAGAAAATCAAAAATGACAAGGCTGCCTAGGAATATGCAAGGCGGTTGCAAGTTTTTTATATTGGTGGACTGCAAAAACGCACTGTATGAATAATTGGCCTTTGGAAAGTCCGGAGAACAACACCAAGATTAAAGACTCCAGAGCAGAACAACGCCGCCGTTCTACCTGTCCTAAAGAAAACAATGGAGGTCCTTTACGGAACAGCCGTAGAAGTCTTTATGAGGCTGGCCGCTGTTGTTGATGAAGACATTAGCTTGGCATGGGGCATGAAAGACGGACTTAAGAAACTTCAGTTGACCATGTCCACCGTCAAAGCTGTGCTCTTAGATGTCGAGAAAAAGCAGCAGGAAAACGAACAGCTAAGAGTCTGGCTGAGGTGGCTAAAAGATGTCTCCCTTGATGCTCAGGACGTGTTCGGTGAATTCGATTGCGAACTACTCAGAAGAGAAGTGGTTAAGATGAATGGAAGCATTGGTCGAAAAGTACGCCACTTCTTCTCGAGCTCCAATCCGCTTGTGTTGCGCTTTAGTATTGGTCATCAAATTAAGAAGATCAGGGAAAAGTTAGATGAGGTTGCTAAAGATAGGTTGAATTTCCATCTAGAAGAACATCATGATGAGATGCATATCTTGCAAGGGAGGAGGGAGATCACAGATTCCTTTGTCAGGCCTTCGGAAGTTATTGGAAGAGATAGTGATAAAGAAGAGATCATAAACATGTTGATGAAAAAAGACAACGACGTTGATCCGATCTCTGTTATTCCGATAGTTGGGATTGGGGGTCTAGGAAAGAACGCACTTGCCAAGTTAGTTTACAATGATGACAGAGTTACTCAAGGGTTTGACTTAAGACTCTGGGTTTGTGTACCACTAGATTTTAATGTTATTGGATTGAAAAGAGAAATTCTACAATCTGCAATTACTGCAACTAATGTTACGTCGAATGAAAATTTCTCAATAGATCAAGCACTGAAAAGAACAAAAGATATCAGCAACTTGCCAATGGATCAGTTGCAAATGTTCTTATGTAGTACTTTAAAGGATAAATTTTTGCTTGTCTTGGATATGTATGGAATGAAGATCGTGGTAAGTGGAACGAGGTGTGGGATCTGTTGTTGACTGTGGGTGCTAAGGGAAGCAAAATCATGGTGACGACGTGTAATTCTTCAGTTGCTTCGATCATGGGCACAACACCACCACATAATTTGGGATGTCTGTCTGAGGATAAGTCGCAGTCTTTATTTTTCAGATACGCATTTGGAGATGAAGAATTGGCTGAACAATTTGAGAAACTTAAAGGTTTTGGTAGGCAAATTGTGCGAAAGTGCAGAGGGATTCCTTTGGCATTGAAAACTTTGGGGAGTTTACTTTCCTAGAAAACTGATGAAAGTGAATGGATATACATAAGGGATCATGAGATATGGGAGTTAAACGAACAAGAAAATGATCCTATTTTATCTGCATTGAGACTAAGTTATAACACAATGCCGTCGTACTTGAAACAATGTTTCGTTTACTGTTCTATTCTACCAAAGAACACTCGAGGGAAAAACTTGGCGATGATCCACATTTGGATGGCACTAGGAATCCTTCAGTTACCTAATGACAAAATAGAGTTGGAAGATATTGGTAAATTGCATTTCAACGACCTATGTTGCAGATCTTTCTTTCAATATCTTCAGAATGTGCAGAAAACTTTCAATGTAAGTCAGAAATTTGAAATGCATGATTTAATTCATGATCTTGCGACCTCAATAATGCAATACGAGTACTCCACAATACATTCTCACACCAAGACTGTCCCAGATCAGAGAGTGAGACATTTGAGGATATGCATGAAGAATGGCCATGGTCAAAGCATTGAGATGATCTTGGAGAAGTTAAAAAAAGTGCAGAGTATTTTTCTTAGTTCTGAGACAGATGAAGAGCCGAACATTGAGGAGTCCTTCCTTTCTGCATGCATCTCACGTTCAAATACTTGCGACTCATCCATTTAAAGGGTTTATCTTTTAGGGTGTTGCCAGGTTCAATTGGAGCGCTCAAGCATTCGAGATATCTTAGCTTAAGTGGAAACAAAAAGATCAAGAAACTGCCTGATTTAATTTGCAAGCTGCAAAATCTCCAAACTTTGCTTCTTGATAAATGTTCAGAGCTTGAGGAGTTACCTAGAGATATAAGTAACTTGGTCAGTCTCAGAACTCTTTTTGTAACCACCAAACACACCTACTTCCCTGAGAATGGAGTTGGATGCTTGAGATCTCTTCGGCTTTTGTTTATTTATGGATGTAGAAATTTGAGGTCCTTGCCAGAGGATTTGAGATTTTGTGCCACTTTACGAACTCTGGCTATAGATCGATGTGAGCAACTTGACTTGGCGAGCGGACCCAATCAAGTTATGAAGTCGAGTCTTGATACGTTGATGGCAAATGTATTACCACAGACGACTGCTTTGCCACGGTGGGTGCAAGGAGCTGCTCAAACTCTACAGCTTTTGCATATTAAAGGTTGTCCCGAATTAGTAGCTTTGCCGGAGTGGCTGCCAAATCTCACCTCTCTTCAAACACTTGGGATTGTAGGCTGTCCAAAATTGTCGTCTCTACCGGAGGGGATGCAACGGCTCACGTGCCTCACACATTTGGGAATTAAAGATTGCAAGACATTGGAGGAAAGATGCAAACGTGAAGTCGGTGAGGACTGGCCAAAGATTGCTCATGTTCCCAACATTTATACGAGTCTTGAAGATGATGACTAGGTACGTTTTACATATCTGTCGTATCTCTAATTAGGTGAATCTCTGTTTACATTATGTTTATAGATCTATGTACACAATGTCTGATAGGCATATTCATACACATCTACAAGGAACGGTAGCTTTTAGATTGAAAATTTATATTATACAAAACTGTAATTTGTAAAGCGAACTGCAGAAATGTGTTGAGAGAAAACCTTTACTTTATCAAGAAGCTAGCTTTTCTTATCTAAAAAAAGAGCATATGCATTTTTTCTCCGAAACGTTGTTAATTAATAAACCAATATTCGTGTCAGGTTAAAATTTCATTTCTTTTTTCATTTTTTTAAATCTCCCCAAGTGCCTTACTTTTCATCCCAAAAATGTTCAAATGCAATTCTGCTTTATTGGTCTGGAGTAGAAGACTACAGCTGCAGTGGAAGCCTTAAACAATTGTTTCTCATGAGACTATATATATTTACATATATATATATATATTATATCTGGTGTGTATCTATAAACCTTTTGGTCAACTATCTGAATAACGTGTATGCGCTTTTCTGATCGGAGCTATTAATAAATCTAAAGCCCTTGTGTGTGCGCTTTTTAATATTATTGGATGCAGAATTTATGAATCGTTCTGTGAGATTGGATTCAGAACTTTTATTTTGATGAGATCTTGAGTTCATCATTGGAAAACAGAAAGAGACTAAGGGGGGTTTGGAACTGCAATTTTAGTTGGAGTTTTGGCGTTCTTATTGGAAATAAATGAATATTAATATGTGTTTGATTGAAATTGTAAATTAAAAATAAATTGAGATATTTAATTTAAAGATTCTTAAATTTTGAGTTGTGAACATTTTGACACAAAAATTATCTTATTTTGATTTGAAATAAGAAAATGATAGATTTTTAAAATTTGAGTTTAAAAAAAAAAAAAAATTGAACATAGTGAAGAACCTTGACATATGGTAATCATGCTTGTTATTTACTCGCATGACTTCTTGTTGCTTAATACATACATATATATAATCTCTCTCTCTCTCTTCTTCTTCTTCTTCTTCCTCTACTTCTTTTGGAAATTATCCCCTATAATTTGACATTATAGTTACTTAGCTAATTGAGACTAGCTCAACTGGAGTTTAACGAATTTGTTATGTGTTGAATCTCAATTTAAATCCTACGGATAGTTTTCTTTTTCTTTTCCTTTTTTTTATTTTTTACGATATCAGTAATTGGTTTATCATTTTCCCACATAACATGTACTTAAGCTTAATGCAATGCTTGGTAAATAATAAATATGTAATGTTTGGTAAATATCTTTATAAATCTTCAAGCTAAGGGTAGCATATATTCATATATTCATTATAACCATTTTGTACGTATTTTTGTATATTGTTTTTAGAAAAGGGAAAACACTATTAACATAGAATTCTACTGTTTGGAAGGAAATAATGAACATGGTAGCTTGCTGAGTGACATGATGGAGTAATCACAGGCTTTATTTACACCAAAATCAATAAATAGGTTTTTTTCCTTTTTTTTTTTTTTTTAATTGTCCCCCAATAAAATGTATCGTAAGCTTAAATTGATAATGTCGCTGCTTACGCTAAGTTGTATAGAAAAAACAAAACAAAGAATGAAAATAATGTATACATATTGGAGGAAAAAAAAAAAAACATGTGTATGCAATGTGTAGTAAGCAAATTTATACATCTGTAGGGAAGGGTAACATTCAGATTGGTGTCACATAACACCAATGTAACTAGTTCTAGAAAAAGGTTTGATAGAAAGAAATCATTACTTTCATGGTTTCTTTATTTTTTATTTATTTATTTATTTATTTTAATCAAGAAGCCAGCCTGTGCTTATTTCGACGAAGGGCACATACATTTTTTTTTTTTTTTTTTGGGAAAATGTTGTTAATATACCCTTTTCTCATGTTAGTCCAAAAGTTAAATGAATACGGATTTTTTTTTTTTTATGGATACCCTTGAACTTTTTAAATTTGACAAATTAGTCATTGGACAAAAAGTTGTGGCAATCAAACCTCTAAATTTGGAATTCTTGGCACAAAACAGTCCCCTCAATAACGTCGTTAAAAAAACGGACAAATTAATGGTCGTGTGTTGATCACACGCACCATTTTATGGGAGGGGCAAATTTGAAAAATAATAAAAAAACTAAAGATGAACAAAGAGACAAAAATATGATCCTAAATTAGGATAAATTGCTCATTTAGTCCATAAACTTTTAAGTTTGTGCAGCTTTGATACTTGACCTTTTTTCGTGACTGGAATGCTTCTTAATTATTAAAATGTTACCATAATAGTCATTTTGTTAATTTTTGGACAGAATCAATTAGTGATTTGGTCAAAAAGTAATATTAACTAACGGATTTCGTCCCAACATTAACTCAAAATACCATTATAATAATATTTTATAGAAAGAATTTGTGAAAAATATTTGTACTCAAATCTTAAAATGAAAATAATTATACTCAGTTTTAGAATTAAAACGTAATAAGTTGGGGACTGGTCTGCGCAAACAGCTACTTAGCATCCGTCACTACATTTAATAATACATATATTTTTTTTTTGGGTGAGTATGTAATGCCAAAGTTATATGATTAGCACATAAGCTAACTTCTATACATAATTTGTGAATAATATTTCCACTCAAGTTATTATTCTTCTTAAAATAAACTCAGTTTTCGTTTGATTCGTGCTGAATGGAGATGAAATTTTTAAGTTGAAGTTTGGTTGACTTTTCAAAATCTAATTATAAATTTTGTTGACTTTCAAGGAAAAAAATGAGACAAAACTGAGACGTAAAAATAAAGTTTAGTTGAAAATAAACTTAAACGTGAAATAAGGCATCAAAGATTATATGAATATCTCAAAAAAAATAAAATAAAATAAAAATAAAAACTAAAAACTGAAAATTTGTATGAATATCTTAAAAAATAAATAAAGGCTCTTTCTATAATGAGACCCCTTATTTTACCCCATCAATGGCATAAAATTTTTGACCGTTGGATCTCATTTGAACGGTGCGGATTAAATGAATACACCTAAGTTATTGTAAGATCAAGACACTTGATCACACTTGAAAATTATTAATAATAAAAAAAAGAGGGAAAAAACCCATCTTCTACGTCTACCGAGAACTCCGGTAAGCAGTGGGGAGACTCAACGGCACACGTGGTGGTGAAGGATCGATGACTCAGGTGGTGGATCGCGACAATGTGACAGCCAGAGAAGTGTTGAGCAGTTGTCGCTGGCGCTGGGAGAGACCTTTAAAGGCGAGAGGCGGCCATGGCCTCGTTTCCCGGGCGTCGAAGGTCTCGTGGGCCTCCAGCAACATCGACAGCACGAGGTGCTCCGAGTTCAACTCAGACTCCAGAGATCTCTCTTACTCGGTCTCCATCTGCGAGTTCCTCGGCCACCACCGAGCCAACAATCCGACAATCCTCATCTTCTCCGACCTCAAATCTGCATTCTCGCCGCCGTCGAACAGCTTCAAGCGCCTCCACCCCGAGATCGCAATTGAGGTTGGGACCGAGATCTTCCACCATTTGCGACTTGGGATAGACGGCCGACGATCTAGAATGCTGGCACCATCGCCGTTGCCACTATGGCCGCGCCGTGTTCGGTGGAGGTGGCTGCCGGTGGGGGATGGGCTTCCATTTTTTTTTTTTTTTAATATTTTGAAGTGTTTTGTGCAATGATAATACGGTGTGGTTAGGTTTATGATATTTTGTGCATTTTTTTAATCTTAACCGTTGAAATTGATCTTGAAGATTAAAAATGTGTACTCCATTGATGGAGTAAAATGGGAGGTCTCATTTTAAAAACTCGCCGTAAATAAATAAATAAATAAATAAAAGTGGAGATAATATGAATAGTTGTAACAACTCTAATAATTTTTCTTACATCCTCTGCTTCCAATAATTGCGTATTAATCTTAAAAGAAAAAAAAGTTCCTATTGATTCTTTTGAATTTTGAGAGAATAAAAGGTTACCGTTTTTTTTCTTTAAATTCCCAAAAAAAGAGGTTAAATGGAGAAAGGCAAAAAAGTGGTAAAATAAATAAATAAATAAAATCAACAGTATGTTATAGTGTGTATAATATAAAATATATATATATTTTAAATATAAGTATATGGATTATATTCAATTGGATTTATTGGTTTTTTCAAAATTCAAATATCTGATATCTAATCCAATCTTATTGGATGAGTCAAATTATCATCCAAGTCAATCCAATACTGCTTGGATATCCTTTTTTTTTTTTTTGGATGGATTGGATTGTTTTGGTTAGATGAATTGGATGATTGGATTTTATGTTCATCCCAATTAAAGGGCATTTGAAGTCTTTTATGAGAGCGCAATCGATTGAATCAGACAATACTATTATAATAGGCGGGTCAAAGTTTAATATAATTTAAGTATTGAAGAATAAGTGGTAAAAACAAAAAATAAGCTCTTTCCTATGTCATGTACATGTAGCAATCTTCGGGGGGTTGTTTGAGGACTATCTCAAATAGAGCACATCTTAAGAACATTGTCTTATGATTTGGATTTTTGTCCTCTTATAATGTTAAATAAAAAGTGATTTAAGAACAAATCCCAAATAAATACACTAAAAGGATTATTTCCACAATCCTCTCTTCTCTCCTCTCTCTCTCTCTTCGTTTTCAATTTCTATTTCACGTAATTTGTTGAGTAACATCTTTGGTATTGATGATTTATATCATCAATTAATATACAACTTGGCATATATATTATTCCTTAATAATTTTGTAAGCGAAGCTAATTGTAAAGTATTGTCTCAGATGTCAACCTTTTTGCTGAAATGTTGGCCCAAAAAAGTTTTACAAAATAATAATTCATCAGTAAAAATATTCAGCGAGTCAATTTACTAGTATAATCTAGTTTAAATGTATCACTTATTCACATGGAGGTAGTGTGTTAGGTATCAATGTCTTGCTACCTCTCGTGTACGTTGGAAGCATATTATATAGACAATACATTAATCCAAACAAATATTATCAAAAATCATTTATCATGATGAACAAGATCAAATTATCATATCTATAAGTAGTGCACTTCAAACTTTTAGTTACTTACTAGCTGATTTCGAATTTTTATGTTTTGTGCTTTATTAGTATTCTAAATTTGAAATCATTGAAAATGCATTCTATGGTCCCAATGAATAACGAATATTCATTAACAAAGGCTAATTAGGGTCCCAAATGTCGAAATTAATATTGCAAGCTGTCGACAACTTTAGTGGGGAATGATCAAAAAAATATAAATAAATAAACAACTTTTTATATGAAACTGAACAAAATAGAACAAAACAAAGCAATAGTCTTCTTGTTTTAATCATGTCATCCATTTTTTTGTATTTCAGAGAGTCGTTTTTTAATCAGCCAATTGAGTAATTAGTTGGAAAGTCACCATAACCAGGGTTTACAAGAAGTGCGCTACCCTGATTAGATCTTGACCTGAAACAATTGGAGAGTTTTGGTATGGAGATGAACAAAACAGAACAAAACAAAAGCAATAATCTTTTTTTAATCGTTTATTCAAATTTTTAATATTTCAGAAAGTCATTTTTTAATCAGTCAATGGAATACTTAGTTGGAAAGTCACCATAACCGGGGTTTACAAGCTACCCTGATCAGATATTGAACCTAAAACAATTGGAGAGTTTGTGTAAAGATCAAAGAATACGGAACAGAGCAACGCTGTTGTCGCTAGCGCCACCATGGAGGTCCTATACGGAACAGCCGCACAAGTCTTGAAGATGGTGGCCACTGTTGCAACACCCAGCTCCAGCATCAAGGGAATTTTCATCATTTTTTTTTTTTTTTTTAAACTTTGAAACTGAACAAAGCACAATCCAAACTTTTATCCAAAAAAAAAAAAAAAAAGGCAAATACGATAAGTCGTTTGACGCCGCTTTTTATTTTTGATTTTTGAAAAGTCATTTGTAAACCAGACAACGGAATTATTACGTGGAAAGTCACTTTATACAGAAGTGTGCTAGTGCCGACACTCATCCGATCTTGACCTGAAGAAAGAAAAACAGAACAAATTGGAGACTAAAGTTCAAAAACTACTCCGGAGCAGAACAACGATACCCCGCTGGTGCTACCATGGAGGTGCTATACGGAACAGCCGTAGAAGTCTTGAAGAGGGTGGCCACTGCCGCCGACGGAGAGATCAGCTTGGCATGGGGCATGAAAGACGACCTCAAGAAGCTTGAGCGGACCATGTCCACTGTAAAAGCTGTGCTCTTAGATGCCGAGAAGAAGCAGCATGATAACAAACAGCTGAGAGTCTGGCTGAGGCGCCTTAAAGATGTCTTCCTCGATGCTCAAGACGTGCTGGGTGAATTCGACTGCGAACTTCTCCGACGAGACGTGGTGAAGATGCACGGAAGCATCGGCCGAAAGGTACGCGGCTTCTTCTCGAGATCCAATCCACTTGCGTTCCGCTTTAGCATCGCTCGTCAAATTAAGGCGATTAGACAAGAACTAGATGAGGTTGCTAAGGATAGGTTTAATTTCCATCTAGAAGAGCATCATGTTGAGAGGCATGTCTTGGAAGGGAGGAGGGAGGTAACAGATTCCTTTGTTAGGCCTTCGGAGGTCATTGGAAGAGAGAGTGTTACAGAAGAGATCAAAACTACGTTGATGGAGAAGGAGAATGAGACTGATCCGATCTCTGTTATTCCGATAGTTGGAATTGGGGGCGTAGGAAAGACTACACTTGCCAGGTTAGTCTACAATGATGACAGAGTTACTCGAGAGTTTGACTTAAAAATGTGGGATTGGAATTAGGACTTCTTGGTGGAGGACTTCTATGAAGAAGGCCTGAAGAATTTCTTAAATTTTAGAAAGCTAAGAAAGTGTTTGGGAGGTGGGAAAATGGAATGGGAAAATGTAGGAAAACATGAGAAAATTAGAGAGAACTTAAAGAAAACTAAAGAAAATTACTTAGAACTGAAGAGAAAATTTAGAGAGAAACTCTAAAGAAGAGAGACAGCTTGAATTTTTGAGGTGTGGAGAATGGTGGGGGGTAGAGGCCTATTTATAGACTTGAGCTAATGATAAAAAGATTAACTCACTTAATGTCATCTAGAAGACTTAACCTTACATAATACAATTTCAAACCCAAATCCATAGGTCAAGATACAAAATCAAGTCCTAGGTTGTCATGTTAATCAAGGTTGTCTTTTAATGCTAGATTTTCAAAAATTTTCCCTAGTTCTAGGGCTACATATCGGCGCATACCTAGTGGATTAGGACAAAAAAATTTTGTTCAATTTCATCCATTGATCAATGTACTAGAAAAGCCCTAACCCTTGGATCAAAATCTCCAAATTTCTTGAATTTAAGATAAATGAAGATTATTCCTTGATATTATTTCTATCGGATAAATTTCTTGGCCTATTAATTTAACATAACAATATTTTTCCTTATCTTCCATTAACAAAAATCCCAATGTCTCATATTGTCAAAAGCTAAGCAGTACAAATTTTTACTGCAGTGGAAACTTAACCTCTAAGTTTATCTACTGAAAAAGTAACTCAATAAAAATCTTATTTGACATTAAATCTTAACCTCCAAGTTCCCATACCACTAAAGATAATATGTCTAAATTTTTTCTGTAAAAAAGAAAAAAAAAAAAAAAAAAAGAAAAAAGACTGTCTAATCTTAATCTTTCTAGAATTTTTAATGTCTAATCTTAATCTTAATCTTAATCTTTATACTATATGACATTAAATGTCACACCATAGGATTTTGTTCTTAATCCTACTATAACATGTATGTCATAAGGTCACTTTATAACATATTGTAACCATATTTTTGTGACATAGAATTTATTTGTCATATCATAAAATTCATTTCATAATCTTAGATTAAAATTATAACCTAAGCTTTTGTTTACATAAGGAAGTTTTACGAATTATACACTTAATTCACTAAAATTCCTTACACAAAAATTTTGAGTATTACAGGTACGCCGCTTCTTCTCGTGCTCCAATCCGCTTGCTTTTCGCTTTAGCATTGGTCATCAAATTAAGGCGATAAGGCAAGAATTAGATGAGGTTACTAAAGATAGGTTGAATTTCAATCTAGAAGAGCATCATGATGAGAGGCATATCTTGGAAGGGAGGAGGGAGGTATTAGATTCCTTTGTTAACCCTTCAGGAGTTATTGGAAGAGATAGGGATAAGAAGGAGATCATAGACATGTTGATTGAAAATGAGAACAATGTGGATCCTCTCTCTGTTATTCCGATAGTTGGGATTGGGGGCCTGGGAAAGACTACACTTGCCAAGTTAGTCTACAATGATGACAGAGTTACTCGAGAGTTTGACTTAAAAATGTGGGTTTGTGTGCCACTAGATTTCAATGTTGCTGAATTGAGAAAAGAGATTCTCAAATCTGCAATTACTGGAACTAGTGGTGCTACCAATGAGAATCTCTGTATAGATCAAGTCGTGAAAAGAACAACGGATATAAGTAATTTGTCCATGGATCAGCTGCAGATGTTCTTACGAAGCACTTTAAAGGATAAAAAGTTTTTGCTTGTCTTGGATGATGTGTGGAATGAAGATCGTGGGAAGTGGAACGAGGTGAGAGATTTGTTGTCGACGGCGTGTGGCAAGGGAAGCAAGATCATAGTGACGACACGTAATTCTTCAGTTTCCTCAGTCATGGGCACAACACCACCACACAATTTAGAATGTCTATCTGAAGATGATTCAGTGTCTTTGTTTTTCAAATATGCATTTGGAGATGAACAGTTGGTTGGACAATTTCCAAAACTTAAAGGTATTGGCTGGCAAATAGTGCAGAAGTGTAGAGGGGTTCCTTTGGCATTGAAGACTTTGGGGAGTTTACTTTGCTCAAAATCTGATGAAAGGGATTGGATATTTATAAGGGATAATGAGATATGGGAGTTAGGAGAAAAACAAAATGATCCTATTTTATCTGCATTGAGATTAAGCTATAGCACAATGCCGTCATACTTGAAACAGTGTTTCGCTTACTGTTCTCTGGTACCAAAGAATGTTCGAGAGACTAGCATGAAGATGATCTGCATTTGGATGGCACTCGACATTATTCAGTCACCAAATGACAAAATAGACATGGAAGATATTGGGAAAATGCATTTCAATGAGCTATGCAACAGATCTTTCTTTCAATATCTTCAGGATGCTCAGGAAACATTTAATATTTATCAGCAATTTAAAATGCATGATTTGATTCATGATCTTGCAAGTTCAATTATCCAACACGAGCACTCCACAATAAATTCGCACACTAAAACTGCCCCTGATGAGAGAGTGAGACATTTGAGGATACTTATGAAGGATGGCCATGCTCGAAGCATTTTAAAAATTTTGGAGAAGTTAAAAAAAGTGCGGAGTATTTTTCTCAAAAATGAAGCAGATGAAGAGCCCAACATTGAGGAGTCCTTCCTTTCCACATGCATCTCGAGGTTTAGATACTTGCAATTGTTTGATTTAAGTGGTTTCTCTTTCGAGGTGTTGCCAAATTCAATTGGTACCCTCAAGCATTTGAGATATCTCAGCTTAAGAGGAAACAAGAAGATAAAAAAATTGCCCGATTCAATTTGCAAGCTGCAAAGTCTGCAAACTCTGTATCTTACTGGATGTTCAGAACTTGAGGAGCTACCAAGAGATATAAGTAACTTGGTCAGCCTTAGAACTCTTCAAATAACCACGAAACAAACCTGCTTCCCTGAGAATGGAGTTGGACGCTTGAAATCTCTTCGGGCTTTGTATATTTGTGAATGTAAATATTTGAGATCCTTGCCAAATGATATGAGATTTTGTACCTCTTTACGTACTCTCATGATAGGAAAATGTGAGCAACTTGACTTGGCGAGCGGACTTAATCAAGTGATGCAGTTGAGTCTTCAAACCTTGCTGATTGATGAATTACCACAGACGACTGCTTTGCCACAGTGGCTAGAAGGAGCTGCTCACACTCTACAGTTTTTGTTTATTGAAGATTGTCCCCAATTAGCAGCGTTGCCGGAGTGGCTGCCAAATCTCATCTCCCTTCAAGCACTTTGGATTGGAGGCTGCCCAAAATTGTCGTCTCTGCCAGAGGGAATGCAACTGCTCACGTCCCTTACGCATTTGGAAATTCGTGATTGCAAAACATTGGAGGAAAGATGCAAACGTGAAGTCGGTGAGGATTGGCCAATGATCGCTCATGTTCCCAACCTTGAGATTGGCCTTGAATCTGATGATGATGACTAGGTACGCGTTATATATTACAGCAGGGATATATATATATATATATATTACATTACATTACATTATATAAATATCTATTAACACTCTTTTGTATACTTTTTCCATCCATTTTTTAAATTATCTACTAAATTTCAAGTATCAAATTATTACTTATTGCACCCATTTCAATATTCCAAAAAAGTTTCTACAATAAAATTCTAAAATTTATCATTTTTTTCACCCACAAACTAATAACTAACCCTCTTTTTTTAAAAACAAATATTTTTTTTAATCATTTTGATTGCTTTTTTTTTTTTTAATACAAATCCAACTATTCTTAGGTTTTTTTTTTTTTTAGATAACCCAATTTACTTGAAATCCAGTCAAATCATAGTTTTCTTTGTATCCATTTCATGAAGTAAATGTCTACATATGCACATATATATTGGAATTCATAAGTCATACCATATGTAGGGATACATAAATGGATATGTATATGCATAGTGATTTTTTTTTTTAATTTACAACTGAATTTCTCTAGTCAACATGTTCACGAATATTGTCTTAAGAGGAAAACATTACCTATATAGAATTAACCATATCATATTCTAAGATTTAACTTAATGTGAAATTATCGACACTTTAATTTGACTTTTTTTTTTTTTTTGGATAAAAAAGCATTCATTGATTTGATAATTTACGTCCAATGAAATGTACCTCATCTTAATGTAGGCATATAATTATTATAGATGTACGTAGGTATGACAATATGGTGAGGCGGGCATGGGTATGCCTCCCCCACCCTATACTCACCTCTCTTTTTACTCCCACACCCGTCTAATTTAATGTTGGGGCAAGTAATACCTATTAAGGATACTATACTTATACTCTACCCATTTATCCATCAAGAATTATTAAAAAAAATTAAAATAACTTCTATTAAAGTTTTCATAAATTTTAACAACATAGTCATAATTGAAAATGAAATTGAAATATTAAAAACAAATTCAAATTTCAGAAATCCATAAAACTAAATTTATAAAGCAAACTAAAACATGAAAACACTTACTTTATTCTTCTTCTATTATAAGGAAATACATGTGGGGTAGATGCGGGTATCGGGGAGCTTCCCCCACCCCCGTCTCGCACCCACGCAAGTGGTTAATCTTAATCCTCATACACATCTTTGTATCCATATACTATCCCCATACCCGCTCCTTATCCGCACTAGTGGGTAAAAATGTCATTCTCAGATGTATATACCTGTATGTGCTATGTTGGGTAAGGATATTTAAATATCTACAAGGAATGTAGCTTTCAAATTAAAAAAATTTAGAATTAGTATTTACACAAAATAATCAAATTTGAACACTGATTTTAAAAATAAACACTAATCAATTTATTTACGAATTTGAATAAAATGTAAATTGTCTCATATTTTTATTCCCAATTTACCCTTACACTTTTTTTTCCTGATTTGTATATTTGGTTTTTT
Source organism: Ficus microcarpa (assembly GCA_025413485.1). Taxonomy (NCBI): domain Eukaryota; kingdom Viridiplantae; phylum Streptophyta; class Magnoliopsida; order Rosales; family Moraceae; genus Ficus; species Ficus microcarpa. The sequence goes on along the minus strand of CM046387.1, from coordinate 24,128,825 downwards.
TTTTTTCATTAATCCGAAATGTCTTCATTTGCAGATCTCTTGTATGCCATGCGATAAGAAGCCTACAGCTGGCCGAGAGTAAGCTTCAAGTGCCCCTTTTACTTTCTAATGTTGGTGTTGTGTGGTGTTCAATTTGTATTCTCAACAATATTATGCATACGTGTGTATCTATAAACATACATATTCATATATCTCCTTTCACTTTGTAAAATACTTGAATAATGGGTGCGTGCTTTTATGATTGGAGTTATTAATAAATTTGAACCCGTGTGTTTTTATTAAACTCGTGTGTGCGCGTAGTTATCAATCTTGGATGCATATATAAAAACCTTATATCTTGATAAAAGAAAATGCTTACAAATAAGTAAGCCTTTAGAAGACACTCCATCCCGCTAAAGCTAACTCGGCGAATGGATGGGGAGGAGTTTGAGTCAAAACTCCCATGTTTGAAACTTGAGAGTGTTATAATTTCTCTTTGACAAGGGTTAGTGACGCAAGAATATATTGAAATTGAGAGGTGATCTATATGGCTTGGGTTTCGAAAAAGTGTGTAGAAGAAGTTCAAATGAGTGCATCTTCCTATAAGATGAAATGTCCACCACCTTTCACAAGGACAAGGCTGCCACCCAATTTTGCCTATATTTTGTCCCACCTTTGATTAATCGGGCCAAATGTTCTTGTTTCTTGCTTCTTCTTCTTCTTCTTCTTTTGTGTTAATGCAGAGGGAAATTGGTCAATAATTTGTTGGGTGAAGGTAAAAAGTCTGAAAATTTGTTGGGCGTCACTACAAGAAAATCAATTTTCAGTTACCAAAAATTCGATAGCTGAAAGTCCGGTTTTTGGTAACAATAATTTTTTGTTACCAAAGAAATTTGGTAGCGGAAAGTCAGTTGCAGAAAGTATTCGTTTCCAAATTTTTAGTACCAAAAACTTTTTGTTACCAAAATTGATTTAGGTAATAAAATGTATTTGGTCGCGAAAAATGTGATATTCAGTTACCCAAAACAATTTGGTAACAAAAGGCATTTGGTAACAAAAAGTATATAATTTCAGGTACCAAAATTTTGGTAACAAAAGGTATTTTGGTAGCCTAAAGTAGAAGATTCAGTTACCGAATTTTGGGTAACAAAAGGTATTTGGTAGCAAAAAATATGTGATTTAGTTACCAAATTTTCTGGTAGTAAAATTTATTTGGTAACGAATTGTACAAGATTCTATTACCAAATATTTGGTAACAAAATACATGAGATTTAGTTACCGAATATTTCGGTAGCGGAAGGAATTTGGTCCTCAAAAACCCGTGATTTAGAAACCAAAATTTCGGTAGCATAATGTATTTTTGGTAGCAAAATATACAAGATTTAGGCCTACTGAGGTCTGGTGCCGGCGCAGTGAAGGGACGACGCCGACTGGTTTCGGTGGGGCGAACAAAGGTGCGAAGTCTAGCTAGAGAGAGACAGAGGTCGAGAGTTAGAGAGAGAGAGAGAGAGAGACTTAAACATAGAGAGAGGGATCGAGTTAGAGACAGAGAGATAGAGAGTTGGGGTATTTTGAAATTATTTGAATCTTCATTAGGGGATTTCTTCATCATACTTGTGGGTTTTCAGTTTGGATTTTTACCTCCTGAGATTCCCCTGATTTCCGTTGATGGAGACGTGTTTTTGACGCCGGCGACTGCTAACGGGTGGCAACCGCGAGCCTTGAACGGCATGGAGATGGGACGATGGAGATGGTGCCGGCTCAACTATGGGACGGTAAAGGCCGCGACGGAGGTCTGGTGCCGGCGCGGTGAAGGGACGACGCCGACTGGTTTCGGTGGGGCGAACGAAGGTGCGAAGTCCAGCTAGAGAGAGACAGAGGTCGAGAGTTAGAGAGAGAGAGAGAGAGTTAAACATAGAGAGAGGGATCGAGTTAGAGACAGAGAGATAGAGAGTTAGGGTATTTTGAAATTATTTGAAAAGTACATTAGGGGATTTCATATAAATACATGTGGGTTTTCAGTTTGGCTTTTTACCTCCTCAGATTCCTTTGATTTCCGTTGCTGGTCACTGCATTTTTGACGCAAGCAACTAGAAACGGTTGGCCACCGCGAAGCCTGCAACGGCGTGGAGAAGGGACGGTGGAGATGGTGCCGGCGCAGCTATGGGACGGCAAAGGCCTACTGACGGCGCGACGGAGGTCTGGTGCCGGCGCGGTGAAGGGAGGACGCCGACTGGTTTCGGTGGGGTGAAGGAAGGCGACGTCCAGGTAGAGAGAGACAGAGGTCAAGAGTTAGAGATAAAGAGAGAGAGTTAGAGACGGAGAGATATATAGAGAGTTAGGGTATTTCTCAATATAAGATGCCTTTTTTAATTTGCTAAAAGTAGGGATATATGATGAATAAGTTATGGGTTAAGTTGTATTATGTATAATTAAAATATAGATAGTTATCAAATTTATTTTGGTGGAAAAAATGCATTTATTTTACTAATAAATAATAATTTAATTGTCAAAAGCACGTATTTTATGACTTTATTTTGGTATGGTAACCCCAAGAAATTTTTTTTTAAATGCTAAAATTTAATTCAAACCATTTTTTAACAACTTTATAATATAAAATACAACTTTGACGATGATATATCTTATTCTATATAATAAAGCAATAAGATACTATCATCAATATATACTAGCAAAAAATAATATATTTTGCTACCAAATTTACTGTTTGGTAGTTAAAACTATATTTTGCTACCAACATTTGGTAGCACAAAATATCACTTTCTCACCAAATTTAATTTGGTAGGATAAACCATCACCGATAAATATTTTAAATTCCCGCCAACGTTTTACCTATCAAAATAGGTTCGGTAGGAAACTTAATATATTTTGCTACCAAAATTTTGGGACAGATACTCATTATCTGTTACCAAATTTTGGTAGCAAAGTGTACTATTTTACTACCAACAAAGATTTGGTAGCACATGAGTTGAGCAGGAATATTTTTCGCTTCCCACCAACATTTTTGCAACCAAAACAAGATTGGATTTAAAATAACATATTTTGCTACCAAAATTTGATAGCAGAAACTTATTTTCTGTTACCAAATTTTGGTAGCAAAATACAACATTTTGTTACCAAAAAAATTTTTGGTAGCAGATGACATTAGGGGGAAATTTTTGCCTTTCCTAAAATTGTTTTTGCTACCAAAATGTGTTTGGTAGCAAATTATACGATTGCGCTACCAAAATTTTGGTAACGGACATATATATTCCACTACCAAAATTTCATTTGGTAACAAATGACTGTAGCGGGAAAAAATTTAGCCTACCGCCAATTTTTTTTGCTACCAAATATTTTTGATAGCAAACTATTACAATTTGCTACCAAATCCTGGTAGCAAATTCTGGCATTTTGTTACCAAATAGTGTTTTGGTAGCAAAATGTTATTAGCGGGAACCAAAATTCGATTCCCGCCATACCATCTGTTACAAAAAATATTTGGTAATGGATTATGTCATTTTTGCTACCAAAATTGATAACAAAATGTCTACACCTTTCAACCATCAAAATTTGGTAACAGAAAGTCTATTTTCTGCTACCAAATTTTTTTTGGTAACAAAAACTTTGGTCTCTTAAAGTCACATTTCCTTCAACACATTTATAAATAGCATACTCACGATAAATGATGTATTTATGAAGCATTGATCACAACAAAATTATATTAGCAACATTTTTGAAAATAAAATATTTGCACTAAATATCATATCTGTGAAAAATAATTTACTAACGAAATATATATTTCCAACAAATTTACCTTAAAATATTCTCGTTAATAAACAGTTTATGATAAATATGTTGCTTACCTCAAACATTTTCAAAAAATGCGATTTACTTTAAGCATTTTTATAAAATGGTCTATTTGCTGTAATTTTTCTTTTTGTTATTGGAATACCTATCATGTTGGATTAAAGAAAGTTCCCAAGAAGACCACATATATGTTTCTGATAATTTTATTTAAAATGTTGCAATCAAATTGATTCCATAGAATACCACGGATATGTCTCAGCCTATAATATTGTATTTTGCAATGTTATAAAGGACCACATCCAGACAGCCAAAAAAAAAACCAAAATATTTCCAAGCAACCCAAAATCTCTACCATTCTGAATTATAAAAAGAAGACCAACCATGGAAGTCGTTTTATGACATGAATAGTGTGTGTATAACTCTGGGAGAAATTGGGATCCCTTGCTTGGACAGAGCTTTCATTGGTAAGAGGCGCAAAGCGTGATTTGAAGCAGCTCGAGTGCGCCATCTCAACCATTAAAGCCGTGATCTCGCATGCTGGCAAGAAGCAAACCCAACTTAGCCACCAGATTAGTGTATGGCAGAAAAACAAGTAACAAGGGATATTGAGATACGGACAGACAGTGCAACGAAAAGGCTACCACATTCTACCATCACTGCAATTTCACTCGAAACGATGTTTTAACTTTGTTCCCTATTTCCTACTGATTGACAAATCTACAATCCAGAACTAATTACTTATCTTCCAAGTATAGAGAAAGGGAGGGAAAAAAAAATCAACAGCCTTCATAAATATATCATATTATTCTTTTTCTTTCGTTTTCCAATCTCAATTTTCTCTATCCACATATATTCGAGTTCTAAATTCAGCAGAAGGCCAATCAACAGAAGTCTCGATCAATTGAAATCGACAATAAGAACATCTTTTTGGTTTGAATAATTGAATTCTAAACACCCTTAGCTAACTTAATCTTCGTTTGTAATTTTAATCCATAGCCATCTAATTAAGAACGAAGGTTATCTTATAAATCTTTCATTTTAGGTTGTTTTATTGATGAACATTGAATTTGAATTCTAAATATCCATGTGTCTTGATCTTCAATTGCTTATTCTGGTTTGGATTTACGTTTCCCGTTTTATTTGTGCAGACAGACCATGTCCGATGAAGTAGCATATAATTTGAACAATAGAGTTTTGTCATAGCTCCTCACATTCATATAAATACTAATTATTTATAATTACGCAACATGTAATTTGCATCCCAAAACAAATAAATAAACTGAAAGATAAAAGGAAAAAAAAAAATAAAGGGATCTCATGGAACCCATATGATATTCCATTAAGAAGATGGAGTGTCAGGGACATCGTCAAGGATGAAAGGACCAAGTTTACCTGTCCTAAACAGTGTTAAAAACTTTTTTGATACCATTAAACGAGCTTCAGATGCTTTGTGAGGTATCTTTAGCGCCTTCTGTAGTGCTTCAAATTGTTGTTCTATGAGTCCCTCCAAGTCGCTCTCCTCTTCTGCGTTCCCATCAAAGTTTGAAAGAGTTAAGTACAATGCGTGTTGGACTTCAGCTACAAGATCCTGAAAGAATAGCATTAAAAGCAATGTGTGATGATCTCCAGGTATAAACATGAGCATGTATTAACAACGAGAGTTTTCACTAGTAGTAGAAGCCTCCTACCAGCTAACTTATAGTTGTTGCGGTAAATTTACGTGGAAGGTTGCATTAAAAAAAATAAAAATAAAAAATAAAAAATTTGCACAGAAGTTAACAGAGCACACAAAGGTTGTGTGCCCTCTCATCGATCAAATACCACGAAGAAATAGTAACTAGATTCGTTTTTCTTTCTCTGTTGATGCACACATGCATGCATGCACATACAAACAAAGAGAAGTATACTTGTGTTTGAGTTGTGTTTTGTCGTTACATCCTGTTTTAAGGGTTCCACTGAGGAAATCCTGCCACGGAAATCCGAGGAAACCCCATGGAAAAGCATTCATAACCCGTGCATTTTCTCAACTTATGTCAATAAGTCTAATCACCACCGAGCATATTTAAGAAGCAGATTAAAACTGATATCAAGCACGAGATAACACATCTCCCTGTATCTAATTGAACTCTATGCCATTAAAGATTAAACTTGTTTTACCTCTATGTACGCCACACTAGACGTATTTGGTGGTTTCCTCCTCTTTGGTCGAAGATCTTTAAGACTGTGTTCCACTTTTTCAACAGCATCATATCGAATCCCTTCTGCTCTCCTATTGTTCCAGTGCCTCCAGTGAAGGGGAGTGCCTCGGGAATTTAAAACTGCAAGTAAGTATTGAGCAATACGCTCTTCTCCAACCACAGAATCTTTGACAGACCCTGCAGGGAAAGTGAAAAAACTTTTATTCATAGAACAGCATTGAACATAACATTTTCACTTAAGAGTTAAATAAATTGATGTAAGAACAGCTTCCAATTCCCACGCATAATTACAGCATGTAATACTGTATCAAAGTAAACACAAGAACAGAGAGAACAACAGCTTATCCCAGAGGATTGACCTGCGAGAGCAAGCTTTAACCCTGTCTCTATATCTGGGATACTTGGAACAAGTACACCTGGAGTGTCCAGTACATATACGCTAGGCTGATGAGCAATCTATAATAAAAGAATAAAATTTGTTAAATCACAGCCAAACTATAAAAACATGCATCTAAAATTAGCCATTAGCAGAACAAAAAAATTTCCAGAATGGTTCCTTTACAAAAAACACCACATATTGTTATCAAAAGAAAAGGGAAACAACAACAAAAAATTTACCTTGAAGCCAGCAATGTCTTGAGTCACACCAGGCAACGGACCCACTGTAGCTCGCTTCTTCTTCCCCTGCACTAGTAAACACACACAATACTATCATTGCCAAAATCCATCATGGCGTATTACACAACCGACCAATAATTCACGTTTTCATAATCATAACGACGAAAACTTTAATAGGTTGTCTTATTTGCAAAATGACTATACAAAAATCAGAAATTTTTAATTCGCAGAGTGACTTTGGCGCAACTTACTTTTACACCAGGCCTAGCAAGGAGTTCATTTTAAAAATTAAAAGGAGATCACTTTGCTAATTTTGATAGGTAAGGTCTTCATTACATCAAATTCTTCTATCAAAATCAAGCAGTTACGTTTGCAAATTTGCCCAAAAATCAAACAAAATATTACCAGGAAACCGAGACGTCGCAATTTGATGGATCGAATTGATCAAAGCTGACTTGCCAACATTAGGAACGCCAACAACCATCACAAGCAGAGTAGGCTCCCTCGAAATCACTTCCTTCAACTTGAACTCGACAAGCTCTAGAAGCTTTACACACATACAAAATCAACAACAAATTATCAAATGTCAGCAACAAAATCGAACAAACACCGCGGAATGTTTCGTATCGAATCGGAACAACCTTCTGAACAGAACTCCTGCTGTGCGCATTTATCGGAACGCAATCTTGCTCGCACGAATTGAAGTACCGAATCCATTTCTACAAAAATCAGACCAAAAATCAAAAATTAAAAAAAAAAACACCAAAAAAAAAAAAGGAAAATTATAGAGAGAGAGTACGGGAATGATGTTAGGGTTGGCGAGGTCCTTCTTGTTGAGAGCGATGAGGCGGCGTTTGGAGGAGAGGAGGGGCTGGAGGTCCTGATTGGCGGAGGAGAGAGGGATGCGGGAGTCGCGGACTTCGAGGACGAGATCGGCAACCTTGAGGCGGTCGCGGATGGCGCGGGTGGCGGCGGCCATGTGACCGGGGAACCAGTTGATGGCTCCGCCGCCGACGTTGAAGGCCATCTCTCCCACCAGCTTTAACCCTCTTCCCATCTTCTTACTTCTTCGCCATTTTCATCGTCTCCGGTGGTTGATGATGAATTTTCGGAGGTGAAAATGTGAGCTCTTTGTGTGCGGGGGTTTTGGGTTTAAGCGGGTCTAATCCTCCGAGTGCAAATGATTCTGAGGTTGCTTACTTGTCAGCCTAGTTTTAGCCTTTCCGAGCAAAGTATATACAGTTCAATACGTATCCATTCTAAAAATATGGAAAAAAAAAAAAATTTTTTTCTTAGACGGAAAAGTCTTTTCGATTTGAAAAAAAAAAAAAATTAGATACGTAAAAAATCTTCTTTTTTTTTTTTAAATCTTCTTGTTAAAAATAAAAAATTGTTTAAAATAAGAAAAAGTTGTGAAAACTAATAATATTTTTAAAAAATTCATTTTCTTCTTTTAAAAGAATAAGATATAAAATAAATTTAAAAATAAGAGGTGCTTGATGCTAAGATTTAAATAATAAAGTATAATTCAATTTTTGTCTTTTTTTTTTTTTTTAAATCAATCTCAATTTCACAATTCACCTGGTTTTGTGACTCGAATTTTAAAAATTCATAACTTTACATATACAAATCTAAATTAAGTTACTTTTTTTTAAATTACATAGAATTTTGAGACAAACAAAATAAGTTCTATATTAATATTTTTTTTCCGAACACATTTCAAGTTTTTATATTTTTAAACTCCAGTAATTTAAAAGCCTATCAAACACACAATTCAATTCAAACCCAAATTTTACAATCCAAACATTAGCACAAAACGCATGCTAAGATAGTTTTTCTTTTTTAAAATGAGAAAATAATAGAAATAGTTGAAAAAATATTTTTTTTGTAAAACTTTTTCAATTTTCAAAATTAGAGATAGGTTTTCTTAACATAGGATAAATTTGCTTATGGAATGAAAAGACCTCCATGTATTCTGATTATTTACCCATTCATGTTCTCACGCTTCCTTGTGTTTAAGCTAAGATATACATTAAGTGGATTAGGATGATGCTCTTTTCATTGAAAGATAACAATCGCCTCATAGTGATATTCAGGGAAGCCTCTTTGATGATATTGAGATGAGTGTAAAGAACATCTTTAATATAATAGCATTTTTTAATAGCATTTTTTTCATATAATAGCATTTTTTATGTCTAACTTGTTACATCCAAAATTGACAACAAATTTCTCAACAAAGTATATAACAAAATATTAAATATAATATTTGATTACTATAAGTTGATATCTTAATTTTTTTCATCTAATCATCATGGTTTAATCATTTCTAAATTATTTGCTTGATAAAATTTTATTTTATGAATTATAAAACTTAATAGTGATGACGAAAGCAGATATACATTTAGAGCAAAAATCACAATTACTTTTTTTTCACTCTTTTTCTTACATAAAAATAGCTTCTTCTTTTTTTTTTTTTTTTCCCTTTGTAACATCGAGATTAATAACTACATCAGTAATAGTCTAACGTCTATTATTCACTTTTAGGACTTTTCTTTCAACAAATGTGTGTAAATATGCATATACACACACCCACTACAAAAGTGGTTTCCATATGCAAATTTCATATTCATAAATCCAACTTTTATTAGTGTTTGATATGATGTTTAACATCAATTTGTTTCTTTTACAATTATTTGGGGGTGTGAACAAGAAATTTAAAAATTCAGCTCTTATATCCCCTCTTTCGTATCCTTTAATAATATTATGTTACAATGATCAAAATAGTTATATTTAAGAATCCATTAAAATAGTTATATTTAAATGGGAGATGTAGATCATTGAAGTAAATAGTATATTTTAAAATATTTGGAATAAATAGCAGTAATTAAAAAATTAATAGGTAATGATTTATTTACTTGGTATAAATTTGTTATTTACTTAATGATTTTGTTGTTTACTTAATAAATTTTTTTGTTCTTCTAATAAACTTATTATTTACTTCAAACTTTTTAAAATTTTGTTTTAAATGGAACAAAATTAAGGGTTAGGGATTCAAATGATGAAGTTAAATGTGAAAATGTCATTAACTATGTCTACAACCATTAAAACTTTTGTTATTTACTTCAATTATTTTTATAAAAATATGATTTATTATAATTTTTTGTCTATTCATGCGATATATAAGTATATTTTATTTGACATGATGACTCAAGAAAAGCACCAGAATAAATAAATACTCGGATTCGAATGATGAAATTAAGTTTAAAATAGTCATTAACTATGTCTACAACCATTAAAATTTTTGCTATTTACTTCAATTATTCTTCTAAAAATATGATTTATTATAATTTTCTCTATATTCATGCTATATGAATATATTTTATTTGACATGATGACACACAAGAAAAGCAACAAAACAAATAAAAATATACAAACATATTATGAGAGTGGGTTATGACAACGGAGTTTGTTACCATTTGGGCCGCCATGGTCTTTTCGCCAATAAGGCCTAACCTAATAAGTTCTTTCCAAAACGAGGTACAAATGGAAGATATTTTACCCGGATACGGGTGGTAACACACCTCCTACCAGAGTGGTGGACAAAAAGTCCATCTTTTTTATTTAAAAAAAAAAAAAAAAAACTCTTTCTGACCAATACTATCTCCTCTAATCTCTTTCTTCAGTCATCTGATTTTGCTGTCGATCGCCAAATCTTTTCTACTGGTGTTGATGCAGGTTTGCACAGAGGAAGAGAGCTCAGCTTGCCCATTTCGGCTTCATACGCGATTTATGATCATCAATGAGGAGGGAAAGAAAAGAAAACAAAAACATAAAGAAGTTTATGTTTTTTGTTAATTAAAAATTTTTTTTTTTACTTTTAAAAGTTTATGTTATTATTATTACTAAGTCTTGGAATTCAAAAAGACATACTTTTATAGTATCTCCTATACAATGTAAATTAACGTGTCAAGGAAAACTTAATTTAGTAGTTTCATAGCAAAATGATATTTTCAATATTAAATTTGTTACCAAGTATAGGAATTGCCAAATTGTCTTTTGTCAAATTTTAGCGTTTTATTGCTACTGAATGTTATCTTAATTTTTATTTTTATTTTTTCATTTAAGCATGCATAAGAACATAAAGTATGATGCACATCAAATATGTTATTTTCACATCTTGGACCGATGATTTTTTTTTTTTTTGTTTAATAAGCTTTAAAATTTTACAATTCTTTCTTTTTTGTGACATGAAGTTTGTATAAATAAATATCCTCATTGAACTTTATATCTTTTATTTTTATTATTGTAATTTTAAAAAATAATTGACGTGCACATCCATTAATGTGAAAGGCTGGCTCATCCACTAATGTTGTTGACATAAATATTGACATTGTTGATGGTCTTGGTTTATGTATATAACAACTCAAATATTATGATGATAGGGTTACAGAAAAATAACGTAATCAATGGTAGTCTGTTTGTAAAAATTCAAAATCTCAATTAAAAAAAAGGTCAGATTAATAAACTTTTTCATTTTAATAATATGATTCTAACTAAATATAACATTCACAAAAGCATATGATATAGATAAGGTACTCTATCCAAAGATGTACTCACTAAAAGAAATAGCTAGTCGCAAATTAAATGTCCGTTAAGATCATAAGTTGAATCTGAGTTATTTTAACTTTTTGTATTCAAACTGAATATTATAATAAACCAAATGCGTATTTGGAAGAGAGAAAGATGAGTGTAATATGAATGTTAGTTAAAGTAAAAAGAAAAATTTAGATTTAGATTTGAGTTAAATTTTGGATCCAAAATAGTGATCTAGTGTACACATATGTAGTAGATAGTCAATGATCAGTTGATCACCCCCTCACTGGATCAATGGATGACCGCTGGTCATCCACTAAGTGACTCCATCCACTAGTTCTGATCACCAATGCCTTGTGACAATGGAAAAAAGACAACTTATCTTTCATAGGACATGTTTAACAAAACCTGCTAAAAGCTATTTTTGGATTGCTAAGTCTAAAATCAACTCCTAAAAATATTTGGATAATCTATCAAAAGAGCTTTTAGACTACAGAAGAACTTATAATAATAATAACAATAATAATAAAGAAATATGACTTTTAATAAAAGCTCTTTTGAATAGATTTTAAAATTGATAACCAATTTTAAGTTAGACATTATTAACGTTATTTTAAAACTTTATCACCTGTTTAAAAATTTTAAATATCATTTTGATATCATAAGCTTTTTGGTTCCAAATACTTTATGAGAAATCACATTTTTTCTTCTCTTACGGACTAAAAAAATAAAAAATTAAAGCTCCACCAACGGGATCTATAGTCATCATTAATAAAAATAAAGATGACACAAAAATCTAGTGTGTCTGTGACAGGGCACAAGTATCCCACTGCAAACTGGCTCATCCTATAGTGCTTGAAATTTAGATAGGAACATATTAATTGCAATCATAGTCACAAGTCAGAAAACTAGACATTTGGTTTAGAATTTTATTGCACTACAAATCAAGCAGAATAACACGAGTCTAATCACAATTTTTTAATACCAAATTATGATTACCTAGCAGGTGTTCTCTTTCTTTATTTTCTTTGCTTTTTCTATTTTTTTCCTTTTAAATATATGCCCTTTTGAACCGTATGGTGAAACTTATATAATAACCTCTCACTTTTTTTTTAATTTAAATATATATGATCAGAACTCTATATTTTATAAGAGATTAATTAGGGATGGAATTAACATTTGGCAATATTTTACAACCACCTTTCTTAGCTTGTATTTGGTATACCTGTTTGTAATGGAATTTATAAATAAAAGTTGGTTGATTTTTAAAAAACTGATGATAATTTTTATTAACTTTTTAGAAAAAGACAAAAATTAAACTGAAAACTCTAGATCTGGATCTAAGAGCAAAACATATTGCTTTTTTAATAAGAGAAAACAATTACATAGGGTTTGGACTTAAAAAAAAAAAAAGGAAAAAGGAAAAAGAAAGAAGAAGAACACCACTTAATTATCAACCTCTCAACAAATCCCTAAAACAATTGAACCGAAAAGAATTAGTAGACAATCATTGTCCATAATTCTCATAAATATATCTTAGCCTCAACAACAACACTTCACACTTTACTCAAATAAAAGGTTTGTTAGCTCCAAAATTATTAGATGTTTACATAATATATCTGGTAGACAATGAATATTTTGGTGTGTATATATATATATATATATATATATATTATGTACATGTATGTGTGTGCGTGTGCGTGTGTGTATATATAAACACAGACTACCAGCCGTTATATATACACAATAAAGGAAAACTTGATCATTATTAAGTTGTGATACCATTGCAAATGAGAAACGATCGACACTTGTCCAGTCTTCAAAAATATCTTATCACTTGATCATTTATACGTTCATTATATCTCTCTGTATGCATAGACATACCTATACATACATATTATAATCGCATGGCCATTATATATACTTCTTCGCATGTCCAAGGCCTCACATGGCACCGTGCGTTACTCCTGTAGATATAGTTGCCATATCCGAGTGTCGCAAGGACAACAGATTCGTGTCCCACACTTCCCTCGGTGACTATGGTCGCTGCAGAGAATCGCATGCAAAAATAATGAGGCAAAATATTAATAATGAAGTCATTGACGTAGGCCAAAATGTAGCTCCACGTCGATGGCCATTACTTTATTCATAGGGCTTGGTTGAGCCACGTGGACCTTGATTAGGAGCTGTTAAAATGGTTAAACAAAAATATCTTCAAAATATATTATGTGGGATATTTAGCTGGATGAAGCTTAAACAAATATCTATAACCAACTTATATATAATATTTGGATAATTTATTAATTAGCTGTATTATTAGGGTTTAGTTAGATTCCCAAAAGGCAAAAACTATCCTCAAACGACAAGATATTCCCTCGGAAATATCTCATCAGACCAGGAAACCAAGATCTTTCTAATTTTTTTTTTTTTTTTTTTTGCTATGTCATATGTTTGTTTTAATAATCTCTTTAATTGTCTTAGTGGTTCTTTTTTCATGTATATTATTGGGGTAAGACTTCGTTTTCCCATAACACCGTTAGTCTTTGAAGGCTCGTCGAACGAACAACGAACTCCTAATCACAGGATTGGATATATTTGTATATTTGGGCCTGACCCAATTTATGATCTCAATTCGCCCAATCATGATTGATGATTGTTCGCACTCAGTCAGCAGATCAGTTTGTTCAAATATGATAAAACGAACGTTGAATCTAAAATAAACTACGAGCGATGCAACAAGAATTGGGACTTGATGGTTAATCATTCCATCGCTCGTCGTTCGCGCTTGACAAATAATGCAAAGGCTAATCCCATTAATTGCCAAGCCTATGATCGATGATAACATCATATCAGTTCACTCTGATAACCGCCAAGCCCACAATCGATGATGACGTTATATCAGTTCATTCTAATAACTGTTAAGCCCATGATCTGTGATCAAATTCACCCCAGTAACCGCCAAGTCCACATCATGACTTATATTCTTACACGTGTCTCTAAAAACATTGAGCGAAAACTGCTCACCACGAATTATGAGTTCAGACCCACTATTCTTTCTCTATAAATAGAGGAAGACCCACCTTCAGACAAGGGACTTTTCTTTCTTTTTCTAATTTTGGCTTACTATTACGTTGTCCAAATACATTCAGAAATTACAACTCATTGTATTCAAAACAGTCATATACAGTGAAGAAACCACACATACAGAGGACGTAGCACGCACTCGGCGAACCTCTTTAAATTTCAGTGGTGTTGTTTTCATTCCTTGCCTTTTTCTGATCTGATTATTTTACAATTATGATGTTTTATGAATCTTGTAAACGATATCCAGGGACCCCATTGATTACTCATTTCGTTTTATTTTACTAACTCTGATTAAAAATTTGACAGTAGATTCTTAGCATCTATATATATACTTATAATATATACACATATATTACGCTTTCCATGTGGTTGTCAGCTTGCACTCAGATGGGTTTTTTCAATATTAAATCTATGAGTCTTTGTGTTTTGACATTTTTGTTGATTTAGAGCCATTCACGACCATATTATTAATATTATTTATTGTTGTTGTTTGTATTCTCTATTTAATTGGTGTACCACCAGTTCTCGCCAACGATTGGCAAATTGGTGGGAACAAAGTATGTCTGTACATTGGCAAAATTTTTTTGTTTTGTTTTTAATTTAGAATTTGGATTTGAACTATGTTTCTTATTGTGGACATGTGTGGATTTATCATTCAGTTTTTTTTTTTTTTTCATTTTTGTATCATACTTAAAATTAAAGATTCCATTAAGAGAAGACACTATTATAAAAGTTGACTTAAACGACGGAGATTATACGATGGTTTTATAAAAACTGTCGTCTAAAACCTAATTACACGGCGGTTTATGAAAACCATCGCGTAAATCCGAGATTACACGACGATTTATTGAAACCGTCGTGTAATCTCGGAGATTACAGTTGTGTAATCTCGGAGATTAGACAATGGTTTATGGAAACTTTAAGAAATAAAAATAGGCGTATATTATTTTTACATGATGGTTTCTGTAAGATAAAAATAAAAATAAAAAAGAGAGTACATTTCTGTATCCTCAAGAAAGGGTAGCATATATTCATATTTGTCGTATATTGTTTTTAGAATAGGGAAAACATATTATATAGAATTGTAAATTTAGAAGGATATAATTGAACATGGTAGCTGGCTAAATGACATGATGGAGTAATATCTTAAGCTTTATTTACACCCAAAATCCAAAAATTGGCTTCTTCTTCTTCTTCTTCTTTTTTTTTTGGTGCCCCACTAAAATGTATCATAAACTTGAATTGACAACATCGCTACTTAAGCTAATTTGTATGAAAGAAAAACAAAGAAAAACAAAATGGTTAGATATAAAGAACATGCATGTGCATGAAATATGTGGTAAGCATATTGATGTATCTGTTGGGAAAGTTAGCTTTCAGATTTAAAAAAAATTATACCATATAACACTATTGTAACGAGTACTGGAGAAATGTGTCGATCGAAAGAAATTCTTTAATTGCTGTTAATTATTATTATTATTATTATTTTTTAATATCAAGAAGCTAGCCTTTTCTTATCTAGAAAAGGGGCACACGCCTTTTTTTCTTCCAGATGTTGATTATGTACAAATATTCATGTTAGACAAAAAGTTAAATGAATAAAAAAAATTTCATTTATTTTTTTCATGTTACTTTGTGAGCTGTTTTCAATGTTTTTTCAATTTTTTTTTTTTTTTGTGCATTAATCCGAAGTGTCTTCATACGCAGTTCTGTTGTATGCTATGGGATAAGAAGCCTAAGCTGGCCGAGTGGAAGCTTCAAGTGCCCCCAGTACTTTCTAAAGTTGGTATTGTGTGGTGTTCTGTTTGAATTATAGACAATTTATATGTATGTTTGTATCTATGAACTTATACATTCATATATCTCCCTTGACTTCGTAATATATTTGAATATTGTGCGTCTGCTTTTGTGATTGAAGTTATTAATAAATTTGAACCGTGTGTGCGCTTTTTATTATTAGTGTAAATTTATTTGAGCATGAACTTACATAGCAATAAGTTGTCATCATAATAAATTAATTTGACAAACTTTTAAATATCCATCAATAAAAATGACAATTAATATATTATTTCGGTTAGTCCTTAAAAATTAATATGAAATTGATGTTCATGGTATATTTCAAATTGCATATATGCATATGTATGTTTATATGGATGTCTTGTTTACGACATGTGGAAACGCTGCCCCCACTGTGCGATGCCGACCCCACTGTACGACAAAAGTGATGGCTGCGCGTGTGGCAGCAATTACTACTTGAAATTACCAAAAGAATATTAGAAACAGAATGCTTTCACTTTTTCCACGTGGTTCAAACGAGGATTTCAAACTCAAATCTCCACCATTCTAAATTGGCAACGAAGAACACATCCATTCTGCACTTAAATTTTGAATCAAAACAATGGATGTATTGTCTGGAAATATTTCAGACTTAGCACCTTAGTTGGAAAGAGGTCAAGTCCGGAATTTTTCTAGTAATCTCATGTACTGATGGAAAAATAAATTTTGTGGTAGTAAATCCCAAATTTCGGGGAAGTTTGGTGGAGTAGTTTGAGTTGAGATTTTTAAGTTGGAATAGTAAATTTTTTTTGAATTTTCAGAAAAGACAAAAAACTTTTTGGGAAAAAGACAAAAACTTTTGGGAAAAAAACAAAAAAAAGTTTGAGTTGAGTTGGTTGAGTTGGTTCACCAAATAAGCCTTCATAATTTCCAATTTCATGTCTGTAATAGTACAAGCAATGCAATTTAACACTACAATAATTTTACCAAATTGAATTACGTTTGGAAAACTTTCATTACTAAAGTACACATGAAATGTTTTCCATTTAGATTATGATTGGACATCAAGTTCATGAAAATCTCCAATATAATCTAGAAAGTACACAGTATACGTGTAATACTGTGCCAAGTGCTAAATTAGCATACCATGCAGAAACTGTATGTTAATTAGACCAAATGTATGAATAGTATGAACAAGCTTAGAAAGTCAATAACTAAGTACAATAATCACCAAGTCAGTAAAACAATAGAAAACCCTGGCCCAACCAATATAATTTTTGGATTGGTGAATTTAGTACAGTACCGGAGAAATTAGGGTTTTAATGCAACAAGGTCATAATTTGATCCAATTTGAGGTTCAAAACTCTGAATAAGCAATTGGGGTCAATTGAGGATTCTTTAAAGGTATTATCCTGAGCCACTTCCTCAAACTTCCCAAGTTTCTTTGCTTAGAACCAATGTATAGGAATTTGTCATTGGGTTGTAATAAGTTTTATATTTTGTTTTTTTTCAATTTTAATGTTGAATGGCTCTAGATCTAAGGGGTGATTATGTTTATGTTGATTTATGGTTATGGCTTATGCTCTGGAACATGATTAGAAATTGTTTAAGCTAAAAAACATTTTTTTTTAAACTGCCATTTAGATTAGTCACCAAAATCAGCCTAAACGACATAGTAAATGACATTTTTAGTCTTGAAGATCTTCAGAGAACTTTTAGACCTGAACAACTCCAGATCTAAAAGTTTCAAGAGACGACTGTCTAAAAACGTCTCTAAGACCATGTTTCAAGTTGCCCAGTCACAAATTGTCGTCAAAATGAGTACTTTAAAAGCTGAATTAGGTTCTCATCGAATCGTAAAAGTTTTAGTTCTCATCGAAACCTAAAGGTTTTCATCAAGACAAATTTGTCTAAAAATGTCTGTAAGATGCAGTTTTATGGCCGATAAGGACGTAACTGATAACGAACAAAAAACCTATTTTGCAACTTTTTAGCCACTGATTTTCTTACAAAATAGTAAGAGAAAGTTTGATTTTGGCATGATGCTGAACATAAAAAGTTGTTGATCTTCTCAATATCTAGAAGTTTCGTGACGATGAAATGACAAATATGACTCTACGATATAGTTTTATGTGATTTTCGGAAAGGGCTTCAAGGAGTGATTTTCACTGCAACTATTGCACATACGCCTCATGATTTTGGAAACTTTTAAAAATGACAGTGTTAGAGATTAGAAGTAGTTTTTAAATTTAAAATATAGGAATTTTTATATCTTGAAAAGATCTACAAGTTTTGTGGAGGGAGCTGTTTTTACAAAAACATCTATAACAAAAGTTGATTTTCGATAAGATTTTAAAACAACCGAAACACTTTTTACAACTACGAAAACCATTTTCATATGAAACACAATATTTGTAGAATACTCAAATTTGCATTAGTTGGTAGAAAGGAGCTTCTCAAATGATGTTTTTATTAAAATAATTTTGTTACAAAGATCTTAAATATGGGTTTAAATTGTAATTTTACGCACATAAGTTAATATTTAGCCTTTAGGCCACTAAAACGATAAAATCCTCATTATGGGATGTATTATTTTTTTCGAGATAGGAAAAATAGGAAAATTTTGTAAAAGAGTTTATTTTTTCCGAAATTTTTCCGTCTTTCTTCTCATTTTGGAAAAAAAAAATCTCATATTTAAACATACTTTTGTACAGTATCATTTAAAAAATAATCTTTTTAAAACCTTTTACAATGCACTATTTTTAATACCATTTCTTCTCATTACAAAACACTTTTTGTTTTCAACAAGAAAAATTTTTTATACATAATTTTCATTCAAAACAAGAAAAATTTCCTTTTCGAAAATGAATATGCTATCTAAATGGAGCATAAATCTCAGTCAAAATATGAAAATAGGCATCTAAAATTAGCCGCAAAACCAAAAAATAAAATAAAATAAAATAAAAAGATAATTTCTTTTCGAGGAAGTAAACATATTATTGTAATATACTAGAATAATGCAAAGTTTTATTGTTTTTTTTCTACAATGTTATTACTTTTTGCCCTGCATTATCATTTATTTTTTTTCTTTTTTACAATGTTATGCTAGTTTTACCCTTTCTTTTTTGGTCAATGGACAATTTTACCCTTGGGCTTTAGTTACTTTTATGGCTTGTTATAGTGTTGGGACAACTTTGTCCTTCTAAAATTATTTAAGGATGATTTTGCCTTTCCTTTGTAGTTGTTTTTTCTTATAACTATAGTAGCTGGACATTATTACCCTTTTAATATGAATTTTCAATTTTGTCCTTTGAAGATGTGTTAAAGTGCAATATTTGTACGTATATAATCTAAATGAAATTTATTTCTTTCCTTTTTTTTTTTTTTTTTTGTAAAAAACAGTAAATGAAAAAAGTAATAGAATCTGTTTTTGATTTGTTGTTTTTCTTTAATCTTTTTTCCCCTTTTGAGTTTTTTTTCCTTTTGTTTTTTTTTTTTCTGCTTTTTGATATTTAAACTTTGAAGTTCAGTTTTTTATTCATCTTTTCTTCGCATTTTTGTTATTTTATATTTTTTTAAATGATTTTGTTTCCACATTTTTTATTTTAAAATTTTTTTATTCTTTTTTTTTTTTCAATTTGTGCTTGATTTTTTTTTTGGCTTTTTCATTTGTTGGGTTTTTTTTTTTAGATGTTATAGTTAATTTTTGTGTTTTGCATGCATATAATCTAACTGAAATTTATTTTTTTTCTTTTTGTAAAAACAATAAATAAAGAAAATAATAAAATCTGTTTTTGGTTTTGTTGTTTTTCTTTAATCTTTTTTCCCCCTTTTGATTTTTTTTTCCTTTTGTTTTTTGTTTTTTGTTTTTTTTGTTTTTTTTCTGTTTTTGTTTTTAATTATCGTGATCATTTCATTTATCTATCTTTATCTCTGCATTACCGGAGAAATTTTTTTTATATTATTATTATTATTATCATTATTAGTTTACATTTTTATGATTGATG
>CM046387.1:24030661-24108663 GCA_025413485.1 Ficus microcarpa | reverse complement strand
TGGGCCTGACCCAATTTATGATCTCAATTCGCCCAATCATGATTGATGATTGTTCGCACTCAGTCAGCAGATCAGTTTGTTCAAATATGATAAAACGAACGTTGAATCTAAAATAACTACGAGCGATGCAACAAGAATTGGGACTTGATGGTTAATCATTCCATCGCTCGTCGTTCGCGGCTTGACAAATATGCAAGGCTAATCCCATTAATTGCCAAGCCTATGATCGATGATAACATCATATCAGTTCACTCTGATAACCGCCAAGCCACAATCGATGATGACGTTATATCAGTTCATTCTAATAACTGTTAAGCCCATGATCTGTGATCAAATTCACCCCAGTAACCGCCAAGTCCACATCATGACTTATATTCTTACACGTGTCTCTAAAAACATTGAGCGAAAACTGCTCACCACGAATTATGAGTTCAGACCCACTATTCTTTCTCTATAAATAGAGGAAGACCCACCTTCAGACAAGGGACTTTTCTTTCTTTTTCTAATTTTGGCTTACTATTACGTTGTCCAAATACATTCAGAAATTACAACTCATTGTATTCAAAACAGTCATATACAGTGAAGAAACCAACATACAGAGGACGTAGCACGCACTCGGCGAACCTCTTTAAATTTCAGTGGTGTTGTTTTCATTCCTTGCCTTTTTCTGATCTGATTATTTTACAATTATGATGTTTTATGAATCTTGTAAACGATATCCAGGGACCCATTGATTACTCATTTCGTTTTATTTTACTAACTCTGATTAAAAATTTGACAGTAGATTCTTAGCATCTATATATATACTTATAATATATACACATATATTACGCTTTCCATGTGGTTGTCAGCTTGCACTCAGATGGTTTTTTCAATATTAAATCTATGAGTCTTTGTGTTTTGACATTTTGTTTGATTTAGAGCCATTCACGACGACCAATATTATTAATATTATTATTTATTGTTGTTGTTTGTATTCTCTATTTAATGTGGTGTACCACCAGTTCTCCGCCAACACGATTGGCAAATTGGTGGGAACAAAGTATGTCTGTACATTGGCAAAATATTTTTTTTGTTTTGTTTTTATAATTTAGAATTTGGATTTGAACTATGTTTCTTATTGTGGACATGTGTGGATTTATCATTCCGTTTTTTTTTTTTTTTCTTTTTTTTTGTATCATACTTAAAATTAAAGATTCCATTAAGAGAAGACACTATTATAAAAGTTGACTAAACGACGGAGATTATACGATGGTTTATAAAAACTGTCGTCTAAAACCTAATTACACGGCGGTTTATGAAAACCATCGCGTAAATCCGAGATTACACGACGATTTATTGAAACCGTGTGTAATCTCGGAGATTACAGTTGTGTAATCTCGGAGATTAGACAATGGTTTATGGAACTTAAAGAAATAAAATAGGCGTATATTATTTTTACATGATGGTTTCTGTAAGATAAAATAAAAATAAAAAAGAGAGTACATTTCTGTATCCTCAGAAAGGGTAGCATATATTCATATTTGTCGTATATTGTTTTTAGAATAGGGAAAACATATTATATAGAATTGTAAATTTAGAAGGATATAATTGAACATGGTAGCTGGCTAAATGACATGATGGAGTAATATCTTAAGCTTTATTTACACCCAAAATCCAAAAATTGGCTTCTTCTTCTTCTCTTCTTTTTTTTTTGGTGCCCACTAAAATGTATCATAAACTTGAATTGACAACATCGCTACTTAAGCTAATTTGTATGAAAGAAAAACAAAGAAAAACAAAATGGTTAGATATAAAGAACATGCATGTGCATGAAATATGTGGTAAGCATATTGATGTATCTGTTGGGAAAGTTAGCTTTCAGATTTAAAAAAAATTATACCATATAACACTATTGTAACGAGTACTGGAGAAATGTGTCGATCGAAAGAAATTCTTTAATTGCTGTTAATTATTATTATTATTATTATTTTTAATATCAAGAAGCTAGCCTTTTCTTATCTAGAAAAGGGGCACACGCCTTTTTTTCTTCCAGATGTTGATTATGTACAAATATTCATGTTAGACAAAAAGTTAAATGAATAAAAAAATTTCATTTATTTTTTTCATGTTACTTTGTGAGCTGTTTTCAATGTTTTTTCAATTTTTTTTTTTTTTTTGTGCATTAATCCGAAGTGTCTTCATACGCAGTTCTGTTGTATGCTATGGGATAAGAAGCCTAAGCTGGCCGAGTGGAAGCTTCAAGTGCCCCCAGTACTTTCTAAAGTTGGTATTGTGTGGTGTTCTGTTTGAATTATAGACAATTTTATATGTATGTTTGTATCTATGAACTTATACATTCATATATCTCCCTTGACTTCGTAATATATTTGAATATTGTGCGTCTGCTTTTGTGATTGAAGTTATTAATAAATTTGAACCGTGTGTGCGCTTTTTATTATTAGTGTAAATTTATTTGAGCATGAACTTACATAGCAATAAGTTGTCATCATAATAAATTAATTTGACAAACTTTTAAATATCCATCAATAAAAATGACAATTAATATATTATTTCGGTTAGTCCTTAAAAATTAATATGAAATTGATGTTCATGGTATATTTCAAATTGCATATATGCATATGTATGTTTATATGGATGTCTTGTTTACGACATGTGGAAACGCTGCCCCCACTGTGCGATGCCGACCCCACTGTACGACAAAAGTGATGGCTGCGCGTGTGGCAGCAATTACTACTTGAAATTACCAAAAGAATATTAGAAACAGAATGCTTTCACTTTTTCCACGTGGTTCAAACGAGGATTTCAAACTCAAATCTCCACCATTCTAAATTGGCAACGAAGAACACATCCATTCTGCACTTAAATTTTGAATCAAAACAATGGATGTATTGTCTGGAAATATTTCAGACTTAGCACCTTAGTTGGAAAGAGGTCAAGTCCGGAATTTTTCTAGTAATCTCATGTACTGATGGAAAATAAATTTTGTGGTAGTAAATCCCAAATTTCGGGGAAGTTTGGTGGAGTAGTTTGAGTTGAGATTTTTAAGTTGGAATAGTAAATTTTTTTTGAATTTTCAGAAAAGACAAAAAACTTTTTGGGAAAAAGACAAAAACTTTTTGGGAAAAAAACAAAAAAAAGTTTGAGTTGAGTTGGTTGAGTTGGTTCACCAAATAAGCCTTCATAATTTCCAATTTCATGTCTGTAATAGTACAAGCAATGCAATTTAACACTACAATAATTTTACCAAATTGAATTACGTTTGGAAAACTTTCATTACTAAAGTACACATGAAATGTTTTCCATTTAGATTATGATTGGACATCAAGTTCATGAAAATCTCCAATATAATCTAGAAAGTACACAGTATACGTGTAATACTGTGCCAAGTGCTAAATTAGCATACCATGCAGAAACTGTATGTTAATTAGACCAAATGTATGAATAGTATGAACAAGCTTAGAAAGTCAATAACTAAGTACAATAATCACCAAGTCAGTAAAACAATAGAAAACCCTGGCCCAACCAATATAATTTTTGGATTGGTGAATTTAGTACAGTACCGGAGAAATTAGGGTTTTAATGCAACAAGGTCATAATTTGATCCAATTTGAGGTTCAAAACTCTGAATAAGCAATTGGGGTCAATTGAGGATTCTTTAAAGGTATTATCCTGAGCCACTTCCTCAAACTTCCCAAGTTTCTTTGCTTAGAACCAATGTATAGGAATTTGTCATTGGGTTGTAATAAGTTTTATATTTTGTTTTTTTTCAATTTTAATGTTGAATGGCTCTAGATCTAAGGGGTGATTATGTTTATGTTGATTTATGGTTATGGCTTATGCTCTGGAACATGATTAGAAATTGTTTAAGCTAAAAAACATTTTTTTTTAAACTGCCATTTAGATTAGTCACCAAAATCAGCCTAAACGACATAGTAAATGACATTTTTAGTCTTGAAGATCTTCAGAGAACTTTTAGACCTGAACAACTCCAGATCTAAAAGTTTCAAGAGACGACTGTCTAAAAACGTCTCTAAGACCATGTTTCAAGTTGCCCAGTCACAAATTGTCGTCAAAATGAGTACTTTAAAAGCTGAATTAGGTTCTCATCGAATCGTAAAAGTTTTAGTTCTCATCGAAACCTAAAGGTTTTCATCAAGACAAATTTGTCTAAAAATGTCTGTAAGATGCAGTTTTATGGCCGATAAGGACGTAACTGATAACGAACAAAAAACCTATTTTGCAACTTTTTAGCCACTGATTTTCTTACAAAATAGTAAGAGAAAGTTTGATTTTGGCATGATGCTGAACATAAAAAGTTGTTGATCTTCTCAATATCTAGAAGTTTCGTGACGATGAAATGACAAATATGACTCTACGATATAGTTTTATGTGATTTTCGGAAAGGGCTTCAAGGAGTGATTTTCACTGCAACTATTGCACATACGCCTCATGATTTTGGAAACTTTTAAAAATGACAGTGTTAGAGATTAGAAGTAGTTTTTAAATTTAAAATATAGGAATTTTTATATCTTGAAAAGATCTACAAGTTTTGTGGAGGGAGCTGTTTTTACAAAAACATCTATAACAAAAGTTGATTTTCGATAAGATTTTAAAACAACCGAAACACTTTTTACAACTACGAAAACCATTTTCATATGAAACACAATATTTGTAGAATACTCAAATTTGCATTAGTTGGTAGAAAGGAGCTTCTCAAATGATGTTTTTATTAAAATAATTTTGTTACAAAGATCTTAAATATGGGTTTAAATTGTAATTTTACGCACATAAGTTAATATTTAGCCTTTAGGCCACTAAAACGATAAAATCCTCATTATGGGATGTATTATTTTTTTCGAGATAGGAAAAATAGGAAAATTTTGTAAAAGAGTTTATTTTTTCCGAAATTTTTCCGTCTTTCTTCTCATTTTGGAAAAAAAAAATCTCATATTTAAACATACTTTTGTACAGTATCATTTAAAAAATAATCTTTTTAAAACCTTTTACAATGCACTATTTTTAATACCATTTCTTCTCATTACAAAACACTTTTTGTTTTCAACAAGAAAAATTTTTTATACATAATTTTCATTCAAAACAAGAAAAATTTCCTTTTCGAAAATGAATATGCTATCTAAATGGAGCATAAATCTCAGTCAAAATATGAAAATAGGCATCTAAAATTAGCCGCAAAACCAAAAAATAAAATAAAATAAAATAAAAAGATAATTTCTTTTCGAGGAAGTAAACATATTATTGTAATATACTAGAATAATGCAAAGTTTTATTGTTTTTTTTCTACAATGTTATTACTTTTTGCCCTGCATTATCATTTATTTTTTTTCTTTTTTACAATGTTATGCTAGTTTTACCCTTTCTTTTTTGGTCAATGGACAATTTTACCCTTGGGCTTTAGTTACTTTTATGGCTTGTTATAGTGTTGGGACAACTTTGTCCTTCTAAAATTATTTAAGGATGATTTTGCCTTTCCTTTGTAGTTGTTTTTTCTTATAACTATAGTAGCTGGACATTATTACCCTTTTAATATGAATTTTCAATTTTGTCCTTTGAAGATGTGTTAAAGTGCAATATTTGTACGTATATAATCTAAATGAAATTTATTTCTTTCCTTTTTTTTTTTTTTTTTTGTAAAAAACAGTAAATGAAAAAAGTAATAGAATCTGTTTTTGATTTTGTTGTTTTTCTTTAATCTTTTTTTCCCCTTTTGAGTTTTTTTTCCTTTTGTTTTTTTTTTTTCTGCTTTTTGATATTTAAACTTTGAAGTTCAGTTTTTTATTCATCTTTTCTTCGCATTTTTGTTATTTTATATTTTTTTAAATGATTTTTGTTTCCACATTTTTTATTTTAAAATTTTTTTATTCTTTTTTTTTTTTCAATTTGTGCTTGATTTTTTTTTTGGCTTTTTCATTTGTTGGGTTTTTTTTTTTAGATGTTATAGTTAATTTTTGTGTTTTGCATGCATATAATCTAACTGAAATTTATTTTTTTTCTTTTTGTAAAAACAATAAATAAAGAAAATAATAAAATCTGTTTTTGGTTTTGTTGTTTTTCTTTAATCTTTTTTCCCCCTTTTGATTTTTTTTTCCTTTTGTTTTTTGTTTTTTGTTTTTTTTGTTTTTTTTCTGTTTTTGTTTTTAATTATCGTGATCATTTCATTTATCTATCTTTATCTCTGCATTACCGGAGAAATTTTTTTTTATATTATTATTATTATTATCATTATTAGTTTACATTTTTATGATTGATGGAGATCCTAGAAAAAAACAATTAAAGGCATAAAAGATGGACCAAAATATAAGTATGTTCTACTTTTTTTGTTTTGTTTTTTATTCTTAAAAGTTATTTCTAGCTGTTTTTTCCCCCAAATTTATATATTTTATTTTTCGTTTTTTGATTTATGTTAATTTGTTTTTCTAGCTTCCGGTGATGATGGTTTAGAATGGGAATACAAAGAACTATTGAAGCCTTTTTTTTTTTTTTGGTTTATGTTTTTGAAAACTTATTGTAATTATATTATTTATCATAACCAACTGTCGTTATTAAATATTATTTAATTTTTTTATTTATTTATCTATTTATTTTCCTATCCTATGCAACACACGGACATTAAACTAGGTATTACTAAAACAAAAGGGCAAATAGCAGTGGAAATTTACCGCATTGTATGGTTATTGATTTTTTTTTTTTTTAAACATTAGAGCAATTGATAACTATTGTCTTGATTTTATCTTTTGATTTAAAACATAGAAACACCAATAGAGTGGCTCCCAGTGACCATGGTCCAACTGAATTTTCTTTAAATAAAGTCTCCGTTTGGCAAACCATCTTAAACTCAAATTTTTCATCTTAGTTTTTGTCTTTTTCTGAAAAGTTAACAAAAATTATAACTAGTCTTTAAAAAGTTGACCAACTCAAACTTAAAAATCTCAACTCAAACCGTTTTACCAAACGGATCCAAAGAGTTGGTTATTCCCAAAAAAAAAAAAAAAAAAAAAAAAAAAAAAAAGAACCTCTAAACTGGCTTGAAGAGCAAGCTTGGAGAGCGGAGTGTTAAAAGCTGTGGCAGAGTGCTAAGAGCAGGGTGCTCAACCTATAAGGAGTTTGTTGTACTGCCCCCGGCCCAATAAGCACCTTTGTTTTCCTACCCTCTCATTTTAATTTTTTCAATGAAGTCCCTAGTTTGGCCCCCTAAAATTTTAAAATTATAAAATTTAAATAGATTTTTTAATTAAACTTAAATTATGTAGCAATATTTGACTTATAAATGTATATAATTTCACATTTAACACCCCAAATAAACAAAAAGTTAATAATACTATTATTTAAATTTGTATTTTGGAATTTTTAAAGATAATTAAATTAAATTACAAAGTTTATATAAGAAGAAAAAAAGAATATAATTAATTTAAAATTTAAATTGATTAACGTCACCCTTGAAAAGAATTTGTGACTCTACTTCTAGTTAAAAGGACATGTACTTGGAGAAAATCTCAATATCAGGCAAATTATTCTCAAATATTTAAATGAAAAATAAAAAACGAAAATCAACTTGTTAATTAATTAACTTTCAACATTCGAATCCAGTTAAACTAAACACAGTACTCAAACAATGATTAACGGTGAGAGATGACAAAATGAGCAATAAAATGATAATTAATCTCAAAATAAAATGGGTGTTGGAAGCTTACCAATAAGAATAAATAAATAAATAAGGGGTGTTTGGTGTGTTAGTTTGAGTTGAAATATTTTAGTTGTAATAGTAAATTTTTTTGAATTTTCAGAAAAAATAAAAAATTTTTTAAAAAAAAGATAAATATTTTTTTTAAAAAAAACAAAAAAAAATTTGAAATGAGATGAAAATGAATGGGTTGTCATCCACCCCCTAAATAAAGCCTCGAAATAAACCAACCCAAAACATCGGGCATCTATCACTACTAGAACTTCGAAACACGGCTTCCCACTTTTCTTTATCAGCCACACACTACCAGATATATATATATATATATATGCACATTTATCCGGCCGCCCTTCTGCCACCGCCGTCGTCCTAACCCAGCACGAGTCGAGCCGCCCACAGGTCAAATCGCAACCTTAGCCACCGTTGCAGACATCGCGAGCTCGCCTGCCGTTTCTCAGATCCGGCCTTCCTGACGTCGCAATCCGAGCCGGAATCCAGATTCCATCTCCACCCTTCGCGCCATTGATGGCCCATCCTTTCCTCACGAACCATCAATTATTTGGCAGGGGAGGCCACTTGGACAATGTTGGAGGAACCCCAGATGGCTGCGGAGAAGACGATTTCGGAAGGATTTTTTTTTTTAATTTTTTTTCGTGTGCAAATTTCATCTAAACTGTTAAATAAGATCTTACAGTTTAAATTTTTGACCCCATCGTTGAGGAAAAGTAAGGGAGTCTCTCTGATTCATCTTCTACCCTTTTTTTTTTTTTTTTTTTTAAATCTCCCCTTTCCTACCTTCTTTAAGATAAAAAGAAAAGAAAAGAAAAGGAACAAATACAAAAGCAAAACCTCTCTCCCAAATGCATATTTGAACAAATAAATAAATACGACTAGTCGTTTTGAACCATATTTCAATTTTTTTATTTATTTTTAAAAAGTCATTCCTCTCGATCAGTCAACGGAATTATAAGTTGGATAACTACAGAAGTGTGCTGGAGTCTGGTGCACCTCTCATCAGACCCTGACCTTGACCTCTCAAACAAAACAAAACATTCGTCGTTCAAAAACTCGTCCGGAGCAGAACAACGATTCCCCGCTGGCGCTACCATGGAGGTCCTATACGGAACAGCCGTAGAAGTCTTGAAGAGGGTGGCCTCTGCCGCCGACGGAGATATCAGCTTGGCATGGGGCATGAAAGACGACCTCAAGAAGCTTGAACGGACCATGTCTACGGTAAAAGCTGTGCTCTTAGATGCCGAGAAGAAGCAGCATGATAACGAACAGCTGAGAGTCTGGCTGAGGCACCTTAAAGATGTCTTCCTCGATGCTCAAGACGTGCTGGGTGAATTCGACTGCGAACTTCTCCGACGAGACGTGGTGAAGATGCACGGAAGCATCGTTCGAAAGGTACGCCGTTTCTTCTCGCGATCCAATCCACTTGCGTTCCGCTTTAGCATCGCTCATCAAATTAAGGCGATTAGACAAGAACTAGATGAGGTTGCTAAGGATAGGTCTAATTTCCATCTAGAAGAGCATCACGATGAGTGGCATGTCTTGGAAGGGAGGAGGGAGGTAACAGATTCGTTTGTTAGGCCTTCGGAAGTCATTGGAAGAGAGAGTGATAGAGAAGAGATCATAATTACGTTGATGGAGAAGGAGAATGAGGCTGATCCTATCTCTGTTATTCCGATAGTTGGGATTGGGGGCCTAGGAAAGAGTACACTTGCCAAGTTAGTCTACAATGATGACAGAGTTACTCGAGAGTTTGACTTAAAAATGTGGGTTTGTGTGCCACTAGATTTCAATGTTGCTGAATTGAGAAAAGAGATTCTCAAATCTGCAATTACGGCAACTGGTGGTGCTACCAATGAGAATCTCTCTATAGATCAACTCCTGAAAAGAACAACGGATATAAGTAACTTGTCCATGGATCAGCTGCAGATGTTCTTACGAAGCACTTTAGAGGGTAAAAAGTTTTTGCTTGTCTTAGATGATGTATGGAATGAAGATCGTGGGAAGTGGAACGAGTTGAGAGATTTGTTGTCGACAGCGTGTGGCAAGGGAAGCAAGATCATAGTGACGACCCGTAATTCACCGGTTGCCTCGGTCATGGGCACAACGCCAACACACAATTTAGAATGTCTATCCGCGGAGAAGTCAAGGTCTTTATTTTTCAAATATGCATTTGGAGATGAAGAATTGGCTGAACAATTTCCAAAACTTAAAGGTATTGGCTGTCAAATTGTGGAAAAGTGCATGGGGGTTCCTTTGGCATTGAAGACTTTGGGGAGTTTACTTTGTTCAAAAACTGATGAGAGTGAATGGATATATATCAGGGATCACGAGATTTGGGAGTTAGAAGAACAACAAAATGATCCTATTTTATCCGCACTGAGATTAAGTTATAGCACAATGCCGTCGTACTTGAAGCAATGTTTCGCTTATTGTTCTCTTGTACCAAAGAATGTTCGAGAGACAAACTTGGAGATGATCAGGATTTGGATGGCACTCGGCATCATTCAGTCACCTAATGACAAAATGGAGTTGGAAGATATTGGAAAATTATGTTTTAATGAGCTATGCAATAGATCTTTCTTTCAATATCTTGAAGATACCCCAGTCCGTTCCCGTTTGGTTAGGGATTTTGAAATGCATGATTTAATTCATCATCTTGCAACTTCAATCATCAAATATGAGCACTCCACAATGAATTCTCACACTAAAACTGTCCCCAATGAGAGAATGAGGCATTTGAGGATATTTATGAAGGATGACCATGGACAAAGCATTGTAACAAATTTGGAGAAGTTAAAAAAAGTGCGGAGTATTTTTCTCAATTATGACACAGATGAAGAGTCTAACATTGAGGAGTCCTTCCTGTCCACATGCATCTCAAGGTTTGGATACTTGCGATTGTTTTATTTAAAAGGCTTCTCTTTCGAGGCGTTGCCAAGTTCAATTGGTACCCTCAAACATTTGAGATATCTCAACTTAAAGGGAAACAAGAAGATAAAGAAATTGCCTGATTCAATTTGCAAGTTGCAAAGTCTGCAAACTCTGTATCTTGAGGGATGTTCAGAACTTGAGGAGCTACCAAGAGATATAAGTAACTTGGTCAGCCTTAGAACTCTTTCTATAACCACGAAGCAAACCTGCTTACCTGAGAATGGAGTTGGACGCTTGAGATCTCTTCGGTCTTTGGGTATTGATGAATGTAAAAATTTGAGATCCTTGCCACATGATATTAGATTTTGTACCACTTTACGTACTCTGATTATCCTTCAATGTGAGCAACTTGACTTGGCGAGCGGACTTAATCAAGTGATGCAGTTGAGTCTTCAAACCTTGATAATTGGTGAATTACCACAGACGACTGCTTTGCCACAGTGGCTTGAAGGAGCTGCTCACACTCTACAGCTTTTGTATATTATTGATTGTCCCGAATTAGTAGCGTTGCCGGAGTGGCTGCCAAATCTCATCTCCCTTCAAGCACTTGGGATTAGAGGCTGCCCAAAATTGTCGTCTCTACCAGAGGGGATGCAACTACTCACGTCCTTTACGCATTTGGTAATTCGTGATTGCAAAACATTGGAGGAAAGATGCAAACGTGAAGTCGGTGAGGATTGGCCAATGATCGCTCATGTTCCCAACCTTGAGATTGGTAGTTCTTCTGAGGATGACTAAGTACGCGTTTTATATGTCGAATTTCAATTGTTTCTATCCTAGCAAAAAATACACACACACACATATATTTCAATTGTTTCTAATTTGGTAAAAATCTCTGCTTACGTTATATATATATATATATATACATATTACAACAGAGAGATATATATATCTACTTTCCCCACCCATTATATTACAACAGGGATATATATATATTACATTACATTACATTATATAAATATCTATTAACACTCTTTTGTATACTATTTTCCATCCATTTTTTAAATTATCTACTAAATTTCAAGTATTAAATTATTACTTATTGCACCCATTTCAATATTCCAAAAAAGTTTCTACAATAAAATTCTAAAATTTATCATTTTTTTCACCCTCAAACTAATAACTAACCCTCTTTTTTTAAAACAAAAAAAAATTTTTTAATCATTTTGATTGCCTTTTTTTTTTTTTTTTTAACACAAATCCAACTATTCTTAGTTTTTTTATTTTTTTTTTTCCGATAACCCAATTTACTTGAACTCTAGTAAAATCATAGTTTTCTTTATATCCATTTCATGAAGTAAATGTCTACATATGCACATATATATTGGAATTCATAATTCATATCATATGTAGGGATACATAAATGGATATGTATATGTATAGTGATTTTTTTTTTAATTTACAACTAAATTTCTCTAGTCAACGTGTTCACGAATATTGTCTTAAGAGGAAAACATTACCTATATAGAATTAATCATATCATATTCTAAGATTTAACTTAATGTGAAATTATCGGCACTTTAATTTGACTTTTTTTTTTTTGGATAAAAAAGCATTCATTGATTTGATAATTTACCTCCAATGAAATGTACCTCATCTTAATGTAGGCATATAAATATTATAGATGTACATAGGGATGACAATGGGGTGAGGCTGGCATGCGTATGCCTCCCCCACCCTTATACTCGCCTCCCTTTTTACTCTCATACCCGTCTAATTTAATGTTAGGGCAAGTAATATCTATTAAGGATACTATACTTATACCCTACCCATTTATCCATCAAGAATTATTAAAAAAAATTAAAATAACTTCTATTAAAGTTTTCATAAATTTTAACAACATAGTCATAATTGAAAATGAAATTGAAATATTAAAAATAAATTCAAATTTCAAAAATCCATAAAACTAAATTTATAAAGCAAACTAAAACATTAAAACACTTACTTTATTCTTCTCTTTTATAAGGAAATATATGTAGGGTGGATGCGGGTATGGGGGAGCTTCTCCCACACTCGTCTTGCACCCGCACAGGTGATTAATCATAACCCTCATATACATCTTTGTATCCATATACTATCCCCATACCCGCCCCTTACCCGCACCCATGGGTAAAAATATCATTCCCAGATGTATATACCTGTATGTGCTATGTTGGGTAAGCATATTTAAATATCTACAAGGAATGTAACTTTCAAATTTTAAAAAAAAAAAAATTAGAATTAGTATTTACACAAAATAGTCAAATTTGAACACTGATTTTAAAAATAAACACTAATCAATTTATTTACGAATTTGAATAAAATGTAAATTGTCTCATATTTTTATTCCCAATTTACCCTTCCACTTTTTTTCCTGATTTGTATATTTGGTTTTTTTTTTTTTTCATTAATCCGAAATGTCTTCATTTGCAGATCTCTTGTATGCCATGTGATAAGAAGCATACAGCTGGCCGAGAGTAAGCTTCAAGTGCCCCTTTTACTTTCTAATGTTGGTGTTGTGTGGTGTTCAATTTGTATTCTCGACAATATTATGCATACGTGTGTATCTATAAACATACATATTCATATATCTCCTTTCACTTTGTAAAATACTTGAATAATGGGTGTAATTTCTCTTTGACAAGGGATAGTGACACAAGAACATACTGAACTTGAGAGGTGGTCTATATGACTTGGGTCTCGAAAAAGTGTGTAGAAGAAGTTCAGATGAGGGCATCTTCCTATAAGATGAAAAGTCCACCACCTTTCACAAGGCCAAGGCTGACATCGAATTTTGCCTGTATTTTGTCCCACCTTGATTAATCGGGCCAAATGTTCTTGTTTCTTACTTCTTCTTCTTCTTCTTCTTCTTTTTTTGGGTTAATGCAGAGGGAAATTGGTCAATAATTTGTTGGGTGAAGGAAAAAAGTCTGAAAATTTGTTGGGTGTTGATAAATAGCATATTCACGAAAAATGATGTATTTATGAAGCATTGATCACAACAAAATTATATTAGCAACATTTTTGAAAATAAAATATTTGCACTAAATATCATATTTGTGAAAAATAATTTACTAACGAAGTTTATATTTACAACAAATTTATCTTAAAATATTCTCGTTAATAAACAGTTTATGATAAATATGTTATTTACCTCAAACATTTTCAAAAAATACGATTTACTTTAAGCATTTTTATAAAATGGTCTATTTACTGTACTTTTTCTTTTTGTTATTGGAATACCTATCATGTTGGATTAAAGAAAGTTCCAAAGAAGACCACATATATGTTTCTGATTATTTTATTTAAAATGTTGCAATCAAATTGATTCCATAGAATACCACGAATATGTCTCAGCCTATAATATTGTATTTTGCAATGTCACAAAGGACCACAACTCAGACAGCAAAAAAAGACCAGAATATTTCCAAGCAACCGGACCCCCCAAAATCTCCATCATTCTGAATTATAAAAAGAAGACCAACCATGGAAATCGTTTTATGACATGAATAGTGTGTGTATAACTCTGGGAGAAATTGGGATCCTTTGCTTGGACAGAGCTTTCATTAGTAAGAGGCGCAAAGCGTGATTTGAAACAGCTCGAGCGCGCCATCTCAACCTTTAAAGCCGTGCTCTCGCATGCCGGCGAGAAGCAGATCCAACTTAACCACCAGATAAGTGTTTGGCAGAAAAACAAGTAACAAGGGATATTGAGATACGGACATACGGTGCAATGGAAAGGCTACCACATTCTACCATCACTGCAATTTCACTCGAAACAATGTTTTAACTTTGTTCCCTATTTCCTACTGATTGATGAATCTACAATCAAGAACTAATTACTTCTCTTCCAAGTTTAGAGAGAGAGGGAAAAAAAAATCAACAACCTTCGTAAATATATCATACTTTTCTTTTGCTTTCGTTTTTCAATCTAAGAGCATGTTTAGTAATACAACTCATTTTAAATTAAACTGTACTTTTTATCTCAGTTTTTGTCTTTTTTTGAAAAAGGTTTTTGTCTTTTCTGAAAAAAAATTTTATCTTTTCTGAAAAGTTAACAAAAATTACTATTGAAACTTAAAAATCTTAAACTAAACTCATTCACCAAAAACCCCCTCAATTTTCTCTGTCTACTTATATTCAAGTTCTAAATTCGGTAGAAGGCCAGTCAACAAAAGTCTCGATCAATTGAAGTCGACAATAAGAACATCTTTTTGGTTTGAATAATTGAATTCTAAACACCCTTAGCTAACTTAATCTTCGTTTGTAATTTTAATCCATAGCCATCTAATTAAGAACCAAGGTTATTTTATAAATCTTTCATTTTAGGTTGTTTTATTGATGAACATTGAATTTGAATTCTAAATATCCATGTGTCTTGATCTTCAATTGCTTATTCTGGTTTGGATTTACGTTTCCCGTTTTATTTGTGCAGACGGACCATGTCCGATGAAGTAGCATGTAATTTGAAAGATAGTTTTGTCATACCTCCTCACATTCTTATAAATACTAATTATTTATAATTACGCAACATGTAATTTGCATCCCAAAATAAATAAAAAAACTGAAAGATAAAAGGAAAAAAAATAATAAATGGATCTCATGGAACCCATATGATATTCCATTAAGAAGATGGAGTGTCAGGGACATCGTCGAGGATGAAAGGACCAAGTTTACCTGTCCTAAACAGTGTTAGAAACTTTTTTGAAACCATTAAACGAGCTTCAGACGCTTTGTGAGGTATCTTTAGCGCCTTCTGTAGTGCTTCAAATTGTTGTTCCATGAGTCCCTCCAAGTCGCTCTCCTCTTCTGCATTCCCCTCAAAGTTTGAAAGAATCAAGTACAATGCGTGTTGGACTTCAGCTACAAGATCCTGAAAGAATAGCATTAAAAGCGATGTGTGATGATCTCCGGGTATAAACATGAGCATGTATTAACAACGAGAGTTTTCACTAGTAGAAGCCTCCCACCAGCTAACCTATAGTTGTTGCGGTAAATTTACGTGGAAGGTTATGTTAAAAAAAATAAAATAAAAAAATTTGCACAGAAGTTAACAGAGCACACAAAGGTTGTGTGCCCTCTCTTCGATCAAATACCACGAAGAAATAGGAACTAGATTCGTTTTTCTTTCTCTGTTGATGCACACATGCATGCATGCACATACAAACAAAGAGGAGTATACTTGCATTTGAGTTGTGTTTTGTCGTTACATCCTGTTTTAAGGGTTCCACTGAGGAAATCCTGCCACGGAAATTGGAAGAAACCCCATGGAAAAGCATTCATAACCCGTGCATTTTTTCAACTTAAGTCAAGAAGTCTAATCACCACCAAGCATATTTAAGGAGCAGATTAAAACTGATATCATGCACGAGATAACACATCTCCCTGTATCTAATTGAACTCTATGCCATTAAAGATTAAACTTGTTTTACCTCTATGTACGTCACACTAGACGTATTTGGTGGTTTCCTCCTCTTTGGTCGAAGATCTTTAAGACTGTGTTCCACTTTTCCAACAGCATCAAATCGAATCCCTTCTGCTCTCCTATTGTTCCAGTGCCTCCAGTGAAGAGGAGTGCCTCGGGAATTTAAAACTGCAAGTAAGTATTGAGCAATACGCTCTTCTCCAACCACAGAATCTTTGACAGACCCTGCAGGGAAAGTGAAAAAACTTTTATTCATAGAACAGCATTGAACATAGCATTGTCACTTCAGAGTTAAATAAACTGATGTTAGAACGGCTTCCAATTCCTGCACATAATTACAGCATGTAATACAGTATCAAAGTAAACACAAGAACAGAGATAACAACAGCTTATCCTAGAGGATTGACCTGCGAGAGCAAGCTTTAACCCTGTCTCTATATCTGGGATACTTGGAACAAGTACACCTGGAGTGTCCAGTACATATACGCTAGGCTGATGAGCAATCTGTAATATAAGAATTAAATTTGTTAAATCTCAGCCAAACTATAAAAACATGCATTTTAAATTAGCCATTAGCAGAACAAAAAAATTTCCAAAATAGTTCCTTTACAAAAAACACCACATATTGATATCAAAAGAAAAGGGAAACAACAACAAAAAATTTGCCTTGAAGCCAGCAATGTCTTGAGTCACGCCAGGCAACGGTCCCACTGTAGCTCGCTTCTTCTTCCCCTGCACTAGTAAAAACACACAATACTATCATTGCCAAAATCCATCATACACTACCGATCAATAATCGGCGTTTTCATAATCATAACGATGAAAACTTTAATAGCTAGTCTTATTTGCAAAATGACTACAAAAATCAGATATCGTGACTTAGACGCAACTTACTTTTACACTAGGCCTAACAAGGAGTTCATAGTAAAAATTAAAAGGAGATCACTTTACTAATTTCACTAGGTAAGGTCTTCATTGCATCAAATTCTTCTATCAAAATCAAGCAGTTATGTTTGCAAATTCGCCAGAAAATCAAACAAAATATTACCAGGAAACCGAGACGTTGCAATTTGATGGATCGAATTGATCAAAGCCGACTTGCCAACATTAGGAACGCCAACAACCATCACAAGCAGAGTAGGCTCCCTCGAAATCACCTCCTTCAACGTAAACTCCACAAGCTCCAGAAGCTTTACAAACACACAAAATCAACAATAAATTATCAAACGTCAGCAAGAAAAATCAAACAAACACCGCGAAACGTTTCATATCGAATCGGAACAACCTTCTGAACAGAACTCCTGCTGTGCGCATTTATCGGAACGCAATCTTGCTCGCACGAATTAAAGTACCGAATCCATTTCTACAAAAATCAGACCAAAAATCAAAAAATTTAAAAAAAAAAAACACCAAAAAAAGAAGGAAAATTATAGAGAGAGTACGGGAATGATGTTAGGGTTGGCGAGGTCCTTCTTGTTGAGAGCGATGAGGCGGCGTTTGGAGGAGAGGAGGGGCTGGAGGTCCTGATTGGCGGAGGAGAGAGGGATGCGGGAGTCGCGGACTTCGAGGACGAGATCGGCAACCTTGAGGCGGTCGCGGATGGCGCGGGTGGCGGCGGCCATGTGGCCGGGGAACCAGTTGATGGCTCCGCCGCCGACGTTGAACGCCATATCTCCCACCTGCTTTAACCCTCTTCCCATCTTCTCGGGGCATCTTCAATGGGTACTCTATTACAGAGTATTACACCATTTTAAAATACGGGGAGGACTCCAACAAATACTTTATATGATACTTTAAATATAGAATATGAATAGTATATTTCATATTTGAAATATCATTATTCATACTCTAAATTTTTTTTTATTTTTAATTAAATTTTAAAGTAATATTTAAATAAAAATAAAAATTATAAAGTTATCCTTAATTTAATTTTTTTTAAATTACCCATTTTTTTATATATAAAGTATTTGTGTGTATAAATCTTAAGTTATATTTATTTTTTATACCTTTTTTTATTTTATTATTTTGAATAAAAATTATAAGGTTTTTTTTTTAATATTGAATGTCAGTTTATTCCCTTGTTTTTTTTTTTTTGTGGAATTAAGAAAATCATGTAGTTTTTTATTTCACTCAATATTAAGTTATAAATGATATTAAATGATTATAAAAAAGAATATAAATAGAATATTACTTTTAGAGTATGATATAGAGTAAATGGGTTGGAGATAAAATAGTTATTTGAAGTGACAGATACTCTATTTTAGAGTTTCTGTACTCTAAAATAAAGTAAATGGGTTGGAGATGACGTTAATTCTTCGCCATTTTCATCGTCTCCGGTGGTTGATGATGAATTTTCGGAAGTGAAAATTTGAGCTCTTTGTGTGCGGGGGTTTTGGGTTTAAGCGGGTCCAATCCTCCGAGTGCAAATGATTCAGAGTTTGCTTACTTGTCAACCTAGTTCAAAATATATCCATTCTAAAAATATGGAAAAAAAATTTCTTAAACGGGGAAAGTCCTTTCATTTAAGAAAAAGAAAAATAATTATATTTGGATATGTAAAAATTTTATAATTCTTTCGTTTTTGTGACATGAAGTTTATATAAATAAGTATTCTAGTTGAACTTTATATCTTATATTTTTATTACTGTAATTTTAAAAAATAATTGATGCGCACACCCATTAACGTAAAATGTTGGCTCATCTACTGATGTTGTTGACATAAATATTGACATTATTGATGATCTTGGTTTATGTATATAACAACTCAAATATTATGATGGTAGGGTTACAGAAAAAAATAACGTAATTAATGATAGTCTGTTTTTAAAAATTCAAAATCTCCATTAAAAAAAAAAAGGTCAGTTTAATAAATCTTTTCATTTTAATAATATGATTCTAACTCAATATAACATTCACAAAAACACATGATACATATAAGGTATAGGTACTCTATCCAAAGATGTACTCACTAAAAGTAGTGACTAGTCGCAAATTAAATGTCCATTAAAGTCATAAGTTGAATTTGAGTTATTTTAACTTTTTGTATTCAAATTGAATATTATAATAATCCAAATGCGTGTTTGGAAGAGAGAGAGATGAGTGTAATATGAATGTTAGTTAAAGTTAAAAAAAAATTTTTTGAATTTAGATTTGAGTTAAATTTTGGATCCAAAATAGTGGTACAGTGTACACAAATATGTAGTAGATAGTCAATGATCAGTTGATCACCCACTCACTCGATCAATGGATGACTGCTGGTCATCCACTAAGTGACTGCTGGTCCTTGTGACATTAGAAAAAGACAACTTATCTTTGACAGGGAATATTTAACAAAGACTGTTAAAAGCTATTTTTGAATTATTAAGTCCAAAAACAACTTCTGAAAGCATTTAAATAATTTAGACTACAAAAGAACTTATTATTAAAAATAATAATAATAAAGAAATATGACTTTTAGTAAAAGTTTTTCTGAATATACTTTAAAACAGGTAACAAATTTTAAATTAAATATTATAAATGTTTTAAATTTTTATCACCTGTTTAAAAATTTTAAATATCATTTTGATATTTTAAGCTTTTTTGTTCTAAATATTTTATGTGAAATCATAATTTTTCTTTTTTTACTCACTAAAAATAAAAATTAAAGCTCCAATAAACGGATCCCTAGTCATCATTAATAAAAATAAAGATGACACAAAAATCTAGTGTGTCTTTGACAGGGCACAAGTATCCCACTGCGAACTGGCTCATCTTATAGTGCTTGAAATTTAGATAAGAACATATTAATTGCAATCATAGTCACAAGTCAGAAAACTAGACATTTGGTTTAGAATTTTATTACACTACAAATCAAGCAGAATAACACGTGTCTAATCACAATTTTTTAATACCAAATTATGATTACCTAGACAGGTGTTCTCTTTCTTTATTTTCTTTGCTTTTTCTATTTTTTTTCTTTTAAATATATGCCCCTTTGAACCATGTGATAAAACTTATATAATAATCTCTGATTATTTTTTTTAATTTAAATATATATTTCTATGAGAGATTAATTGGGAATGGAATTAATATTTGGCTATATTTTATAACCACCTTTCTTAGCTTGCATTTGGTATATCAGTTTATAAAGGAATTTAATTATAAGTAAAAGTTAGTTGACTTTTAAAAAATTTATTATAATTTTTGTTGACCTTTTAGAAAAATATAAAAATTAAAATGAAAGTTTTAGATCCGAACTTAAGAGCGAAACATATAACTTTTTAATAAGAGAAAACAATTACATAGGGTTTGGACTTAAAAAAAAAAAAAAAAAAAACCACCACCTAATTATCAACCTCTCAACAAATCCTTAAAACAATTGAACCGATAATTAGTAGACAATCATTATCCATAATTCTTATAAATATATCTTGGCCTCAACAACAAGACTTCGCACTTTACTCAAATAAAAGGTTTGTAGCCCCAAGATTATTAGATGTTTACGTAATGTATATGGTAGACGATGAATATTTTGGTATATATATGTATATATATATATATATTATGCACATGTATGTGTGTGTGTATAAACACACACTACCAGCCGCTATATATACACAATAAAGGAAAACTTGATCATTGTTAAGTTGTGATACCATTGCAAATGAGAAACGATCGACACTTGTCCAGTCTTCAAAATTATCTTATCACTTGATCGTTTATACATTTATTGTATCTGTGTGTGTGTGTGTGTGTGTGTGTGTGTGTATCAATACATACATATTATAATTGCATGGCCATTATATGTACTTCTTCGCATGTCCAAGGCCTCACATGGCACCGTGCGTTACTCACCTATAGATATAGTTGCCATATCCGAGTGTCGCAAGGACAACAGATTCGTGTGCCACACTTCCCTCGGTGACTACAAGTGGTCGCTGCAGAGAATCGCATGCAAAAATAATTAGGCAAAATATTAATAATGAAGTCATTGACGTAGGCCAAAATGTAGCCCCACGTCGATGGCCATTACTTTATTCATAGGGCTTGGTTGAGCCACGTGGACCTTGATTAGGAGCTGTTAAAATGGTTAAACAAAAATATCTTCAAAATATCTTATGTGGGATATTTAGCTGGATGAAGCTTAAACAAATATCTAAAACCAACTTATATATAATATTTGGATAATTTATTAATTAACTGTATTATTAGGGTTTAGTTATATACCCAAAAGGCAAACACTATATTCAAACGACAAGATATTCCCTTGGAAATATCTCTCATCAGACCAGGAAATCAAGATCTTCCTATTTTGTGCTATTTCATAGGTTTGTTTTAATAATCTCTTTAACTGTCTTATTGGTTCTTTTTCCATGTATATTGTTAGGATAAAACTTCGTCTTCCCATAACACCTTTAGCCTTTGAAGGCTCATCGAACAAACAACGAACTCTTGATCACAGGATTGGATATATTTGTATATTTGGGCCTGACCCAATTTATGATCTCAATTCGCCCAATCATGATTGATGATTGTTCGCACTCAGTCAGCAGATCAGTTCGTTCAAATATGATAAAACGAACGTTGAATCTAAAACAAACCATGAGCGATGCAACAAGAATTGGGACTTGATGGTTAATCATTCCATCGCTTGTCATTCGCACTTGACAAATAATGCAAAGGCTAATCCCATTAATTGCCAAGCCCATGATCGATGATGACGTCATATTAGTTCACTCTGATAACCATCGAGTCCACGATCGATAATGACGTCATATCAGTTCATTCTGATAACTGTTAAACCCACGATCTGTGATCAAATTCACCCCGGTAACCGCCAAGTCCACATCATGACTTATGCTCTTACATGTGTCTCTAAAGACATTGAGCGAAAACCGGTCACCACAAATTACGGGTTCAGACCCACTATTCTTTCTTTATAAATAGAAGAAGACCCCCCTTCAGACAGGGGACTTTTCTTTCTTTTTTTGATTTTGGCTTATTATTACGCTGTCCAAATACATTCAGAAATTACAACTCAATGTATTCAAAAACAGTCATGTACAGTGAAGAGACCACACATACAGAGGACGTAGTACACATTTGACGAACCTTTTAAATTTCGGTGTTGTTGTTTTCATTCCTTGCCCTTTTTTGATCTGATTATTTTACGATTATGACGTTTTATGGATATTATAAACGATATCCAAGGACCCTGTTGATTACTCATTTCGTTTTATTTTACTAACTCTGGTTAAAAATTTGACAGTAGATTTCTAGCATCTATATATATACTTATAATATATACAACATATATTACGCTTTCCATGTGGTTGTCAGTTTGCACTCAGATGGGTTTTTTCATTATTAAATGCACGAGTCTTTGTGTTTTGATATTTTTGTTGATTTAGAGCCATGCACGACCATATTATTAATATTATTTATTGTTGTTGTTTGTATTCTCTATTTAATTGGTGTACCACCAGTTCTCGCCCACGATTGGCAAATTGGTGGGAACAAAGTATGTCTGTGCATTGGCAAAATTTTTTTTGTTTTGTTTTTAATTTAGAATTTAGATTTGAACTCTGTTTCTTATTACGGACATGTGTAGATTTATCATTCAGTTTTTTTTTTCTTTTTTGCATAACACTTAAAATTAAAGATTCCATCAAGAGAAGACATTACTACAAAAGTTGACTTAAATGACGGAAATTACACGAACTGTCATCTAAAATCTAATACACGATGGTTTATGGAAACCATCGCGTTAATCTACCGTCGTGTAATCTCGAAGATTACATGACGGTTTATGAAAACTTCAAGAAATAAAAATAGGCGTATATTGTTTTTACGCGACGGTTTCTGTAAAATAAAAATAAAAAAGAGAGTACATTTTTGTATCTTCAAGAGTAGCATATATTCATATTTGTCGTATGTTGTTTTTAGAATAGGGAAAACATATTATATAGAATTGTAAATTTAGAAGGATATAATTGAACATGGTAGCTGGCTAAATGACATGATGGAGTAATCTTACGCTTTATTTACACCCAAAATCCAAAAATTGGCTTCTTCTTCTTCTTCTTCTTTTTCTTTGGTCCCCCACTAAAATGTATCATAAACTTGAATTGACAACATCGCTACTTAAGCTAATTTGTATGAAAGAAAAAAAAAACAGAAAAAAAAAAAAGGTTAGATATAAAGAACATGCATGTGCATGAAACATGTGGTAAGCATATTGATGTATCTGTTGGGAAAGGTCAGATTTAAAAAAATTATACCATATAACACTATTGTAACGAGTACTGGAGAAATGTGTCGATCGAAAGAAATTCTTTAGTTGCTGTCTTTTTTTTTTTTTTAAATATCAAGAAGCTAGCCTTTTCTTATCTAGAAAAGGGGCACACGCCTTTTTTTCTTCCAGATGTTGATAATGTACGAATATTCATGTTAGACAAAAAGTTAAATGAATAAAAAAAATTTTCATTTATTTTTTTCATGTTACTTTGTGAGCTGTTTTCAATGTTTTTTCAAATTTTTTTTTTTGTGCATTAATCCGAAGTGTCTTCATACGCACTTCTGTTGTATGCTATGGGATAAGAAGCCTAAGCTGGCCGAGTGGAAGCTTCAAGTGCCCCCAGTACTTTCTAAAGTTGGTATTGTGTGCTGTTCTGTTTGAATTATAGACAATTT
The DNA here is from genome assembly GCA_025413485.1 of Ficus microcarpa. Lineage (NCBI taxonomy): Eukaryota > Viridiplantae > Streptophyta > Magnoliopsida > Rosales > Moraceae > Ficus > Ficus microcarpa. Next base: position 24,084,940 of record CM046387.1, on the reverse strand, counting down.
ATATGTATGTTTGTATCTATGAACTTATACATTCATATATCTCCCTTGACTTCGTAATATATTTGAATATTGTGCGTGTGCTTTTGTGATTGAAGTTATTAATAAATTTGAACCGTGTGTATGCTTTTTATTATTAATGTAAATATATTTGAGCATGAACTTACGTAGCAATAAGTTGTCATCATAATAAATTAATTTGACAAGCTTTTAAATATCCATCAATAAAAATGACAATTAATATATTATTTTGGTTAGTCCTTAAAAATTAATATGAAATTGATGTTCATGGTATATTTCAATATGCATATATGCCTATGTATGTTTATAAGGATGTCTTGTTTACGAACATGTGGAAACCCTGCCCCCACTGTACGATGCGGACCCCACTGTACGACAAAAGTGAAGGCTGCGTGTGTGGCAGCAATTACTATTTGAAATTACCAAAAGAATAGCAGAAACAGAATGCTTTCACTTTTTCCACGTGGTTCAAACGAGAATTTCAAACTCAAATCTCCATCATTCTAAATTGGCAACGAAGAACACATCCATTCTGCACTTAAATTTTGAATCAAAACAATGAATGTATTGTCCGGAGAAATTTCAGACTTAGCACCTTCGTTGGAAAGAGGTCAAGTCCGGAATTTTTCTAGTAATCTCATGTACTGATGGGAAAATAAATTTTGTGATAGTAAATCCCAAATTTCATAATTTCCAATTTCATGTCGGTAATAGTACAAGCAATGCAATTTAACGCTACAATAATTTTACCGAGCTGAATTACATTCAAAAAACTTTCATTACTAAAGTACACATGAAATGTTTTCCATTTAGATTATGATTGGACATCAAGTTCATGAAAATTTCCAATATAATCTAGAAAGTACACAGTATAAGTGTAATACTGTGCCAAGTGCTAAATTAGCATACCGTGCAGAAACTGTATGCTAATTACACCAAATGTATGAATAGTATGAACAAGCTTAGAAAGTCAATAACTAAGTACGATAATCACCAAGTCAGTAAAACAATGGAAAACCCTAGCCCAACCAGTATAATTTTTGGATTGGCAAATTTAATACAGTACCAGAGAAATTAGGGTTTTGATGCAACAAGGTCATAATTTGATCCAATTTGAAGTTTAAAACTCTAAATAAGCAATCGGGGCCAATTTCGTCACTATTCGGAAAAATTTCCCGAATTATGTAATTTTGTCTCGGATTGCAATTTCAAGTAGTCAAATATTGAATTATGACCAATTAATAAGTTAAGAGCACTTATGAGTTATACGACACTGCTAGGAAATAAAAATATCAGTTATTTGAAAATCCGAGCAAAACGATACCGCGTATCACCTTAGCTCGTACTATAATTTCAGACAACCAAATAGTGTCTTATGATCATACAATTGTGGACCATATTAAATAGTCAGAATATGAATATATCGGTTATTTGTAGATTAAAGCAAAAATTTATATTTTATACTGTCCAAAAATACTGTCAGAAATGCTTCCGGATAATGTTTAGACTGAAGAACAAATATAAAGCTGCATTTTCAGTCCTTTAACAGCAGCCAACCCACGGTTTTCGGAAGGCCAACAAGCCAAGAAACATCTTTCCTTGAATCGATTGAGAAAGAAGTGTCAAAATTTTGTGGTGAAATTTCTTTTGGTGATGTCATGAATAGTTCCTAGAATGACAAGCATTTGTGGCACAATTTTCAGCCATTCTTCAGCTGGGAAATCCGAATTTTTTAAGGTCATTCGGGCGTTGATTTCTTAGCAAAATATCACATTAAATTTAGAGCTTAAGTGAGCTAGAAAGACTAAGCAAAATTAGTGGATGCCTATATATAGAACCAAGGCTCCATTAGCTCACATTTTCTATTTTTCTCACCTCCTTTCTTCAGCAAAAGGACAGCCCATTTCTCTTTCATTCCTTCCCTTTTTAAGCCTCCAAGCCTTGGGAAATCATTAAGATTCTTCAAAGGTATTATCCTGAACCACTTCCTTAAGCTTCCCAAATTTATTTGCTTAGAACCAATTTATAGGAATTTGTTATTGGGTTGTAATAAGTTTTATATTTTGTTTTTTTCAATTTTAATGTTGAATGGCTCTAGATCTAAGGGGTGATTAGGTTTATTTTGATTTATGGTTATGGCTTATGCTCTAGAACATAATTAGAAATTGTTTAAGCTAAACAACACATTTTTAAAAAAACTGCCATTTAGATTAGTCACCAAAATCAGCCTAAACGACATAGTAAATGACATTTTTAGACTTGAAGATCTTTAGAGAACTTTTAGGGGGTGTTTGGTATGTTAGTTTAAGTTGAAATATTTTAGTTGTAATAGTAAATTTTTTTGAATTTTCAGAAAAGACAAAAAACTTTTTGAGAAAAAAACAAAAACTTTTTAGGAAAAAGACAAAAAAAAGTTTAAAATAAGTTTGAGTTGGAATGTTTGCTATCCTCCCCCTTAGATCTGAACAACTCCAAATCTAAAAGTTTCAAGAGACGACTGTCTAAAAACGTCTCTAAGACCATGTTTCAAGCTGCTCAGCCACGGATTGTCATCAAAATGAGTACTTTAAAACCTGAATTAGGTTCTCATCGAATCGTAAAAGTTTTAGTTCTCATCGAAACCTAAAAGTTTTCATCATGACAAATTTGTCTAAAAATGTCTGTAAAATGCAGTTTTAGGGCCGATAAGGAAGTAACTGATAACGAACAAATTAAAACCTGTTTTGCAACTTTTTAGCCATTGATTTTCTTACAAAACAGTAAGAGAAAGTTTGATTTTGGCATGACACTGAATATAAAAGTTGTCGATCTTCTCAATATCTAGAAGTTTCGTGACGATGAAATTACAAATATGATTCTATGATATAGTTTTATGTGATTTTTGGAAAGGGCTTCAAGGAGTGATTTTCACTGCAACTATTGCACATACGCCTCATGATTTTGGAAACTATTAAAAATGACAGTGTTAGAGATTAGAAGTAGTTTTTAAATTTAAAATGTAGAAATTTTTAGATCTTGAAAAGATCTACAAGTTTTATGGAGGGAGTTGTTTTTACAAAAACATCTACAACACAAGTTGATTTTTGAGAAGATTTTAAAACAACCGAAACACATTTACAACTACGAAAATCATTTTCATATGAAACGCAACATTTGTAGAACTCTCAAATTTGCATTAGTTGGCATAAAGGAGTTTCTCAAATGATGGTTTTATTAAAATAATTTTGTTACAAAGATCTTAAATATGGGTTTAAATTGTAATTTTATGCACATAAGTTAAGATTTAGCCTTTAGGCCACTAAAACAATACAATCCTCATTATGGGATGTATTATATTTTCCGAGATAGGAAAAATAGGAAAATTTTGCAAAAGAGTTTATTTTTTCCGAAATTTTTCCATCTTTCTTCTTATTTTGGAAAAACAAATCTCATTTTTAAACATACTTTTGTACAGTGTCATTAAAAAAAAACTTTTAAAAATCCTCTTACAATGCACTATTCTTAATACAATTTCTTCACATTACAAAACACCGTTTGTTTTCAACAAGGAAAATTTTTTACACATAATTTTCATTCAAAACAAGAAAATTTTCCTTTTCGAAAATGGACACGCTATCCAAATGGAGCATAAATCTCAGTCAAAATATGAAAACATGCATCTAAAATTTGCCGCAGAACCAAAAAAATAAAATAAAATAAAATAAAAAGATAATTTCTTTTCGAGGAACCGAACATATTATTGTAATATACTAAAAGAATGCAAAGTTTTACTGTTTTTTCTACAGTATTATGACTTTTTCGACCTTCATTACCATTTTTTTTTATAATGTTATGCTGGTTTTATCCTTTCTTTTTGGTCAATTGACAATTTTACCCTTGAACTTTAGTTACTTTTACCACTTGCTATAGTGTTGAGACAACTTGGTCCTTTTAAAATTATTTATGGATGATTTTGCCTTTCCTGTATAGTTATTTTTTCTTATAGCTACAGTAACTGGACATTATTACCCTTTTAATGTGCATTTTCAATTTTGTCCTTTGAAGATGTGTAAAGTGTAATGTTTGTACGTATATAATCGAACTGAAATTTATTTCTTTTCTTTTCTTTTTTTTTTTTTGTAAAAAATAGTAAATGAAAAAAAAAAATAATAGAATCTGTTTTCGATTTTGTTGTTTTTCTTTAATCTTTTTTCCCCTTTTGAGTTTTTTTTCCTTTTGTTTTTTTTTTCTGTTTTTTTTTCTGCCTTTTGAGATTGAAAATTTAAAGTTCAATTTTTTATTCATCTTTTCTTCGCATTTTTGCTATTTTATAATTTTTTTAATGATTTTTGTTTCCACATTTCTGATTTTCAAAATTTTTTTATTCTTTTTTTTTTTTAATTTGTGCTTGGTTTTTTTGGCTTTTTCATTTGTTGGCTTTTGTTTTTTTAGATGTTATAATTAATTTTTGTGTTTTGCATGCATATAATCTAATTAAAATTTATTTCTTTTTTTATTCTTTTTGTAAAAAACAGTAAATAAAAAAAATAGAATCTGTTTTTGGTTTTGTTGTTTTTCTATAATCTTTTTCCCCCTTTTGAGTTTTTGTTTTTAATTTTGATTTTTTTTTGTTTTTGTTTTTAATTATCGTGATCATTTCATTTATCTATCTCTATCTTTGCATCATTAGAGAAAAGTTTTTTTTTTATATTATTATTATTATTATTATTATTATTATTATTAGTTTATATTTTTATGATTGATGGAGATCCTAGAAAAAAACAATTAAAGACATAAAAGATGGACCAAAATATAAGTATGTTCTGCTTTTTTTCTTTGTTGGTTTTGTTTTTGATTCTTAAAAGTTATTTCTAGCTGTTTTTTTCCCCAAATTTATATATTTTGTTTTTCGTTTTTTGATTTATGTTTATTTGTTTTTCTAGCTTACGGTGGAATGCAAAAAGAACTATTGAAGATCTTTTTTTTTTTTGGTTTATTTTTTTTGAAACTTATTGTAATTATATTATTTATCATAACCAACTGTCATTATTAAATGTTATTTAATTTTCTTATTTATTTATCTATTTATTTTCCTATCCTATACAACACACGGATATTAAACTAGTTATTACTAAAACAAAAGGGCAAATAGTTATTATCAAAACAAAGGCAAATAGCAGTGGAAATTTGCCGGATTGGATGGTTATGATTTTTTTTAAAAAAAATATTAGAGCAATTGATAACTATTGTCTTGATTTTATCTTTTGATTTAAAACATAGAGACACCAAAAGAGTGGCTCCTAGTGACCATGGTCCAACCGAATTTTCTTTAAATAAAGCCTCCGTTTGACAAACTAATTTAAACTTAAATTTTTTATCTTTTTCTGAAAAGTTAACAAAAATTATAATTAATTTTTAAAAAATCAATCAATTCAAATTTAAAATTTTCAACTAATGAATGCTGAGAAATGACAAATTAGCAATAAAATGATAATTAATCTTAAAATAAAATGGGTTTTGGAAGCTTACCAATCAAAATAAATAAATAAATAAATAAAGCCTCGAAATAAAGCGACCCAAAACATTGGGCATCTATCACTACCAGAACTTCGAAACACGGCTTCCCGCTTTTCTTTATCAGCCCCACACTACCAGAGATATATATATATATATATATATATATATGCACATTTATCTGGCCGCCCTTCTGCCACCGCCGTCGTCCTAACCCAGCACGAGTCAAGCCGCCCACAGGTCAAATTGCAACCTTGGCCACTGTTGCAGACATCGCGAACTCGCCTGCCGTTTCTCATATCCGCCCTTCCTGACGTCGCAATCCGAGCCGGAATCCAGATTCCATCTCCACCCTTCGCGCCATTGATGGCCCATCCTTTCCTCACGAACCATCAATTATTTGGCACATGGACAATGTTGGAGGAACCCCAGATGGCTGCGGAGAAGACGGTTTCGTAAGGATTTTTTTTTGTTTTGTTTTTTTGTTTTTTTTTTTTTGGCAATCATTCAACAAATCAGATGTAATAGGATGTACAAGAAATTTCGTGTGCACATTTCATCTAAACTGTTAAATAAGATCTAACAGTTTAAAATTTTTACCCATCGTTGAGGAAAAGTAAGGGAGTCTCATTGAAGTACTCTCCATAATAAAAATAAAAATATCACTAACATGTTTGGAAACCCAATTCAAACTATTAGTTTGAATTAAAATTTTTGTTTTTTTCCCAAAAAGTTTTTTATTTTTTCTGAAAAAGTTTTTTGTCTTTTTTCAAAAAAAAGTTTTTTTTTTGTCCATTCTAACGCCCAGCTTCATCATCTCTTATATCTTCTACCTTTTTTTTTTTTTTTTTATCTCCCCTTTCCTACCTTCTGTAATTCTATTTCTTCTAAAAGAAAAAAAGAAACGAAAGAAAAGGAACAAAACAAAAGCAGAACCTCTCTCCCATATACAAAATTGAACAAATAAATAAATACGATAAGTCATTTTGAACCATATTTCAATTATTTATTTATTTTTTAAAAGTCATTTCTCTCAACCAGTCAACGGAATTATGAGTTGGAAAGTCATCGCAAAAAGGATAAACACAGAAGTGTGCTGCACCACTCATCACACCTTGACCTTGACCTCGCTCTCAAACAAAACAAAACATTCATAGTTCAAAAACTCGTCCGGAGCGGAACAACGATACCCCGCTGGCGCTACCATGGAGGTCCTTTACGGAACAGCCGTTGAAGTCTTGAAGAGGGTGGCCACTGCCCCCGACGGAGATATCAGCAGCTTGGCATGGGGCATGAAAGACGACCTCAAGAAGCTTGAGCGGACCATGACCACGGTAAAAGCTGTGCTCTTAGATGCCGAGAAGAAGCAGCATGATAACGAACAGCTGAGAGTCTGGCTGAGGCGCCTTAAAGATGTCTTCCTCGATGCTCAGGACGTGCTGGGTGAATTTGACTGCGAACTACTCAGGCGAGAAGTGGTGAAGATGCACGGAAGCATCGGTCGAAAGGTACGCCGTTTCTTCTCGCGATCCAATCCACTTGCGTTCCGCTTTAGCATTGCTCATCAAATTAAGGCGATTAGACAAGAACTAGATGAGTTTGCTAAGGATAGGTCTAATTTCCATCTAGAAGAGCAGCACGATGAGAGGCATGTCTTGGAAGGGAGGAGAGAGGTAACAGATTCCTTTGTTAGGCCTTCGGAAGTCATTGGAAGAGATAGTGTTAAAGAAGAGATCATTAATACTTTGATGGAAAAGGAGAATGATACTGATCCTATCTCTGTTATTCCGATAGTTGGGATTGGGGGCGTAGGAAAGACTACACTTGCCAAGTTAGTCTACAATGATGACAGAGTTACTCGAGAGTTTGACTTAAAAATGTGGGTTTGTGTGCCACTAGAGTTCAATGTTGCTGAATTGAGAAAAGAGATTCTCAAATCTGCAATTACGGCAACTAGTGGTGCTACCAATGAGGATCTCTCTATAGATCAAGTCGTGAAAAGAACAACGGATATAAGTAACTTGTCCATGGATCAGCTGCAGATGTTCTTACGAAGCACTTTAAAGGATAAAAAGTTTTTGCTTGTCTTGGATGATGTATGGAATGAAGATCGTGGGAAGTGGAACGAGGTGAGAGATTTGTTATCGACAGCGTGTGGCAAGGGAAGCAAGATCATAGTGACGACACGTAATTCTTCGGTTTCCTCAGTCATGGGCACAACACCACCACACAATTTAGAATGTCTATCTGAAGATGATTCAGTGTCTTTGTTTTTCAAATATGCATTTGGAGACGAACAGTTGGTTGACCAATTTCCAAAACTAAAAGATATTGGCTGGCAAATAGTGCAGAAGTGTAGAGGGGTTCCTTTGGCATTGAAGACTTTAGGGAGTTTACTTTGCTCAAAAACTGATGAAAGTGAATGGATATATATTAGGGATCACGAGATATGGGAGTTAAAAGAACAACAAAATGATCCTATTTTATCTGCACTGAGATTAAGTTATAGCACAATGCCGTCATACTTGAAGCAATGTTTCGCTTATTGTTCTCTTGTACCGAAGAATGTTCGAGAGACAAGCTTGGAGATGATCAACTTCTGGATGGCACTCGGCATCATTCAGTTACCTGATGACAAAATGGAGTTGGAAGACATGGGAAAATTGTGTTTTAATGAGCTATGCAATAGATCTTTCTTTCAATATCTTGGAGATACCCCAATCAGTTCCCATTTGGGTAAGGATTTTGAAATGCATGATTTAATTCATGATCTTGCAACTTCAATCATCAAATATGAGCACTCCACAATGAATTCTCACACTAAAACTGCCCCTAATGAGAGAATGAGGCATTTGAGGATATTTATGAAGGATGGCAATGGACAAAGAATTGTACCAAATTTGGAGAAGTTAAAAAAAGTGCGGAGTATTTTCCTCAATTATGAGACAGATGAAAAGCCTAATATTGAGGAGTCTTTCCTTTCAACATGCATCTCAAGAGTCAAATACTTGCGACTGTTTGATTTAACTGCTTTGTCTTTTGAGGTGTTGCCAAGTTCAATTGGTACCCTCAAGCATTTTGAGATATCTCAGCTTAAACGGAAACAAGAAGATAAAGAAATTGCCTGATTCAATTTGCAAGTTGCAAAGTGTGCAAACTCTGTATCTTGGTGGATGTTCAGAACTTGAGAAGCTACCAAGAGATATAGGTAACTTGGTCAGCCTTAGAACTCTTTTAATAACCTCGAAACAAACCTGCTTCCCTGAGAATGGAGTTGGACGCTTGAGGTCTCTTCGGACTTTGGGTATTTTTCAATGTAAAAATTTGAGATCCTTGCCACATGATATGACATTTTGTACCACTTTACGTACTCTCATGATAGCAGAATGTGAGCAACTTGACTTGGCGAGCGAGCTTAATCAAGTGATGCAGTTGAGTCTTCAAACATTGGCGATTGGTGATTTACCACAGACGACTGCTTTGCCACAATGGCTAGAAGGAGCTGCTCACACTCTACAGTGTTTGCTTATTAAAGATTGTCCCGAATTAGTAGCGTTGCCGAAGTGGCTGCCAAATCTCATCTCCCTTCAAACACTTGGGATTAGAGGCTGCCCAAAATTGTCGTCTCTACCAGAGGGGATGCAACAGCTCACGTCCCTAACGCTTTTGGAAATTCGTGATTGCAAAACATTGGAGGAAAGATGCAAACGTGAAGTCGGTGAGGATTGGCCAATGATCGCTCATGTTCCCAACCTTGAGATTGGCAGTTCTTCTGTGGATGACTAGGTACGCGTTATATATGTCCAATTTCAATTGTTTCTATTCTAGGGAAAATATATATATATATATATATATTTCAATTGTTTCTAATTTGGTAAAAATCTCTGCTTACATTATATATATATATATATCAACAGTGAGATACATAAAATTACATTATTTATATCTATTAATACCCTTTTTGTCTACTTTTTCCATCCATTTTTTAAATTGTCTACTAAATTTCAAGGGTCAAATTATTACTTTTTGCACACATTTCATTACTCCGAAAAAGTCTCTACAATAAAATTCTAAAATTTATTTTTTTTTTTTCACCCACTAGCTAATAACTAACCCTCTTTTTTTAAAACAAATATTTTTTTTATCATATTGATTGCTTTTTTGTTTTTTTAATACAAATCCAACTATTCTTAGTTTTTTTTTTTTTTTTTTTTTTTTTTTCAGACAACCCAATTTACTTGAAATCCAGTAAACTCATAGTTTCATTTGTATCCATTTCAGGAAGTAAATGTCTACATATGCACATATATATTGGAATTCATAATTCATACCATATGTAGGGATATGTATATGTATATTGATTTTTTTTTTAATTTACAACTGAATTTCTCTAGTCGCGACATGTTCACAAATATTGTCTTAAGACGAAAACGTTACTTATATAGAATTCACCATATCATATTCTAAGATTAACTTAATATGAAATTATTGGCACTTAATTTGACCATTTTTCTTTTTGGGATAAAAAAGCATTCATTAATTTGACAATTTACCTCATCTTAATGTAGACATATAAATATTATAGATATACATAGGGATGACAATGGGACGGGGCAGACTTGGGTATGCCTCCCCCACCCCCATATCCACCTCCCTTTTTACCCCCATGCCCGCCTAATTTAATATGGGGATGGGTAATACCCATAGGGGGTGCTATACGTATACCCTATCTATTTACCCATCAAGAATTATTAAAAAGTATATATATTAAAATAGCTTCTATTAAAGTTTTCATAAATTTTAACAGCATAGTCATAATTGAAAATGAAATTGAAATATTAAAAACAAATTCAAACTTCAAAAATCTATAAAACTATATTCATAAAACAAACTAAAATATTAAAATACTTACTTTATTCTTCTTCTATTATAAGAGAATATATGCAGGGTGGATGCGGGTATGGGGAAGCCTCTCCACCCCTGTCCTGCACCTACGCAGGTAGTTAATCTTAACCCCCATTCCCGCCGCCGTACCCATATACTATCTCCATATCCGCCTCTTATCCGCACCCGTAGGTAAAAATATTATTCCTAAATATATATACATGTATGTGCTATGTTTGGTATGCATATTCAAATATCTGAAAGGAATGTAGCTTTCAGATTAAAAAAATTTAGAATTAGTATTTACACAAAACAGTCAAATTTGAACACTGATTTTAAAAATAAACACTAATCAATTTATTTAAAAATTTGAATAAAATGTAAATTGTCTCATATTTTTCTTCCTAATTTACCCTTCCACTTTTTTTTTCCTGATTTGTATATTTGGTTTTTTTTTTAATTAATCCGAAATGTCTTCATATGCAGATCTCTTGTATGCTATGCGATAAGAAGCTTGTAGCTGGCCGAGAGTAAGCTTCAAGTTCCCCCTTTACTTTCTAATGTTGGTGTTGTGTGGTGTTCAATTTGTATTCTCAACAACATTATGAATATGTGTGTATCGATAAACATATATATTCATATATCTCCCTTTCACTTTGTAAAATACTCGAATAATGGGTGTGTGCTTTTTAGATTGAAGTTATTAATAAATTTGAACCATGTGTGTGCGCGTAGTTATCAATATTGGATGCATATATAAAACCTTATATCTTGATAGAAGAAAATGCTTACAAATAAGTTAGCCTTTAGATGACACCACACCCTGCTAAGGCTAACTCGGCGAATGGATGGGGAGGAGTTTGAGTCGAAACTCTCATGTTTGAAATTTGAGTGTTATAATTTCTCTTTGACAAGTGATAGTGATGACAAGTGATAGTGATGCAAGAGCATATTGAACTTGAGAGGTGGTTTATATAACTTGGGTCTCAAAAAAGTGTCTGAGTCTGTCTATTGGGTATACCTATGGATTCGTAAGAAACTACTCAAAATAAGGACCTAAATAGATAGTGCTCAGAATGAATTCTCGAATCTAGTAATAGGTGGTGTTTAAATAAATTGATTGTGCTCATGTCATCAATTACAACTTTTAAGATAAATGATTCCATCACTTTTACATTTTGTGTGTGTGTTTATATATATATATATATATATATATATATATATATATATAGTTTGGAAGGTAAATGCTAGTGGAAGTTCATATGAGGGCATCTTCCTGTGAGATGAAAAGTCCACCACCTTTCACAAGGACAAGGCTGCCACCCTATTTTGCCTGTTTTTTGTCCCACCTTGATTAATTGGGCCAAAAGTTCGGACGAGGGCATCTTCCTGTGAGATGAAAATTTTTTGGGTGTTGATAAATAGCATATTCACAATAAATGATGTATTTACAAAGCATTGATCACAACAAAATTATATTAACAACATTCTTGAAAATAAAATAGTTGCACTAAATATCATATTTGTGAAAAATAATTTACTAACGAAATTTATATTTACAACAAATTTACCTTCAAAAAATTCTCGTTAATAAACAATTTATGTTAAATATGTTACTTACCTCAAACATTTTCAAACAATGCTATTTACTTTAAGCATATTTGTAAAATGGTCTATTTGCTGTAGTTTTTCTTTTTGTTATTGGAATACCTATCATGTTGGATTAAAGAAAGTTCCAAAGAAGACCAAATATAAGTATATGATTATTTTTTTTAAAATGTTGCAATCAAATTGATTCCATAGAATACCACGAATATGTCTCAGCCTATAATATTGTATTTTGCAATGTTATAAAGGACCACATCCAAACAGCAAAAAAAAAAAAAAAAAAAAAAACCAGAATATTTCCAAGCAACCGGACCCCCCAAAATCTCCACCATTCTGAATTATAAAAAGAAGACCAACTATGGAAGTCGTTTTATGCCATGCATAGTGTGTGTATAACTCTGCGAAAAAATGGGATCCCTTGCTTGGACAGAGCTTTCATTGGTAAGAGGCGCAAAGCGTGATTTGAAGCAGCTTGAGTGTGCCATCTCAACCATTAAAGCCGTGATCTCGCATGCTGGCAAGAAGCAGATCCAACTTAACCACCAGATAAGTGTTTGGCAAAAAAACAAGTAACAAGGGATATTGAGATACGGACAAACAGTGCAACGGAAAGGCTACCGCATTTTACCATCACTGCAATTTCACTTGAAACGATGTTTTAACTTTGTCCCCTATTTCCGACTGATTGATGAATCTACAATCCGGAACTAATTACTTCTCTTCCAAGTGTAGAGAAAGAAAAAAAAAAAAAAATCAACAGCCTTCATAAATATATCCTACTTCTCTTTTTCTTTCGATTTCCAATCTCAATTTTCTCTGTCTACACATATTCGAGTTCTAAACTTAGCAGAAGGCCAGTCAACAGAAGTCTTGATCAATTGAAGTCGACAATAAGAACATCTTTTTGGTTTGAATAATTGAATTCTAAACACCCTTAGCTAACTTAATCTTCGTTTGTAATTTTAATCCATAGCCATCTAATTAAGAACCAAGTTTATCTTAAAAATCTTTCATTTTAGGTTGTTTTATTGATGAACATTGAATTTGAATTCTAAATATCCATGTGTCTAGATCTTCAATTGCTTATTCTGGTTTGGTTTTACGTTTCCCGTTTTATTTGTGCAGACGGACCATGTCCGATGAAGTAGCATATAATTTGAACGATAGAGTTTTGTCATAGCTCCTCACATTCTTATAAATACTAATTATTTATAATTACGCAACATGTAATTTGCATCCCAAAATAAATAAATAAACTGAAAGATAAAAGAAAAAAAAAAGTAGGGATCTCATGGAACCCATATGATATTCCATTAAGAAGATGGAGTGTCAGGGACATCGTCAAGGATGAAAGGACCAAGTTTACCTGTCCTAAACAGTGTTAGAAACTTTTTTGATACCATTAAACGAGCTTCAGATGCTTTGTGAGGTATCTTTAGCGCCTTCTGTAGTGCTTCAAATTGTTGTTCTATGAGTCCCTCCAAGTCGCTCTCCTCTTCTGCGTTCCCATCAAAGTTTGAACGAGTCAAGTACTATGCGTGTTGGACTTCAGCTACAAGATCCTGAAAGAATAGCATTAAAAGCAATGTGTGATGATCTCCAGGTATAAACATGAGCATGTATTAACAACGAGAGTTTTCACTCGTAGTAGAAGCCTCCTACCAGCTAACTTAGTTGTTGCGGTAAATTTACGTGGAAGGTTGCATTAAAAAAAATAAAAATAAAAATAAAAAATAAAAAATTTGCACAGAAGTTAACAGAGCACACAAAGGTTGTGTGCCCTCTCATCGATCAAATACCACGAAGAAATAGGAACTAGATTCGTTTTTCTTTCTCTGTTGATGCACGCATGCATGCATGCACATATAAACAAAGAGGAGTATACTTGCGTTTGAGTTGTGTTTTGTCGTTACATCCTGTTTTAAGGGTTCCACTGAGGAAATCCTGCCATGGAAATCGGAAGAAACCCCATGGAAAAGCATTCATAACCCATGCATTTTCTCAACTTATGTCAATAAGTCTAATCACCACCAAGCATATTTAAGGAGCAGATTAAAACTGATATCAAGCACGAGATAACACATCTCCCTGTATCTAATTGAACTCTATGCCATTAAAGATTAAACTTGTTTTACCTCTATGTATGCCACACTAGACGTATTTGGTGGTTTCCTCCTCTTTGGTCGAAGATCTTTAAGACTGTGTTCCACTTTTTCAACAGCATCATATCGAATCCCTTCTGCTCGCCTATTGTTCCAGTGCCTCCAGTGAAGGGGAGTGCCTCGGGAATTTAAAACTGCAGGTAAGTATTGAGCAATACGCTCTCCTCCAACCACAGAATCTTTGACAGACCCTGCAGGGAAAGTGAAAAAACTTTTATTCATAGAACAGCATTGAACATAACATTTTCACTTGAGAGTTAAATAAACTGACATTAGAACGGCTTCCAATTCCCGCGCATAATTATAGCAGGTAATACAGTATCAAAGTAAACACAAGAACAGAGATAACAACCGCTTATCCTAAAGGATTGACCTGCGAGATGAAGCTTTAACCCTGTCTCTATATCTGGGATACTTGGAACAAGTACATCTGGAGTGTCCAGTACATATACGCTAGGCTGATGAGCAATCTGTAATATAAGAATAAAATTTGTTAAATCACAGCCAAACTATAAAAACATGCATCTAAAATTAGCCATTAGCAGAACAAAAAAATTTCAAAAATAGTTCCTTTACAAAAAACACCTCATTGTTATCAAAAGAAAAGGGAAACAACAACAAAAAATTTACCTTGACGCCAGCAATGTCTTGAGTCACACCAGGCATCGGACCCACTGTAGCTTGCTTCTTCTTCCCCTGCACTAGTAAACACACACAATACTATCACTGCCAAAATCCATCATGGCGTATTACACAATCGACCAATAATTCGCGTTTTCATAATCATAACGACGAAAACTTTAATAGGTCGTCTTATTTGCAAAATGACTATACAAAAATCAGAAATTTTTAATTCGCAGAGTGACTTTGGCGCAACTTACTTTTACACGAGGCCTAGCAAGGAGTTCATTTTAAAAATTAAAAGTAGATCACTTTGCTAATTTTGATAGGTAAGGTCTTCATTACATCAAATTCTTCTATCAAAATCAAGCAGTTACGTTTGCAAATTTGCCCGAAAATCAAACAAAATTTTCCATGTGTGTGTGTGTGTGCCTTGTTTACGAATATGTCAGAGCCATATTGGCTTATAGCAATGCTCATAAAAAAGAATCATTAACCTTTGAAAAGGAAATGCTAGAGCCTAGAGGAATTTCTCTGTGTTTGCTAACATTCACAACGTGGATTGAAAATAAAGAAAAACATAGCAAAACAAAATTTTCACAAACACCTACTATTTGAATTAATGAACCACAATCTCAACAACTACGATCTAAAATTACCAAAATAATAGCAGAAAAAGAATGCTTTCACTTTTTCCACGTGGTTCAAATGAGGATATCAAACTCGAAATCTCCGCCATTCTGATTCTAAATTAGAAAAAGAAAAACACATCCTTTCCCGCCTTACCTTTTGAGTCAAAACAATGGATTTTGCTAATGGCTCGGCAGTAGAACTCAAGGAGAAGCTGGGATCCATTCCTTGTTACAAAAAACGAGATTTGAATCAGCTCAAACACACCATGTCAACCATTAAAGCCGTGCTCTTGGATGCTGATGAGAAGCGGATCACACTTAACCACTGAACAAGGGTTTGGCTAGCTGAATCAGCATGTAGAAATATTTCTAGACACGAAAAATGCTCTTGATGAATTTCACTGTGGAGCACTTGGTTTCAGTTGAGAGACTTGTTAATGGATGGTGTACGAGGAAGTAGAATTACAGTTACTAGTTACCACACAAGGTTTTAAATGCCTCATTTATGGATATTGTTCCAACTAAAAAATTAAAAAGCATGTCTCACGGGGATTGTACGTCTTTATTTGTGAAATTTGCTTCAGAAAAAGAACATGGGAAGCAATTCCAGAACCTAGTGAACGAACATTAGTAAACAAATCGTAGACAAATGTGATGGTGTTCCATTGGCAGTTAGCATTTTTGGGAGCCTATAGTACTCAAAATGAGATGACACGATAAGGACAAGGCAACAGAAAGATTACCACATTCTACCAGCATGCAAATGAATTGACAAATTACCATTTTACTTGTAGCAATGTTTTTACTTTTGTTCCTTATTTCCTAAAGATTGAGGAATCTACAGTCTAGAACTAGATATACACATACATATGTATTAGTGCTCTTCCAAGTGTATAATAGAAGTGGAGAACAAGAAAAGAATGAATGGTATCCATAACTATGTCCCACTTTTCCTTTTCTTTCGATTTGCCATCTCAAGTTTCTCTGCCGACGGCATTTGCAGTGCTATATCCATTCTGGCACTTAGCAGAAGGCCACAATCAACAAAAGTCTCAATCAACTGAAGTCGTTAATATGAAGCTTTATTCGGTTTGAATTCTAAACACCAGTGCATGTCTTGATATTCATTTGTGATTTGAATTCATCGGTCTCATTAAGAACCAAGGTCATGTGTGTATAATTTATAATTCATTTTATTTGTGAACTTTACATTTTGAATCCTAAACACCCGTGTCTTTATGCTCAATTGTTTATTGTCGTTTGAATATAGATCAGTCTAATATATAATCAAACTAGGTGCGTGTAGTTTTATTATCTTTTTGTCCTGTTTTATTTGTGCATTCCACTAAAAAGATGTAGAGTCAGGGACATCATCAACGATGAAAGGACCAAGTTTACCTGTCTTAAACAGTGGTAGAAACTTTTTTGAACCATTAAACGAGCTTCAAACGCTTTGTGAGGTATCTTTAGCGCCTTCTGCAGTGCTTCAAATTGTTGCTCAATAACTCCCTCCGAGTCAATCTCATCTTCTATGCTGCCATTACCGTTTAAAAGAGTCAAGTACAATGTATGTTGGACTTCAGCTAGATCCTAAAAGACCTAAAATATACCAGGAAGAAGTGACATTGATAAAACTATATGTCATCCAGTCAAATTAAATCCAAACGATTTATGAATGTACTAAAACAGTGTATGATAACCTCTGGGTATAGACATCAGCACGCTGCGCGAGTCTTCACTGTAAATAGAAGTATATATTCCCAAAACTTTTTGACAACATTTTAAGAGGATGATAGTTACTCAAGATGTGGAGAACTCCACGTAACAATTTCTGTGATCAATTACATGAAAAGTTCTTTCAAGAAAGCAACTTTGAATTGCAAAAAAAAAAAAAAAAAATCATCCTTACAAAAAGTTTTAGCTTGCCAGTCAAACACAATCCAAGTACCAAACACAAGTTCAACATGCTTTTAGATCTTATGAACAAAACTTCAATGTTTACAAAGCACAAAAAGGTCAAAAATTGCTTGCTCTCTTTACCATTGAACACCCGGAAGAAATAGGAAGAAGATTGCTTTTTCTTTCTCTATTCTGATGCACACCTGCACGCACAAAAAAACAGACAGCGATGCATATTTGTGTTTGAGTTGTGTTTTGCCATCAGATCCTGTTTTTGAGGGTTCCTAACAGGAAAGTATAACCATCCCCGAGCATGTTTAAAGATTAGCTTGTATCTGATATATAATCAACCAAAGAGAAATAGCGCAACTTCCTGCACCTAATTTAAACTGTATGACAGTGATACAAAACAATCTTACCGCAATGTACACCACACAAGATGTATTTGGTGGTTTCCTCCTCTTTGGTCAAAGATCTTTTAGAATGTATTCCACTTTTCCAACAGAACTATATCAGATCCCTTCCGCGCTCCTGTTGTTCCAACGCCTCCAGTGAAGAGGAGTGCCTTGGGAATTCAAAACTGCAAGTGTTGAGCAATATGCTTCCTGAATCTTTCACAGACCCTGCATGTAAAGTGACAAAATTTTACTCAGTAAAACAACTTTCAGCATATTGTTTTCCCTAAAAGACTCAAAAATCCTGATGTTGGTACTTGCTTCTAGTTCCTGCACTCGTTAGTATGCCATAGAATTCAGTATTAAAAGAAAAAAAAATGGTTATTACATTATAACAGAAATAATGGAACTTTATGTAAAAAGAATGACCTGTAAGCGCAGGTACACCTGGAGTGTCCAATACGTATGTGAAAGGCTGATGAGCAATCTGTAACTTTAAAAAGTATTTAAAAAAAAAAAAGAATAAAAGATCCGAGTCAAATTAAGTAAACGGTCATCTAAATAGCCATGAGCAAAACGACAAGAAACAGCACAAATTATCAAAAGAAACGGCAGACAATTCAACCAGAACAAGCAGAGTAGGCTCCCTAGTAATCACCTCCTTCAACTTAAACACCAGAAAACCAAAAACACATTATCAAATCTTCGAAAGCAAAGAAAACAAAACTGTGAAACTGTGTCATTTCAGTTATTACACCAACCTTTCGAATAGAACTTCTGCTGTGAGCATTTATTGGAACGCAAACTTGCATGCATGAATCAAACTATCGAAATCATTTCTATGAGAAAAATAGGCCCCCCCCAAAAAAAAAAAACATAACAAAAATACCACTGAAAGAGAGAACTTTTCGTTGGTAGGTAATTTGTACTCTGAACTTATTAATTTAATTTAGGCATTTGACGATAGACATCCTATTTTCCAACTTGAAAACAAAAAAATTTAGAATCCAACTTGCGAATAAGGAAAAGTAAAAGGTGCGCCACTGAAAATAATCCAAATATACACAACATGCTTGAAGACATAAATTTGGTTAAAAAAAAAAAAGGGACAAATTATATTTTTTTCTCCCTGAAATTTGGACCTTGTCACAACATGCCCCCAAACTTCAATTTGTAACATTCATTCCCCCTGAACTTTTGAACGTTTGCTAATTTTCCACTTCTGTTAAGTTGTCAACAGAAAAGGACACAAGACACCCATTTACAATTTGAGTTGGGATATTATATGTGTAATTATAAAGTTGCCCTTAGAATTAAGATAAAAGACCATTTTTCCCTAATAACAAGCCTTAATAGCAAAAGTTCAAAAGATCAGAAGAAAATTTAATTTTAAAATCCTAATGATTTCTAAAACTACATTATTGATACTCGAAACAAATTAAGATAAATTAAAGACATTAAAGTTGAAAATATATATATATATATATATATAAATATCTAACTCTCTACAGAGAGTTCTTCGGAGGATGGGTGGACTATTGGCCGGAGAAGGGGGTGGGTTAGCAATTGGATGGAGAAGCGTGAAGCACACACATCTTCAAAATACAGATTTTGATTATTTTCAAGATATTACTTACACCAAACAGCTTGTGGGCATTGGGAAAAAGCTTTGGTTGGTCAGGTGAGAAGGGGACATGATATTATCTTTTTGGCCCAAAAATTATGTAAACAAACCATGATAGAACCCACAAAGGAATAGAGGTAATGAAAGAGAAAAATGAGGGAACAGTGGTAGAGGCGCCAGGCAGATTTGAGGTGAGGGGCGACCCTGAGCTTGAGTGTTGCAGCCAAGATCTACAGGGCATTTTGCGACAACCTCCAAAGTTCAGGGGAAAAAATGTAATTTATTCAAATAATAATATAACAAATCAGGTATACTTGCAATAACCATCAAAAAGTTTATGCAATAACCATCAAAAGTTTATTCTGCACGTAAGCCATTCTCCAAATATTTCATTAAAAAAACGAAAAACCAAACAAACAAACAAATTTTAACTCGTAACTTCGTCCATTCTCAACACTTCAGTCAAGCTGAACGAAAATATTTCAGTTCAAGCAATGCCCATAACTCAAACGACGATTATAACGTCACCCAAAATAAAAAAAAAATAATAAAATAAAAATCAATTAATGGAGCGAAAATATACCAACCGATTGTTGAAGTACCTCGAGACAAAGCAATTTCCAATCGACCTCCAAATCGTAAGTTGTTCGAAGCCAGACAAATCCAAAAGATCGGCTTCTCTCTCCATCAGAACTTCGAAATATGGTTTCCTCATTTCCTTTCATTCCTCTCTTTGTCAGCCCAAAATAATAATAATAATAACAATGATAAATTCCGCTCTAAGATCTAGTTCTAACACCCAGCTTCAGCATCTCGGGAATTTTCATTTTTTTTTTTTTTGAACTTTGAAACTGAACAAAACAGAATCAAAACTTTCATCCAAAAAAAAAAAAAAAAGCTAGTACGATAAGTCGTATGATACCGCTTTTTATTTTTTTATTTTTGAAAAGTCATTTTTAAACCAGACAACGGAATTATTACGTGGAAAGCCACTTTATACAGGAGTGTGCTAGTGCTGACCCTCATCAGATCTTGACCTAAAGAAAGAAAAACAGAACAAATTGGAGAGTAAAGTTCAAAAACTACTCCAGAGCACAACAACAATTCCCCGCTGGCGCTACCATGGAGGTCCTATACGGAACAGCCGTAGAAGTCTTGAAGAGGGTGGCCACTGCCGCCGACGGAGAGATCAGCTTGGCATGGGGCATGAAAGACGACCTCAAGAAGCTTGAACGGACCATGTCTACTATAAAAGCTGTGCTCTTAGACGCCGAGAAGAAGCAGCATGATAACGAACAACTGAGAGACTGGCTGAGGAGCCTTAAAGATGTCTTCCTCGATGCTCAGGACGTGCTGGATGAATTTGACTGCGAACTACTCAGGCGAGAAGTGGTGAAGATGCATGGAAGCATCGGTCGAAAGGTACGCCGTTTCTTCTCGCGATCCAATCCACTTGCGTTCCGCTTTAGCATTGCTCATCAAATTAAGGCGATTAGACAAGAACTAGAGGAGGTTGCCAAGGATAGGTCTAATTTCCATCTAGAAGAGCGTCATGATGAGAGGCATGTCTTGGAAGGGAGGAGGGAGGTCACAGATTCCTTTGTTAGGCCTTCGGAAGTCATTGGAAGAGAGAGTGTCAAAGAAGAGATCATTAATACTTTGATGGAAAAGGAGAATGATACTGATCCTCTCTCTGTTATTCCGATAGTTGGGATTGGGGGCGTAGGAAAGACTACACTTGCCAAGTTAGTCTACAATGATGACAGAGTTACTCGAGAGTTTGACTTAAAAATGTGGGTTTGTGTGCCACTAGAGTTCAATGTTGCTGAATTGAGAAAAGAGATTCTCAAATCTGCAATTACGGCAACTAGTGGTGCTACCAATGAGGATCTCTCTATAGATGAAGTCGTGAAAAGAACAACGGATATAAGTAACTTGTCCATGGATCAGCTGCAGATGTTCTTACGAAGCACTTTAAAGGATAAAAAGTTTTTGCTTGTCTTGGATGATGTATGGAATGAAGATCGTGGGAAGTGGAACGAGGTGAGAGATTTGTTATCGACAGCGTGTGGCAAGGGAAGCAAGATCATAGTGACGACACGTAATTCTTCGGTTTCCTCAGTCATGGGCACAACACCACCACACAATTTAGAATGTCTATCAGAAGATGATTCAGTGTCTTTGTTTTTCAAACATGCATTTGGAGACGAACAGTTGGTCGAACAATTTCCAAAACTTAAAGATATTGGCTGGCAAATAGTGCAGAAGTGTAGAGGGGTTCCTTTGGCATTGAAGACTTTGGGGAGTTTACTTTGCTCAAAATCTGATGTAAGGGATTGGATATTTATAAGGGATAATGAGATATGGGAGTTAAAAGAAGAACAAAATGATCCTATTTTATCTGCACTGAGATTAAGTTATAGCATGAAGAAACTAAGAGAGCTTCTGAAATTTCTTCTATATTTCTGAATAGGGTTACACGGTTTATATACATGAAAGGAGGGAAAAAAAAACGGAAACCTAGCTAAATAAGGAAACAGAAACAAATCAGTATCCCATTATTCTAGGAAACAAATAACCCTAATAATTCACAACAGCTATTCCTAGAATTATGGTAACATCCGGATTTCTACACTCCCCCTCAAGCTAGGTTGTAAATGTTGAGTAAACCTAGCTTGGAGTTCAGGTCTTCAAATATCCGTCTGGGCACGGCCTTAGTTAAGATGTCTGCAATCTGTTGGTTTGTTGGGACATACTCCAGTGATATGATGCCTGCTTCTATCTTCTCCTTGACAAAGTGTCTATCAATCTCTACATGCTTTGTCCTGTCATGATGCACTGGATTCTTCGCCATGCTGATCGTGGACTGATTGTCGCAGAACATCTTCATGGAACCTTCAACTGGAATCCTTAGCTCATAGAGTACCCGTTTCAGCCATATCCCTTCACAAATCCCGAGCGATAGTGCCCTAAATTCTGCTTCCGCGCTGCTTCGAGACACAACTGATTGCTTTTTACTCCTCCATGTAACTAGATTACCCCAGACATACGTGCAATAACCTGAAGTAGATCGTCTGTCCATTACCGAGCCAGCCCAGTCTGCATCTGTGAATATTTCAATCCCCTTTTCTTCTGTCTTTTTGAAGAACAATCCTCGGCCTGGTGTCATCTTCAGATACCTCAAGATCCTGTAGACTGCCTCCATGTGCTCCTCCGATGGGTTGTTCATGAATTGGCTTACTACACTGACGGCAAAGCTTATGTCAGGTCTCGTATGGGACAAATAAATGAGTTTGCCAACCAGTCTCTGATACCTCCCTTTGTCAACTGGTCCACTGTTGTCATCATTTCCGAGCTTCGTATTGGAATCCATTGGAGTGTCTGCTGGTTTGCACCCAAGCATACCTGTTTCCTTCAACAGGTCTAACACGTACTTCCGTTGAGACACCACAATTCCTCTTTTCGACCGTGCTACCTCCATACCAAGAAAATACTTGAGATTGCCTAGGTCTTTGATCTCAAATTCCTTGGCAAGAAAGCGTTTAAGTTGAAGTATTTCTTCATCGTGATCTCCAGTCAGAATAATGTCGTCGACATACACAATAAGGATTGCCTTCCTTCCAGTAGATGAGTGCTTGACAAACATCGTGTGATCTGCCTGACACTGGATATACCCAACTTTCTTCACTGCTCTGGTGAATCTATCGAACCATGCTCTTGGTGATTGCTTGAGCCCATATAAGGATTTCCTGAGTCTGCAAACCTTATTGATGGTAGCTTGATTCTCCATGCCCGGAGGTATTTCCATGTAGACTTCTTCCTCCAAATCCCCATTGAGAAACGCATTCTTCACATCTAGCTGATATAATGGCCAGTCTAGGTTTGAGGCAAGTGAGAGTAACACCCAAACTGTATTGAGTTTTGCTACCGGGGCAAAAGTCTCTTGGTAATCAATTCCGTAAGACTGTGTGAATCCCTTAGCTACAAGCCGGGCTTTAAACCTATTGACGCTTCCATCTGCATTATGTTTGACAATGAAAATCCACTTGCATCCCACAGGACGCTTTCCCGATGGTAGCTCAGATATAGTCCAAGTCCCATTCTTTTCTAGAGCATTGATTTCTTCCCAGACAGCTGCCTTCCACTCAGGTACTCTAAGGGCTTCATGTATTGAACTCGGAACCTGTACGTTGTCAAGACTGCTAACAAACGTATGGTAACAAGGTGATAGTCCTCTATATGAGATAAAGTTGTAAATGGGATGATCAGTGCACGACCTTTTGCCTTTCCTTATGGCAATAGGTCTATCATCAACAGATACATTTATAGGAGCAGAATCATCAAGAGGACTAGTGTTACCTGGTGAATTTTGAGGTTCCAGATTCAGATTGGATTCTTGGTTCTGATCAGGTGCCTGCGGTTCTGTTCCTTCTTGAGTTTTACTTCTCCTAGAATAGACACGTAACTCAGTGGAATTTGCAGGTTCTGTTTGCGGAATGGATGTTTGAGTGATAGGCTGGATAACACAAGACTCGGACTCAATCGGGATGATAGGAGTAGGATTTTGACAGGGTGACTCTTCCGACCTAGGATTAGAGGGAATGGAAGGACTGGATGAATCCAATATCTCACTATTCCAAAGCTGATATTCTTGAGTAAAGTTCTACCCCAGAATATCAGATTTGTGATAGGGTTTGGTTTCGAAGAAGGAGACATCCATGGAGTTGTAGAATTTTCTTGTGGTTGGAGAAAAACATTTATACCCTTTTTGATTTGAGGAGTACCCGACGAACATGCACTTGTGAGCTTTTGGATCAAGTTTACCTCTATGTTGGGCATGTATATGGACGAACACAGTACAACCGAAGACTTTCATTGGTAGGTTGGAGAGGATATGGTTATTGGGAAATGAGTGAGAGAGAACTTGACTCGGTGTTTGGAAGTGTAGGACTCGAGAAGGCATCCTATTTATTAGATAGGTGGCTGTTAAGACTGCTTCTCCCCAGAAAAATTTGGGAACATGAGTTGTGAACATGAGAGACCGGGCAACTTCTAGAAGGTGTCTATTTTTCCGTTCTGCAATCCCATTTTGTTGGGGTGTGTCGACACAGGAACTCTGATGTACAATTCCTTGACTCTCAAGATAACCCCCCAGAACTGACTCAAAATATTCTTTTGCATTGTCGGTTTTTAACACTTGTATTTTTGTTTGAAATTGGGTTTGAATCATAGTGTTAAATTTCCTGAAAATTTGGCCGACTTCTGATTTTTCTCTCATAAGAAATACCCATGTAATCCTAGAATGGTCATCTACAAAGGAAACAAACCACCTAGTGCCCGTAACATTTTTCGTCCTGGACGGTCCCCATACATCACTATAGATCATTGAAAAAGGATGAGATGCCTTATATGGTAGACTGTGATAAGAATTACGAACATGCTTTGAAAATTGACATACTTCACATTGGAAACTTTTCGGATTTTTATTATTGAACAATGATGGAATCAATTTTTGAAGATACATAAAATTTGGATGACCTAGACGATAGTGCCATAACATGATTTCACTATCTTTATTGAAATGTTCAAACGAAACTTGACTTTTATTGGACTTACTATTTGACTCAACACACACTGCATTATGAGTTTGTCTTCTAGGAGCTTCATCAACCTTCAGAAGAAAAAGTCCCGAGCACACCTTAGCATTGCCAATCGTCCTCCCCGAATCCAAATCCTGAAATTTACATAGACCCGAAGAAAATTTAGCAATACAATTATGCTCTTGGGTAAGTTTGCTAACTGATAATAGGTTGCAATCCAAATTAGGAACATGAAGCACAGACGTAATGATTAGGTCCTTTGTAAGAGCAATAGAACCTGTTCCAGCCACTTTAGATAAAGATCCATCAGCTATTTTCACTGTAAGGTTTTCTCGGCTAGGATTGTAGGTGTGAAATAGAGAGGCATCTCAAGTCATATGATCGGATGCACCCGAGTCTACAATCCATGGACCTGTCCTTTCAGATTTTACAGTGAGAGCATTCAAGTAATTACCTTTGTGTGCCACACTTCCGGTTCCAATTGTATTGCTGACCGAGTTCTGTTGAGAAAACATCTTCTGTAGGGTTTCTAGTTGATCCTTGCTGAACGGGCTGGAGTTGGTTGTTGAGTTCTCTTCATCAAAGGAAACATGGTTCCCACGGCTTTCTTGGTCAGTGGAAGGCTTGTGATCAGCATTTGCAGACCTTGAAGGCTTCCAATCAGCCAGCTTCCCGTGGATTTTCCAGCAATTGTCCCGTGTGTGGCCGAGTTTCCGGCAATGATCACACCATGGTCTTTTCTTCTGCCGGTTGTCACTGTGGTTGGGCTGGACTCCTCGGGCAGCAAGGGCTGAATTTTCGGTGATGGCAGCAGCAGTAGGAAGTTCTCCCAGCATCACTTTCTTCCGGCTTTCTTCTCGGCGAACCTCAGAAAAAGCTTCTCTAATATTCGGCAGTGGTTTCATGCCTAGTATGCGCCCTCGAACCTCATCGAGATTTTTATTGAGTCCCATCAAGAATTTAAAAATTCTTTTCTTCTCAACAATCTCTTGGTATTTGCGAGCATCTCTTGCACAGTCCCATTGATGGTCTTCAAATACATCCAAACGCTGCCAATGACGGGTAAGAAGGTTATAGTATTGGGTGACGGAAGAATCCCCTTGTCGGAGATCTTGGAGGTGATTCTCAATCTCAAAAATCTCGGAGGTATTTTCCTTGCTTGAGTAAAACTCCCGTGCAGCCTCCCAGATTTCATAAGCCGTGCCATATAACAAGAAATTCTCACCTATCTCATTTGTCATTGAATTAATCAGCCATGACATCACCATGTTGTTTTCGATCTTCCAGGTTTTGAACTGTGGATCCCCGGCTTCTGGAGCAGCAACTTCGCCGGTGAGATAGTCGTCCTTCCCTTTTCCACGTACGTACATCAAAACCGATTGTGACCATTGGAGATAATTGTTCCCATTCAACTTGTGGCCTGTGATTTGAAGGGAAATGCCATCTGCCCCTCCAGGATTGTTGTTGGCTGGAATTCCAGGGCTGGACGTGATTTCTGACATAGAAGAGGTCTGTTTTTCCGTGGCCATTCCGTACTTGGTCATCGGAAAAAATTTCAAAGGTTCAGAGGCGGCTTTGATACCATGAAGAAACTAAGAGAGCTTCTAAAATTTCTTCTATATTTCTGAATAGGTTTACACGGTTTATATACATGAAAGGAGGGAAAAAAAAAACGGAAACCTAGCTAAATAAGGAAACAGAAACAAATCAGTATCCCATTATTCTAGGAAACAAATAACCCTAATAATTCACAACAGCTATTCCTAGAATTATGGTAACATCCGGATTTCTACATAGCACAATGCCGTCGTACTTGAAGCAATGTTTCGCTTATTGTTCTCTTGTACCAAAGAATGTTCGAGCGAAAAACTTGAAGATGATCAACTTCTGGATGGCACTCGGCATCATTCAGTTACCTAATGACAAAATAGACATGGAAGATATTGGGAAAATGCATTTCAACGAGCTATGCAATAGATCTTTCTTTCAATATCTTCAGAAGGCCCAAGAAACATTTAATCTTAGTCAGGAATTTGAAATGCATGATTTAATTCATGATCTTGCAACTTCAATCATCAAATCTGAGTACGCCACAATGAATTCCCACACTAAAACTGTCCTTAATGAGAGAATGAGGCATTTGAAGATATTTATTAAGGATGGCCATGGACAAAGCATTGTAACAAATTTGGACAAGTTAAAAAAAGTGCGGAGTATTTTTCTCATTTATGAGACAGATGAAGAGCCTAACATTGAGGAGTCCTTCCTTTCCACATGCATCTCAAGGTTTAGATACTTGCGAGTGTTTCATTTAACTGCTTTGTCTTTTGAGGTGTTGCCAACTTCAATTGGTACCCTCAAGCATTTGAGATATCTCAGCTTAGACGGAAACAAGAAGATAAAGAAATTGCCTGATTCAATTTGCAAGTTGCAAAGTCTGCAAACTCTGCATCTTGCTGGATGTTCAGAACTTGAGGAGCTACCAAGAGATATAAGTAACTTGGTCAGCCTTAGAACTCTATCTATAACCACAAAGCAAACCTGCTTACCTGAGAATGAAGTTGGACGCTTGAGATCTCTTCGGGCTTTGTATATTCTTGGATGTAAAAATTTGAGATCCTTGCCACATGATATGAGATTTTGTACCTCTTTACGTACTCTCATAATAGGAAAATGTGAGCAACTTGACTTGGCGAGCGGACTTCATCAAGTGATGCAGTTGAGTCTTCAAACCTTAATGATTGGTGAATTACCACAGATGACTGCTTTGCCACAGTGGCTAGAAGGAACTGCTCACACTCTACAGTGTTTGCATATTAGAGATTGTCCCGAATTAGTAGCGTTGCCGGAGTGGCTGCCAAATCTCATCTCTCTTCAAACACTTGGGATTAAAGGCTGCCCAAAATTGTCGTCTCTACCAGAGGGGATGCAACAGCTCACGTCCCTAACGCTTTTGGAAATTCGTGATTGCAAAACATTGGAGGAAAGATGCAAACGTGAAGTCGGTGAGGATTGGCCAATGATCGCTCATGTTCCGAACCTTGAGATTGGCAGTTCTTCTGTGGATGACTAGGTACGCGTTCTATATGTCCAATTTCAATTGTTTCTAATTTGGTTAAAATATCTGCTTACATTATACATACATACATATATATATATATTACAACAGAGATATACATATATATATATATATTACATTACATTACATTATATAAATATCCATTAACACTTTTTTGTCTACTTTTCTCATCCATTTTTTAAATTATCCACTAATTAAATTTTAAGTGTGAAATTATTACTTGTTGCACCAATTTCATTATTCCAAACAAGTGTCTACAATAAAATTATAAAATTTATCATTTTTTTCACCCACTAACTAACAACCAGCCCGCCTTTTTTAAAACAAATATTTTTTTTTAATCATTTTGCTTGCTTTTTTTTTTTTAATACAAATCCAACTATTCTTAGTGTTTTTTTTTTTTTTTTTTTTTGCCCACATTACTTGAAATCCAGTAAAATCGTAGCTTTATTTGTATCCATTTCATGAAGTATATGTCTACATATGCACATATATATTGGAATTCATAATTCATACCATATTTAGGGATATAAATGTATATGTATATGTATATTGATATATTTTTTTTTAATTTACAACTGAATTTCTCTAGTCGACGTGTTCACGAATGTTGTCTTCAGAGGAAAACATTACTTATATAGAATTAACCGTATCCTATTCTTGCTTCTTCCTTTTCCTTTTGTTTCTTAAGATTAACTTGATGTGAAATTATCAGTACTTAATTTGACTTTTTTTTTTTTTTGGGATAAAAAAGCATTCATTAATTTGACAATTTACGCCCAATGAAATGTACCTCATCTTAATGTAGACATATAGGTGTTTGGTGAATGAGTTTAGGTTAAGATTTTTAAATTTCAATAGTAATTTTTCATAAAAAATAAAAAACTTTTTCATAAAAGACAAAAAATTTTTTCAGAAAAAGACAAAAATCATGATGAAAAAAGTACAATTTAGTTTAAAATGAAATGGTAAACAAACACCCCCAATTCTATAAATAATATAGATGCACATAGAGATGGCAATGAGGCGAGATGGGCGTGGGTATGTCTCCTCTACCCCCATACCCGCTTCCTTTTTTTACCTCTCATACCCGCCTAATTTAATGTGAAGGTGGATAATACCCGTTGAAGGTGCTATATACATATCATATCCATTTACTCATCAATAATTATTTTTTAAAAAATAAAATAAAATAGCTTTTATTAAAGTTTTCATAAATTTTAATAACATATAGTCATAATTGAAAATGAAATTGAAATATTAAAAACAAATCCAAATTTCAGAAATCCATAAAACTAAATTCATAAAGCAAACAAAATCATTTAAACACTTACTTTATTCTTCTTCTATTATAAGGGAAGATATGTGGGTTGAGTGCGAATATATGAGAGCTTCCTCACCCCCACCTACACCTGCATAGGTGGTTAATCTTAACCCCCCATACTCACCCACATACCCATATATTATCCCCATACCCACCCCTTAAGAGGCGGGTACCCGCATGTGTGGATAAAAAAATGACATCCCCAAATGTACATACATGTATGTGCTATGTCCAGTAAGCATGTTCAAATTTATACAAGGAAGATTAAAAAAAAATAGAATTTATTATTTTTACAAAATGGTCAAATTTGAATACCGATTTTAAAAATACACACTAATCAATTTATTTACAAATTGAATAAAATGTAAATTGTCACATATTTTTATTCCTAATTTACCCTTCCACTTTTTTCCTGATTCTTGTATTTTGGTTTTTTTTTTTTCATCAATCCGAAATGTCTTCATATGCAGATCTCTTGTATGCTATGCGATAAGAAGCCTACAGCTAGCCGAGAGTAAGCTTCAAGTACCCTCCTTTACTTTCTAATGTTGGTGTTGTGTGGTGTTCAATTTGTATGATGAACAATATTATGCATATGTGTATCTGTTAACTTATATATTAAAATACTTGAACAATGGTTTTGTGCTTTTGTCATTGGAGTTAGTAATAAATTTGAACCATGTTTGTACGCGTAGTTATCAGTATTGGATGCATATATAAAACCTTAGATCTTGATAAAAGAAAATGCTTACAAATAAGTTAGCCTTTAGAAGACACCCTGCTGAGACTAACTCAGCAAATAGATGGGGAGGAGTTTGAGTCGAAACTCCCATGTTCAACATTTGAGAGTGTTTTAATTTCTCTTTGACAAGTGATGGTGATGCTAGAGCATATTTAACTTGAGAAGTGATCTATATAATTTGGGTCCCGAAAAAGTGTCTGAGTTTGTCTATTGGGTACACTCACATATTCATAAGGGACTATTCAAAATAAAAACCCAAATAAATAGTGCTCAGAATAGATTCTTTAATCTAGTATCGAGTGGTGTTTAAATAAATTGATTGTAATCCTCTCATCAATTACAACTTCTAAGATAAATGATTCCATCACTTTTACAACATGTGTGTGTGTTTATATATATATACTTTGAAAGGTAAATGCTCGAGGAAGTTCAGACGAGGGCATCTTCCTGTAAGATGAAAAGTCCACCACTTTTCACAAGGACAAGGCTGCCCCCCAATTTTGCCCTTTTTTTTTTTGTTCCACCTTGATTAATTGGGCCAAATGTTCTTGTTTCGTGCTTTTTTTTTTTTTTTCCTTTTTCTTTCCGTTAAGACAAAGGGAAATTGGTCTACAATTTGTTAGGTGATGGTAAAAAAGTTTTTGGTGTTGATAAATAGCATATTCACCATAAATGATGTATTTACAAAGTATTAATCACAACAAAATTATATTAACAACATTTTTGAAAATAAAATATTTGCACTAAATATCATATTTTTGAAAATAATTTACTTACGAAATATATATTTACAACAAATTTACCTTAAAAAATTCTCGTTAATAAACAATTTATGATAAATATGCTATTTACCTCACCTCAAACATTTTCAAAAAAATGCTATTTACTTTAAGCATTTTTATAAAACGGTCTATTTGCGGTTTTTTTTTTTTTGGTTATTGGAATATTTATCAAGTTATATTAGAGAAAGTTCAAGAAGACCACATGTATGTGTCTGATATTTTATTTAAAATGTTGCAATCAAATTGATTCAATCGAATACCACGAATATGACTCAACCTATAATATTGTATTTTGCAATGTTATAGAGGACCACATCCCAGACAGCCAAAAAAGACCAGAATATTTTCAAACAACCGGACCCAAAATCACCACCATTCTGAATTAGCAAAAGAAGACCAACCATGGAAGTCGTTTTATGACATGAATAGTGTGTGTATAACTTTGGGAGAAATTGGGATCCCCTGCTTGGACAGAGCTTTCATTGGTAAGAGGCGCAAAGCGTGATTTGAAGCAGCTCAAGTGCGCCATCTCAACCATTAAAGCCCTGCTCTTGCATGCTGGCAAGAAGCAGACCCAACTTAGCCACCAGATTAGTGTTTGGCAGACAAGCAAGTAACAAGGGATATTGAAATACAGACAGACAGTGCAACGGAAAGGCTACAACATTCTACCATCACTGCAATTTCACTTGAAACGATGTTTTAACTTTGTTCCCTATTTCCTACTGATTGACGAATCTACAATCCAGAACTAATTACTTCTCTTCCAAGTGTAGAGAAAGGGGGAAAAAAAAATCAACAACCTTCATAAATATATCGTACTTTTCTTTTTCTTTCGTTTTCCAATCTCAATTTTCTCTGTCCATATATATTCGAGTTCTAAATTCAGCAGAAGGCCAGTCAACAGAAGCCTCGATCAATTGAAATCGACAATAAGAACATCTTTTTGGTTTGAATAATTGAATTCTAAACACCCTTAGCTAACTTAATCTTCGTTTGTAATTTTAATCCATAGCCATCTAATTAAGAACGAAGGTTATCTTATAAATCTTTCATTTTAGGTTGTTTTATTGATGAACAATGAATTTGAATTCTAAATATCCATGTGTCTTGATCTTCAATTGGTTAATCTGGTTTGGATTTACGTTTCCCGTTTTATTTGTGCAGACAGACCACGTCCGATGAAGTAGCATATAATTTGAACGATAGAGTTTAGTCATAGCTCCTCACATTCATATAAATACTAATTATTTATAATTACGCAACATGTAATTTGCATCCCAAAACAAATAAATAAACTGAAAGATAAGAGGAAAAAAAAAATAAAGGGATCTCATGGAACCCATATGATATTCCATTA
Source organism: Ficus microcarpa (assembly GCA_025413485.1). Taxonomy (NCBI): domain Eukaryota; kingdom Viridiplantae; phylum Streptophyta; class Magnoliopsida; order Rosales; family Moraceae; genus Ficus; species Ficus microcarpa. The sequence goes on along the minus strand of CM046387.1, from coordinate 24,052,717 downwards.
AGAAGATGGAGTGTCAGGGACATCGTCAAGGATGAAAGGACCAAGTTTACCTGTCCTAAACAGTGTTAGAAACTTTTTTGATACCATTAAACAAGCTGCAGACGCTTTGTGAGGTATCTTTAGCGTCTTCTGTAGTGCTTCAAATTGTTGTTCTATGAGTCCCTCCAAGTCGCTCTCCTCTTCTGCGTTCCCATCAAAGTTTGAAAGAGTTAAGTACAATGCGTGTTGGACTTCAGCTACAAGATCCTGAAAGAATAGCTTTAAAAGCAATGTGTGATGATCTCCAGGTATAAACATGAGCATGTATTAACGAGAGTTTTCACTAGTAGTAGAAGCCTCCTACCAGCTAACTTATAGTTGTTGCTGTAAATTTACATGGAAGGTTGTGTTAAAAAAAATAAAAATAAAAAATAAAAAATTTGCACAGAAGTTAACAGAGCACACAAAGGTTGTGTGCCCTCTCATCGATCAAATACCACGAAGAAATAGTAACTAGATTCGTTTTTCTTTCTCTGTTGATGCACACATGCATGCATGCACATACAAACAAAGAGGAGTATACTTGTGTTTGAGTTGTGTTTTGTCGTTACATCCTGTTTTAAGGGTTCCACTGAGGAAATCCTGCCACGGAAATCGGAAGAAACCCCATGGAAAAGCATTCATAACCCGTGCATTTTCTCAACTTATGTCAATAAGTCTTATCACCACCAAGCATATTTAAGGAGCAGATTAAAACTGATATCAAGCACGAGATAACACATATCCCTGTATCTAATTGAACTCTATGCCATTAAAGATTAAACTTGTTTTACCTCTATGTACGCCACACTAGACGTATTTGGTGGTTTCCTGCTCTTTGGTCGAAGATCTTTAAGCCTGTGTTCCACTTTTTCAACAGCATCATATCGAATCCCTTCTGCTCTCCTATTGTTCCAGTGCCTCCAGTGAAGGGGAGTGCCTCGGGAATTTAAAACTGCAAGTAAGTATTGAGCAATACGCTCTTCTCTAACCACAGAATCTTTGACAGACCCTGCAGGGGAAGTGAAAAAACTTTTATTCATAGAACAGCATTGAACATAACATTTTCACTTGAGAGTTAAATAAAGTGACATTAGAACGGCTTCCAATTCCCGTGCATAATTATAGCAGGTAATACAGTATCAAAGTAAACACAAGAACAGAGATAACAACAGCTTATCCTAAAGGATTGACCTGCGAGAGCAAGCTTTAACCCTGTCTCTATATCTGGGATACTAGGAACAAGTACGCCTGGAGTGTCCAGTACATATACGCTAGGCTGATGAGCAATCTGTAATATAAGAATAAAATTTGTTAAATCACAGCCAAACTATAAACACATGCATCTAAAATTAGCCATTAGCAGAACAAAAAAATTTCCAAAATGGTTCCTTTGCAAAAAACACCACATATTGTTATCAAAAGAAAAGGGAAACAACAACAAAAAATTTACCTTGAAGCCAGCAATGTCTTGAGTCACACCAGGCAACGGACCCACTGTAGCTCGCTTCTTCTTCCCCTGCAGTAGTAAACACACACAATACTATCATTGCCAAAATCCATCATGACATATTACACTACCGACCAATAATTCGTGTTTTCATAATCATAACGATGAAAACTTTAATAGGTTGTCTTATTTGCAAAATGACTATACAAAAATCAGGAATTTTTAATTCGCAGAGTGACTTTGGCGCAACTTACTTTTACTCTAGGCCTAGCAAGGAGTTCATTTTAAAAATTAAAAGGAGATCACTTTGCTAATTTTGATAGGTAAGGTCTTCATTACATCAAATTCTTCTATCAAAATCAAGCAGTCACGTTTGCAAATTTGCCCGAAAATCAAACAAAATTTTCCATATATGTGTGTGTGTGTGTGTGTGTGTGTGTGTGTGAATGCCTTGTTTACGAATATGTCTGAGCCATATTGGCTTATAGCAATGCTCATAAAAAAGAATCGTTAACCTTTGAAAAGGAAATGCTAGAGCCTAGAGGAATTTCTCTGTGTTTGCTAACATTCACAACGTGGATTGAAAATAAAGAAAAACATAGCAAAACAAAATTTTCACAAACACCTACTATTTGAATTAATGAACCACAATCTCAACAACTACGATCTAAAATTACCAAAATAATTGCAGAAAAAGAATGCTTTCACTTTTTCCAAGTGGTTCAAATGAGGATATCAAACTCGAAATCTCTGCCATTCTGATTCTAAATTAGAAAAAGAAAAACACATCCTTTCCCGCCTTTACCTTTTGAGTCAAAACAATGGATTTCGCTAATGGCTCGGCAGTAGAACTCAAGGAGAAGCTGGGATCCATTCCTTGTTACAAAAAACGAGATTTGAATCAGCTCAAACGCACCATGTCAACCATTAAAGCCATGCTCTTGGATGCTGATGAGAAGCGGATCACACTTAACCACTGAACAAGGGTTTGGCTAGCTGAATCAGCTTGTAGAAATATTTCTAGACACGAAAAATGCTCTTGATGAATTTCACTGTGGAGCACATGGTTTTAGTTGAGAGACTCGTTAATGGATGATGCACAAGGAAGTAGAATTACAGTTACTAGTTACCACACAAGGTTTTAAATGCCTCACTTATGGATATTGTTCCAACTTACAATTTAAAAAGCATGTCTCACTAAGATTATACGTTTTTATTTGTGAAATTTGCTTCAGAAAAAGAACATGAGAAGCAATTCCAGAACCTAGTGAACGAAGATTAGTAAACAAATCGTAGACAAATGTGATGGTGTTCCATTGGCAGTTACAATTTTTGGGAGCCTATAGTACTCAAAATGAGATGACACGATAAAGACAAGGCAACAAAAAGATTACCACATTCTACCAGCATGCAAATGAATTGACAAATTACCATTTTACTTGTAGCAATGTTTTTACTTTTGTTCCTTATTTCCTAAAGATCGAGGAATCTACAGTCTAGAACTAGATATACACGTACATATATATTAGTGCTCTTAATCAAGAAACAGAGTATTTTGGAATGATGACTCTTAATTACAGAGTCACTAAATGTAATCATATAAATACTAGAGTTTGTTACAGAGTTTGTTACACGGTAACTAACTCTGTTACACAGTAACTAACAATTACAAAAACAAAACAAACACTAACTAACTCTGCTAATTATCTCTAATATACCCCCCACAAGCTAAACCAGGGAAGTACTAAGGGGAAGCTTGGAACACAAGTAATGAAACTTGGAAACAGACAATGCTTTAGTAAATACATCAGCTGTTTGTTCTTCAGAAGGAACAAAACGAACATCTATCTCTTTACTAAGTACTTTTTCCCTAATAAAATGAACATCTATTTCAATATGCTTTGTACGAGCATGAAAAACTGGATTGGAAGCAAGAGAAGCAGCACCAACATTATCACACCACAACACCGATGGTTTTTCAAGCATAATCCCAAGCTCATGAGATACTGATCACTCCTCATCCAAATCAAAAAATCAGGATTCGAAGCCCTAATCAATGGAGAGGTAGGAGAATCACCAGGAATTTCAACAAACTGAGGAGGAGCTGGTACCAATCCAAGCAGAAAACCTTCAAATCCATGAGCTCAAACGGTGGAAATCACTTGAGCATGCCAGTAGTAGTAATTCTGACGATCCAGTCACAGAGTCAGAGGAGTGAAATTGGGAGTGAGATGAGCAAGAGGCACAGCGTTTTGAAGCGTAGAGGAAGAAGCAGATCCAAGCGTGGAAGAAGAATCTATGGAGAAATTATCGAGAAAGTGACAGAAAAGGAAAAATCTCAAGATACGATATGGCTCTGATACCAAATCAAGAAACAGAGTATTTTGGAATGATGACTCTTAATTACAGAGTCACTAAATGTAATCATATAAAAACTAGAGTTTGTTACAGAGTTTGTTACACAGTAACTAACTCTGTTACACAGTAACTAACAATTACAAAAACAAAACAAACACTAACTAACTCTGCTAATTATCTCTAATACAAGTATATAATAGAAGTGGAGAACAAGAAAAGAATGAATGGTATCCATAACTATGTCCCACTTTTCCTTTTCTTTCGATTTGTCATCTCAAGTTTCTCTGCCGACAACATTTGCAGTGCTATTATCCATTCTGGCACTTGGGGGCAATTGGCCGGAGAAGGGGGTGGGTTAGCAATTGGGGGCAAAAGCGTGAAGCACACACATCTTAAAAATATACATCTTGATTATTTTCAAGATATTAATTACACCAAACAGCTTGTGGGCATTGTGAAAAAGCTTTGGCTGGTCAGGTGAGAAGGGGACATGATATTATCTTTTTGGCCCAAAAATTATGTAAACAAACCATGATAGAACCTAGAATGAAAAACCCACAAAGGAATAGAGGTAATGAAAGAGCAAATTGAAGGAATAATGGTAGAGGTGCCAGGCAGATTTGAGGTGAGGGACGACCTTGAGCTTGAGTGTTGCAGCCAAGATCTACGGGGCATTTTGCGACAACCTCCAAAGTTCAGGGGAAAAATGTAATTTATTCAAATAATAATATAACAAATCAGGTATCCTTGCAATAACCATCAAAAGTTTATTCTGCACCTAAGCCATTCTCCAAATATTTCATTAAAAAAACAAACAAACAAATTTTAACTCGTAACTTCGTGCATTCTCAACACTTCAATCCAGCTGAACGAAAATATCTCAGTTCAGGCAATGCCCATAACTCAAACAACGATTATAACGTCACCCAAAAATAAAAAATAAAAATAAATTAATGGAGCTAAAAAAATACCAACCGATTGTTGAAGTACCTCGAGACAAAGCAATTTCCAATCGACCTCCAAATCGTAATTTGTTCGAACCCAGACAAATCCAAAAGATCGGCCTCTCTCTCCATCAGAACTTCAAAATATGGTTTCCTCATTTCCTTTCATTCCTCTCTTTCTCAGCCCAAAGTTATAATAATAATAATAATAATAATAATAAATAAATAAATAAATAAATAATTCCGCTCTAAGATCTAGTTCTACACCCAGCTTCAGCATCTCGGGAATTTTCATCTTTTTTTTTTTTTTTTTTTTAACTGTGAAACTGAACAAAACAGAATCAAAACTTTTATCCGAAAAAAAAAAAAAAAAAAAGCAGATACGATAAGTCGTTTGACACCGCTTTTTATTTTTGATTTTTGAAAAGTCATTTGTAAACCAGACAACGGAATTATTACGTGGAAAGTCACTTTATACAGAAGTGTGCTAGTGCCGACACTCATCAGATCTTGACCTGAAGAAAGAAAAACAGAACAAATTGGAGAGTAAACTACTCCGGAGCAGAACAACAATTCCCCGCTGGCGCTACCATGGAGGTCCTATACGGAACAGCCGTAGAAGTCTTGAAGAGGGTGGCCTCTGCCGCCGACGGAGATATCAGCTTGGCATGGGGTATGAAAGACGACCTCAAGAAACTTGAACGGACCATGTCTACTATAAAAGCTGTGCTCTTAGACGCCGAGAAGAAGCGGCAAGATAACGAACAACTGAGAGACTGGCTGAGGCGGCTTAAAGATGTCTTCCTAGATGCTCAGGACGTGCTGGGTGAATTTGACTGCGAACTAGTCAGGCGAGAAGTGGTGAAGATGCACGTAAGCATCGGTCGAAAGGTACGCCGTCTCTTCTCGCGATCCAATCCACTTGCGTTCCGCTTTAGCATTGCTCATCAAATTAAGGCGATTAGACAAGAACTAGATGAGGTTGTTAAGGATAGGTCTAATTTCCATCTAGAAGAGCGTCATGATGAGAGGCATGTCTTGGAAGGGAGGAGGGAGGTAACAGATTCATTTGTTAGGCCTTCGGAAGTCATTGGAAGAGATAGTGTTAAAGAAGAGATCATTAATACGTTGATGGAAAAGGAGAATGATGTTGATCCTGACTCTGTTATTCCGATAGTTGGGATTGGGGGCGTAGGAAAGACTACACTTGCCAAGTTAGTCTACAATGATGACAGAGTTACTCGAGAGTTTGACTTAAAAATGTGGGTTTGTGTGCCACTAGATTTCAATGTTGCTGAATTGAGAGAAGAGATTCTCAAATCTGCAATTACGGCAACTAGTGGCGCTACCAATGAGAATCTCTCTACAGATCAACTAGTGGTGTTCAATTTGTATTCTCAACAATATTATGCATTTGTGTGTATCTATAAACATATATATTCATTTATCTCCCTTTCACTTTGTAAAATGCTTGAATAATGGGTGTGTGTTTTTGTGATCGGAGTTATTAATAAATTTGAACCATGTGTGTGCGCGTAGTTATCAATATTAGATACATGTATATAACCTTCTATATTGATAAAAGAAAATGCTTACAAATAAGACTCAAGGTTATCTTACAAATCTTTCATTTTAGGTTGTTTTATTGGTCAACATTGAATTTGAATTTTAATATTTCTTCAGACAGACTATGTCCAATGACGTAGCGTATTATTTGAACAATGGAATTTTTGTCCAGCTCCTCACATTCTTATAAATACTATTCATTTGATGTAATTTGCATCCCGAAATAAATATATAAACCAAAAGATAAAATGAAAGAATAAAGGGTCCTCATAGAACCCATATGATATTCCATTACGAAGATATACAGTGTCAGGAACATCATCAAGGATGAAAGGACCAAGTTTATCTGTCCCTGAACTTTTTTGATATCATCAAATGAGCTTCAGACGCTTTGTGAGGTATATTTAGTACCTTCTGTAGTGCTTCAAATTGTTGTTCTATAAGTCCCTTCAAGTCGCTCTACTCATCTACGTTCCCATCAAAATTAAGCAATAAGTCTAATCACCACCAAGCATATTTAAGGAGCAGACTAAAACTTATATCTCCCTGTATCTAATTGAACTCTATGCCATTAAAGATTAACCTTGTTTTACCTATATATATGTCTCTATTTAAACTTTTTTTCTACTCATATATACCCCTACTTACTTTTTTATTTGATTTTGCGTGTCCAAATCATTTTTTTAAGTATTTTCTACTAATATAGAAAAAAAAATCAACCAAAGCATATATTTTCACTAAAATTTATATTTTTTCAAAGATATTTTTTTATTGTATCTGTTTTTCAAATTGCCTCCATTGTTTGTTCCTTTTCAGCCACCTAAAATTTTAGTATATTTTTTTTTATGAATTTTTTTAGGAGGGTTTTGGACTATTATTGTGGGATGCTATTGTTGAACTAACAAATATAGATATTAATAAAGATGTTTGTGTAATTTTAAATGACTATTTGTATTTTTTGATTATGAGTTTTAACACTATCCAATAGTTTTTTTTTTAATGAAAAAAGATATATTATTTGCGTGATGTTTTTGTAGTATTTACTGCATGTTAATAAACAGTTAAGACCTCTAATATTATTAAATAAACTAGAAAAATAATAGTATGGCAATCAAAACTTTAGTACATGGATTTAAGTTACAAAATTTATTCCCTACGTGCATAGCACGTGACTCAAAACTAGTGTATAATGATAATTAGATTCATTGTTCTGTGTATTATTTTCTTTTTTTCTTAACTACTGCCATTTTCTTTTAGTTTATTGTTGTTTTCATCTTTCTTAAGAAAAACAAAAACAAAAACACATGACAATAACATCCGATGGTGTCCTTGTCGTTTTCCACGTTGTTGTCGTTGTTTACTCGTGTCTTTTATTTCTGTTACTACATTCATCGTTCTAGTCGTTCTCAATATTCTGAAAATTTTCATGATTATCCTTTATGTTCCGTTAAAATTCCACTTTATTTTGCAAGTAATAGATTGGGAAGTTTATGCACGAACGATCTCTCTAAGTATTTTCACTAACTTAACGAGATAGATGTTAATATGTTTTGAATTCTTCACCTTGTATCGAATATTACAAGTAATTTTCTGATCCCCGGGTTGAGGGGAAAAAAAAAAACATTTAACGAAAAATTAAAAAAAAAAAGTATATGTACCTTTCTTGCAAGGCAGGTAACACATCCTCACTAGCTTGAAAAAAGTAAGGAATATATATATACACACTCATATTATATCTCTCTTCAATTATGCTTTGAGACATAGAGACAAACTGGAGAATTAAGATCTGTCATAACTAAGGCAAACTGGAGAAAAAAGAACTATATATATACTTTCCTTCCAACACACTCCAAAACTTTTCTTCTTCGTCATTCTAAAGAAAGAGAGAATCTATACTTGTCTTCAATGTTGTGCAACATGTAAAAGAAAATGCAGCTTACATTTGTCTAATGCCTTAACGAAGTTTGTTAGTCCTGATCATTCCGAACTTTTCCGCTAATAGCCAATCCGAATTCTGAAAAGCCCTCCAACAATTTCCCTAACCTTGCCTCAGAACTAACCATGGAAGTCCTTTATGGAACAGCCGTAGAAGTCTTGAAGAGGGTGGCCACTGCCGCCGACGGAGAGATCAGCTTGGCATGGGGCATGAAAGACGACCTAAAGAAGCTTGAGCGGACCATGACCACGGTAAAAGCTGTGCTCTTAGATGCCGAGAAGAAGCAGCATGATAACGAACAGCTGAGAGTCTGGCTGAGGCGACTTAAGGATGTCTTCCTCGATGCTCAAGACGTGCTGGGTGAATTCGACTGCGAACTACTCAGGCGAGAAGTGGTGAAGACACATGGAAGCATTGGCAGAAAGGTACTGTAACGACCCTCCTGCATTAACCGTTACTAAAATTTCATATCTACTTATTAGTACTTACATAATTACTTACAAATACTTAGACTTTGGGTACTGAAAATTTCAAGATATATATATATTTTATGATTTAACATGAAATCTTTGTCTTACATGAGCATTTCCATAACGTACACAAAACATACATTTTATTAATGAAGTCTTGCATAATAAAAATTACGTACATATATATTTAGTTCCTAAGTATTATAATAATCCAAAATATCTATGCGGAAAATATTACATAGTGATATCCCACACCGCCTTTATTTGTTCAACATCTCTGTCCATATTTGTCCCCCAAGCACAATGCTACAAGTTGCGTACCTATAGTATGAAAATAACTAATGAGCTTTCGTTCAGCAAATACAAACATAATTCTCACATTACTCATAATCACAAATAACATATGTGGATGCACGATCCAATTATGATTCCTTATGGAAGTCTTATTTTCCATTATGAACTTAATTAATACCTTCCTTATATATGGGCCCCTATGTGTACGTATTGGATGCACACTTTTCTTAGAAAGTTAGGATTTGTAAGATCACTAATAATTCTGGGAATTAAAACAAACATACAAATCCTCATTTTTCTGAAAGGGAAGTTGGTACGACAACTTACTTATCTTAATTAGTCTTAGCCTTAACTTAACTAAATTTAAGTATGCCTAACATCATACTTTAATGTAAAGTCTTTTTAAAAACTAGGCCTAAGACTTAAGTCCTTTAATTATGAACTTATCAGTCATGATGCAATGACATGATATAGTGATTCATGGCATAAATTTGAAATATTGGCATAAGTGTAAAGTATGGCATTTACATAAACATGAAATACTATTAAAAGTGTGGCATATATGTAAATATGGCATATTTATAAACCATGCATAAGTATAAACATGACATATACGTGATTGTGGCATAATCATAACATGACATGACATATTTTTAAACATGACAATCATGTAATCATGGCATACATGTTAACATTTGTAAACGTAGCCAAATCTATAACACCCCTTAAGCTAATATGTTAATATTGAATTTATTTATTACAAGCTAGTTTAAAAAGACGCTACGTCTATAAACATAAATTAATTTAAATAACATCAATAATCTAAAAAAAATAAGAAAAATAAACTAACTTCCTAAATAATACTTATACAGGTTATGACACTTCTGAATCTCGTATTCAGTCAACCTTCTGTGATCTCATAAGAAAACTTGTATCACAAAAAACTAAATGAGCTAAAACTCAGTAAATAGAAACACATGCATGAATGTTATTATGTATAAAAACCTCAACTTTCTATTGTACCCTTTTTTGTATCTTTGAAACTTTTTCATTCAAAACTATCCTGGGCTCCATCAGGTGCAAAATCTGACTTATTACTCGATAGGATGTGTATGTCTTATTAGAATCCTTTTCATAGTATAACCTAGTGCAACATTTTTCAGTTTAGTCTTGTTTCAATGAGACCATTTTCATAGTATTGTATCAAAGAATCCTTTTTCAGTTTATCTTAGTGAGACCCTTTTCATAGTATTGTCTCAAATAGGCCCTTTTAGTTTGGGTTAAGCGGCTTCACCCACATTCACTGCCTACCCAGATACTAAATCATATTCCAGACTTCATTTTAAAATAGGAAATAAGGGTACCATAGCTTTTCCTTTCATAAACATGTGACATGAATGTTCAAATGCACTATGCACGTATCAAAATCCCAAAGAGCCTATCCTTTCATAAACATAATTAAATATATATAAAATAAGAAATCATATAGGCATAAAACATGCTATTATTATTCTTGTGATACAGTTAAAGAATCTACTTACCTGATTTGAGATAAATAAAAAGTGTGAAGAGTAGAAGTCTCTTTGGGCAACTTGATGTGCAATAAGACCTATCATAACAATCTTTTTTTAATTATCTCAATATTCGTACACTTCTAACAAATGCGTGAATCTCCCTGTCTTTACCGATTTTATACAACTTACATACACATCCATGCTAAAGTACAAACATGATATATTATAGTCTGTTATCAAAGAAGAATTCATTCTTGAAATGACAAGTTAATAATATCTTTACATATATCCTTAACGTATTATTACAGTTTTTTTTTTTTTTTTTGGTAGAATAGTTAAATTGAAGTATGATATAGTTTGGGCTGGAAATCACCTTACAAGGAGAGCGAAAACATAGAGAAAACACTGAAAATATAAACTGTAAGGACGCTCGGTTTGTGTTTTGAGTATATCTCGTAACATGACTAGGGCTTAGGCTTTTTATTTTAACTCTCTATTAATTACTACCGACTCAGTCTTCTAAAAGTTAAAAGAACCGGTGGCCATTAATAAATATATAAACATATGGACTACTTATAGCAGTCACTAACACCGACACAAGAAATCATAGTTATAATGATATCAACTTGTAATAGGATAAACATAGAAGGAAATAATTTTCATATTAAAAAAATGACTGTAATACCATTTACCTATTTTAAATAAGGACGACATATTTATAATATATATATATATATATAGCAACACGTGTAAGATTGATATCACTACAATATATTTGGTAATATATATTTAGAGTTATCGGTTTTGTTATTTATTTGAAATAGTACATATAATTCACATGTTCAATATCCAGCTATGACCTCGACTTGATCATCTGATTTTTCTTGAGCTCTAGAACGTTCCCGGAAAGCTACGAACATAACAATATTTCTACTTAAATACTAACCGATAAAAATCATAAATTTAAGGAACAACAGCAAGATCTTCAATCAGAAAACTACCTTGACGATCGATTCTCCACCGGAATTTGGAATTAGGACTTCTTGGAGGAGGACTTCTATGAAGAAGGCCTGAAGAATTTCTTAAATTTTAGAAAGCTAAGAAATTGTTTGGGAGGTGGGAAAATGGAGGAAAACATGAGAAAATTAGAGAGAACTTAAAGAAGACTAAAGAAAATTACTTAGAACTGAAGAGAAAATTTAGAAAGAACCTCTAAGGAAGAGAGAGAGCTTGAATTTTTGAGGTGTTGAGAATGGTGGGGGGTAGAGGCCTATTTATAGGCTTGAGCTAATGATAAAAAGATTAACTCATTAATTGCACTTAATGTCATCTAGAAGACTTAACCTTACATAATACAATTTCAAACCCAAATCCATAGGTCAAGATATAAAATCAAGTCCTAGGTTGTCATGTTAATCAAGGTTGTCTTTTAATGCTAGATTTTCAAAAATTTTCCCTAGTTCTAGGGCTCTATATATCGGCGCATACCAAGTGGAACAGGACAAAAAAATTTTGTTCAATTTCATCCATTGATCAATGCACTAGAAAAACCCTAACCCTTGGATCAAAATCTCCAAATTTCTTGAATTTAAGATAAATGAGGATAATTCCTTGATATTATCTCTATCAGATAAATTTCTTGGCCTATTAATTTAACATAACAGTATTTTTCCTTATCTTCCATTAACAAAAATCCCAATGTCTCATATTGTCAAAAGCTAAGCAGTACAAATTTTTACTGCCGTGGAAACTTAACCTCTAAGTTTATCTACTGAAAAAGTAACTAAATAAAAATCTTATTTCCAATACCACTAAAGATAATATGTCTAAGTTTTATCTGTAATAAAAATAAAAATGAAATAAAAAACTGTCTAATCTTAATCTTTCTAGAATTTTTGATGTCAAATCTTCAGTACTGCACTTTCATATGCAGAAAAATTCTATTTGGGAGAACCTTAAAACTTCCACTTCTAATACTGCTAAAATTTTTGAAATACTATATTTAGTAATTTGACAACTTATCTATATTTTTATCAATTGATCACTTTTACTATTCAAACTTTTTGAATAAAATTAAGTAGCTTATACTAACTGATAAATTTAATAATTGTCACATCATAAACCTTTATACTATATCTCATATAACAAAGTTACTTTACTTTATTTTTCTTAAAGTATAACAACTTTATACTATATGACGTTAAATGTCACCATAGGATTTTGTTCTTAATCCTACTATAACATGTAAGTCATAAGGTCACTTTATAACATATTGTAACCATATTTTTGTGACATAGAATTTAATTGTCATATCATAAAATTCATTTCATAATCTTAGGTTAAAATTATAACCTAAGCTTTTGTTTACATAAGGAAGTTTTACGAATTATATACTTAATTCACTAAAATTCCTTACACAAAAATTTTGAGTATTACAGGTACGCCGCTTCTTCTCGTGCTCCAATCCACTTGCTTTTCGCTTTAGCATTGGTCATCAAATTAAGGCGATAAGGCGAGAATTCGATGAGGTTGCTAAAGATAGGTTGAATTTCCATCTAGAAGAGCATCATGATGAGAGGCATCTCTTGGAAGGGAGGAGGGAGGTATCAGATTCCTTTGTTAGGCCTTCCGAAGTCATTGGAAGAGATAGGGATAAGATGGAGATCATAAACATGTTGATTGAAAATGAGAACAATGTGGATCCTCTCTCTGTTATTCCAATAGTTGGGATTGGGGGCCTAGGAAAAACGGCACTTGCCAAGTTAGTTTACAATGATGGCAGGGTTACTGAAGAGTTCGACTTAAAAATGTGGGTTTGCGTACCACTAGATTTTAATGTTGCTGAGTTGAAAAGAGAAATTCTGAAATCTGCAATTACTGCAATTAGTGGTGCGACCAATGAGAGTTTCCCCATAGATCAAGCTCTGAAAAGAACAAGCGATATTAGTAACTTGTCCATGGATCAGTTGCAGATGTTCTTACGAAGCACTTTAAAGGATAAAAAGTTTTTGCTTGTCTTGGATGATGTATGGAATGAAGATCGTGGGAAGTGGAACGAGGTGAGAGATTTGTTGTCGACGGCGTGTGGCAAGGGAAGCAAGATCATAGTGACGACACGTAATTCTTCAGTTTCCTCAGTCATGGGCACAACACCACCACACAATTTAGAAGGTCTATCTGAAGAGGATTCAGTGTCTTTGTTTTTCAAATATGCATTTGGAGATGAACAGTTGGTTGGACAATTTCCAAAACTTAAAGGTATTGGCTGGCAAATAGTGCAGAAGTGTAGAGGGGTTCCTTTGGCATTGAAGACTTTGGGGAGTTTACTTTGCTCAAAATCTGATGAAAGGGTTTGGATATTTATAAGGGATAATGAGATATGGGAGTTAGAAGAACAACAAAATGATCCTATTTTATCTGCATTGAGATTAAGCTATAGCACAATGCCGTCCTACTTGAAACAGTGTTTTGCCTACTGTTCTCTGGTACCAAAGAATGTTCGAGAGACTAGCTTGGAGATGATCTGCATTTGGATGGCACTCGACATCATTCAATCACCCAATGACAAAATAGACATGGAAGATATTGGGAAAATGCATTTCAATGAGCTATGCAACAGATCTTTCTTTCAATATCTTGAGGATGCCCGGGAAACATTTAATATTAATCAGGAATTTGAAATGCATGATTTGATTCATGATCTTGCAAGTTCAATTATCCAATACGAGTACTCCAAAATAATTTCGCACACCAAAACTGCCCCTGATGAGAGAGTGAGACATTTGAGGATACTTATGAAGGATGGCCACGGTCGAAGCATTTTAAAAATTTTGGAGAAGTTAAAAAAAGTGCGGAGTATTTTTCTCAAAAATGAAGCAGATGAAGAGCCGAACATTGAGGAGTCCTTCCTTTCCACATGCATCTCAAGGTTTAGATACTTGCGATTGTTTGATTTAGATGGTTTCTCTTTCGAGGTGTTGCCAACTTCAATTGGTACCCTCAAGCATTTGAGATATCTCAGCTTACGGGGAAACAAGAAGATAAAGAAATTGCCTGATTCAATTTGCAAGTTGCAAAGTCTGCAAACTCTGTATCTTGGTGGATGTTCAGAACTTGAGGAGCTACCAAGAGATATAAGTAACTTGGTCAGCCTTAGAACTCTTTCTATAACCACGAAGCAAACCTGCTTACCTGAGAATGGAGTTGGACGCTTGAGATCTCTTCGGGATTTGGGTATTTTAGACTGTAAAAATTTGAGATCCTTGCCACATGATATGAGATTTTGTACCACTTTACGTACTCTGTTTATAGCTGAATGTGAGCAACTTGACTTGGCGAGCAGACCCGATCAAGTGATGCAGTTGAGTCTTCAAACCTTGATGATTTTGGGATTACCACTGACGACTGCTTTGCCACAGTGGCTAGAAGGAGCTGCTCACACTCTACAGTTCTTGCTTATTGAAGGCTGTCCCGAATTAGTAGCGTTGCCGGAGTGGCTGCCAAATCTCATCTCCCTTCAAACACTTGGGATTGTTGGCTGTCCAAAATTGTCGTCTCTGCCAGAGGGGATGCAACAGCTCACGTCCCTAACGCATTTGGAAATTGGTGATTGCAAAACATTGGAGGAAAGATGCAAACGTGAAGTCGGTGAGGATTGGCCAATGATCGCTCATGTTCCCAACCTTGTGATTGTTATTTCTTCTGAGGATGACTAGGTACGCGTTTTATATGTCGAATTTCAATTGTTTCTATCCTAGCAAAAAAATACACATATTTCAATTGTTTCTAATTTGGTGAAAATCTCTGCTTACAATATATATATATATATATATATATATATACACATATATTACAACAGAGAGATATATATCTACTTTCCCCACCCATTATATTACAGCAGGGATATATATATATATATATATATATTACATTACATTACATTATATAAATATTTATTAACACTCTTTTGAATACTTTTTCCATCCATTTTTTAAATTATCAACTAAATTTCTAGGATCAAATTATTACTTATTGCACCCATTTCAATATTCCAAAAAAGTTTCTACAATAAAATTCTAAAATTTATCATTTTTTTCACCCACAAACTAATAACTGACCCTCTTTTTTTAAAACAAATATTTTTTTTAATAATTTTGATTGCTTTTTTTTTTTTTATACAAATCCAACCTTTTTTTTTTTTTTTTTTTTTCAGATAACCCAATTTACTTGAAATCTAGTAAAATCATAGTTTTCTTTGTATCCATTTCATGAAGTAAATGTCAACATATGCACATATATATTGGAATTCATAATTCATACCATATGTTGGGATACATAAATGGATATGTATATGTATAGTGATTTTTTTTTTTTAATTTACAACTGAATTTCTCTAGTCAACGTGTTCACGAATATTGTCTTAAGAGGAAAACATTACTTATATAGAATTAACCATATCATATTCTAAGATTTAACTTAATGTGAAATTATCGGCACTTTAATTTGACTTTTTTTTTTTGGGATAAAAAAGCATTCATTAATTTGATAATTTACCCCCAATGAAATGTACCTCATCTTAATTTAGGCAAAAAAATATTATAGATGTACATAGAGATGACAATGGGGTGAGATGGGCATGGGTATACCTCCCCCACCCCCATACTTGCCTCCCTTTTTATTCCCATACCTGTCTAATTTAATGTGGGGGCAAGTAATACGTGCTAGAGGTATTATACTCATACTCTATCCATTTATCCCTCAAGAATTATTTAAAAAAATTAAAATAACTTCTATTAAAGTTTTCATAAATTTTAACAACATAGTCATAGAGGTGGGATTTCGGGCCGCCCGGCCCGGCCCGGCCCGAGCCCGATGGGCCATTTCAAAAATTCGGGCCGGGCCGGCCCGGCCCATTTAAAATTCGGGCCGGGCCGGCCCGGCCCGAATTTTTGAAATGCAAGCCCGGCCCGGCCCGTGGGCTTAGTGCGGGCCGGGAGCGGGCCCGGCCCGGCCCGGCCCAATTTTTAAATTTTTTATTAAATTTTTTTTATTATTTATAATTTTTGAATAAATTTGTATATTTTTGATAATTTAATAATTTATCTTAATATTTTATCTTAGATAAAAAATAAAAACTTTTATACTTTGTTAAAAAAATTTTATTATACTATTTCTATTAATTTTTATATTTATATTTATATTATGATTGCTTAGTTAGTATTTAATAATTATAATATTAGTTAGTTAGTTAACTTAATATTATAATTAAACTTTTAATTTTAGTTGTTTAAGGTAATAATTAAACTTTTATTTTATTTTTTATATATATAAATTTTTTAATTATTTTTTTTTATTTTTTTAAATAATAAGCGGGCCGGGCCGGCCCATTGGGCTTAACATTCGGGCCGGGCCGGCCCGGCCCGTCGGGCCTAAAAGGAGAGCCCGGCCCGGCCCTATAGTTAGGGCCGGGCTTGGGCCGGGCCGACAAAATGCGGGCCGGGCCGGGCCGCGGGCCGGCCCGTTTGGCCCGGCCCAAATTCCCACCTCTACATAGTCATAATTGAAAATGAAATTGAAATATCAAAAACAAATTCAAATTTCAAAAATCCATAAAACTAAATTTATAAAGCAAACTAAGATATTAAAACACTTACTTTATTCTTCTTCTATTATAGGAAATATATGTGAGGGGGAGTTTCCCCCACCCCCGTCTCGCACCCGCACAGGTGATTAATCTTAACCCTCATACACATCTTTGTATCCATATACTATCCCCATACCCGCCCCTTACCAGCACCCGTGGGTAAAAATATCGTTCCTAGTTGTATATACCTGTATGTGCTATGTTGGGTAAGCATATTTAAATATCTACAAGGAATGCAGCTTTTAAAAAAAAAAAAAATTAGTATTTACACAAAATAGTCAAATTTGAACACTAATTTTAAAAATAAACACTAATCAATTTATTTACGAATTCGAATAAAATGTAAATTGTCTCATATTTTTATTCCCAATTTACCCTTCCACTTTTTTTCCTGATTTGTATATTTGGTTTTTTTTTTTTTTTCTTCATTAATCCGAAAAGTCTTCATTTGCAGATCTCTTGTATGCCATGCGAGAAGAAGCCTACAGCTGACTGAGAGTAAGCTTCAAGTGCCCCTTTTACTTTCTAATGTTGGTGTTGTGTGGTGTTCAATTTGTATTCGCAACAATATTATGCATGCGTGTGTATCTATACACATACATATTCATATATCTCCTTTCACTTTGTAAAATACTTGAATAATGGGTGTGTGCTTTTGTGATTGGAGTTATTAATAAATTTGAACCTGTGTGTTTTTATTAAACCCGTGTATGGGCGTAGTTATCAATATTGGATGCATATATATATCTTGATATATAAAAGAAAATGCTTACAAATAAGTTAGCCTTTAGAAGACACCGCATCTCGCTAAAGCTAACTCGGCGAATGGATGGGGAGGAGTTTGAGTCGAAACTCCCATGTTTGAAACTTGAGAGTATTATAATTTCTCTTTGACAAGGGATAGTGACCCATGAACATATTGAACTTGAGAGGTGGTCTATATGGCTTGGGTCTCGAAAAAGTGTGTAAAAGAAGTTCAAATGAGGGCATCTTCCTATAAGATGAAAAGTCCACCACCTTTCACCAGGACAAGGCTGCCACCCAATTTTGCTTGTATTTTGTCCCACCTTGATTAATCGGGCCAAATGTTCTTGTTTCTTGCTTCTTCCTCTTCTTCTCCTTCTTTTTTTGGGTTAATGCAGAGGGAAATTGGTCAATAATTTGTTGGGTGAAGGTAAAAAGTCTGAAAATTTGTTGGGTGTTGATAAATAGCATATTCACGATAAATGATGTATTTATGAAGCATTGATCACAACAGAATTATATTAGCAACATTTTTGAAAATAAAATATTTGCACTAAATATCATATTTGTGAAAAATAATTTACTAACGAAATATATATTTCCAACAAATTTACCTTAAAATATTCTCGTTAATAAACAGTTTATGATAAATATGTTACTTACCTCAAACATTTTCAAAAAATGCGATTTACTTTAAGCATTTTTATAAAATGGTCTATTTGCTGTAATTTTTCTTTTTGTTATTGGAATACCTATCATGTTGGATTAAAGAAAGTTCCAAAGAAGACCACATATATGTTTCTGATAATTTTATTTAAAATGTTGCAATCAAATTGATTCCATAGAATACCACGAATATGTCTCAGCCTATAATATTGTATTTTGCAATGTTATAAAGGACCACATCCAGACAGCCAAAAAAAAAAAAAAAAAACCAGAATATTTCCAAGCAACCGGACCCCCCAAACTCTCCACCATTTTGAATTATAAAAAGAAGACCAACCATGGAAGTCGTTTTATGACATGAATAGTGTGTGTATAACTCCGGGAGAAATTGGGATCCCTTGCTTGGACAGAGCTTTCATTGGTAAGAGGCGCAAAGCGTGATTTGAAGCAGCTCGAGCGCGCCATCTCAACCTTTAAAGCCATGCTCTCGCATGGCAGTGAGAAGCAGATCCAACTTAACCACCAGATAAGTGTTTGGCAGAAAAACAAGTAACAAGGGATATTGAGATACGGATAGACAGTGCAATGGAAAGGCTACCACATTCTACCATCACTGCAATTTCACTCGAAACGATGTTTTAACTTTGTTCCCTATTTCCTACTGATTGACGAATCTACAATTCAGAACTAATTACTTCTCTTCCAAGTGTAGAGAAAGGAAAAAAAAAATCAACAGCCTTCATAAATATATCATACTTTTCTTTTTCTTTCGTTTTCCAATCTCAATTTTCTCTGTCTATATATATTCGAGTTCTAAATTTAGCAGAAGGCCAGTCAACAGAAGTCTCGATCAATTGAAATCGACAATAAGAACATCTTTTTGGTTTGAATAATTGAATTCTAAACACCCTTAGCTAACTTAATCTTCGTTTGTAATTTTAATCCATAGCCATCTAATCAAGAACGAAGGTTATCTTATAAATCTTTCATTTTAGGTTGTTTTGTTGATGAACATTGAATTTGAATTCTAAATATCCATGTGTCTTGATCTTCAATTGCTTATTCTGGTTCGGATTTACATTTCCCGTTTTATTTGTGCAGACAGACCATGTCCGATGAAGTAGCATACAATTTGAACAATAGAGTTTAGTCATAGCTCCTCACATTCATATAAATACTAATTATTTATAATTACGCAACATGTAATTTGCATCCAAAAACAAATAAATAAACTGAAAGATAAAAGGAAAAAAAAAATAAAGGGATCTCATGGAACCCATATGATATTCCATTAAGAAGATGGAGTGTCAGGGACATTGTCAAGGATGAAAGGACCAAGTTTACCTGTCCTAAACAGTGTTAGAAACTTTTTTGATACCATTAAACGAGCTGCAGACGCTTTGTGAGGTATCTTTAGCGCCTTCTGTAGTGCTTCAAATTGTTGTTCTATGAGTCCCTCCAAGTCGCTCTCCTCTTCTGCGTTCCCATCAAAGTTTGAAAGAGTTAAGTACAATGTGTGTTGGACTTCAGCTACAAGATCCTGAAGAATAGCATTAAAAGCAATGTGTGATGATCTCCAGGTATAAACATGAGCATGTATTAACAACGAGAGTTTTCACTAGTAGTAGAAGCCTCCTACCAGCTAACTTATAGTTGTTGCGGTAAATTTACGTGGAAGGTTGCGTTAAAAAAAATAAAAAATAAAAAATAAAAAATTTGCACAGAAGTTAACAGAGCACACAAAGGTTGTGTGCCCTCTCATCGATCAAATACCACGAAGAAATAGTAACTAGATTCGTTTTTCTTTCTCTGTTGATGCACACATGCATGCATGCACATACAAACAAAGAGGAGTATACTTGCGTTTGAGTTATGTTTTGTCGTTACATCCTGTTTTAAGGGTTCCACTGAGGAAATCCTGCCACGGAAATCGAAAGAAACCCCATGGAAAAGCATTCATAACCCGCGCATCTTCTCAACTTATGTCAATAAGTCTAATCGCCACCAAGCATATTTAAGGAGCAGATTAAAACTGATCTTAAGCACGAGATAACACATCTCCCTGTATCTAATTGAACTCTATGCCATTAAAGATTAAACTTGTTTTACCTCTATGTACGCCACACTCGACGTATTTGGTGGTTTCCTCCTCTTTGGTCGAAGATCTTTAAGACTGTGTTCCACTTTTTCAACAGCATCATATCGAATCCCTTCTGCTGTCCTATTGTTCCAGTGCCTCCAGTGAAGGGGAGTGCCTCGGGAATTTAAAACTGCAAGTAAGTATTGAGCAATACGCTCTTCTCCAACCACAGAATCTTTGACAGACCCTGCAGGGAAAGTGAAAAAACTTTTATTCATAGAACAGCATTGAACATAACATTTTCACTTGAGAGTTAAATAAACTGACATTAGAACGGCTTCCAATTCCCGTGCATAATTATAGCAGGTAATACAGTATCAAAGTAAACACAAGAACAGAGATAACAACAGCTTATCCTAAAGGATTGACCTGCGAGAGCAAGCTTCAACCCTGTCTCTATATCTGGGATACTTGGAACAAGTACACTTGGAGTGTCCAGTACATATACGCTAGGCTGATGAGCAATCTGTAATATAAGAATAAAATTTGTTAAATCACAGCCAAACTATAAAAACATGCATCTAAAATTAGCTATTAGCAGAACAAAAAAATTTCCAAAATGGTTCCTTTACAAAAAACACCACATATTGTTATCAAAAGAAAAGGGTAACAACAACAAAAAATTTACCTTGAAGCCAGCAATGTCTTGAGTCACACCAGGCAACGGACCCACTGTAGCTCGCTTCTTCTTCCCCTGCACTAGTAAACACACACAATACTATCATTGCCAAAATCCATCATGGCGTATTACACAACAGACCAATAATTCGCGTTTTCATAATCATAACGCCGAAAACTTTAATAGGTTGTCTTATTTGCAAAATGACTATACAAAAATCAGAAAATTTTAATTCGCAGAGTGACTTTGGCGCAACTTACTTTTACACTAGGCCTAGCAAGGAGTTCATTTTAAAAATTAAAAGGAGATCACTTTGCTAGTTTTGATAGGTAAGGTCTTCATTGCATCAAATTCTTCTATCAAAATCAAGCAGTTACGTTTGCAAATTTGCCCGAAAATCAATCAAAATATTACCAGGAAACCGAGACGTCGCAATTTGATGGATCGAATTGATCAAAGCCGACTTGCCAACATTAGGAACGCCAACAACCATCACAAGCAGAGTAGGCTCCCTCGAAATCACCTCCTTCAACTTGAACTCCACAAGCTCCAGAAGCTTTACACACATACAAAATCAACAACAAATTATCAAATGTCAGCAACAAAATCGAACAAACACCGCGAAATGTTTCGTATCGAATCGGTACAACCTTCTGAACAGAACTCCTGCTGTGCGCACTTATCGGAACGCAAT